>JANEHU010000322.1:0-18509 GCA_027563435.1 Nasonovia ribisnigri | reverse complement strand
AGTATAGTCAAAGTCCCAAAATTCGCAAAATTTATATTATGGGGCGCGCTGGCGCAACGGTAAAACACTAAAACAGTTTTTTATTCATAAAAAATAGTCTTGTGTATTCGGACGATAGTCGTGAGAATTCATGCGAATGGCGTGCTAAATATTGGTATAGACAAAGTCCCAAAACTCGCAAAATATAAATTATGGGTTTTTTAGCATTAAAAAATCATCGTTTTAATCAATCAAATGGCGTGCTAAATATTGGTATAGTCAAATTCCCAAAATTCGGAAAATTTATATGATGGGTTTTTTAGCGTTAATAATTGTCATGCGAATTCATGCGAATGACTTGCTAAATATTGGAAGAGGCCGAACAGCGAAATTCGCATAATCTCTACAATGGGCCGGGCCGGTGCAACGGTAAAAACACTACAACAGTTTTTTACTCATAAAAAATAGTCTTGTGTATTCGGATGATAGTCATGAGAATTCATGCGAATGTCGTCCTATATATTGGTATAGTCAAAGTCCCGAAATTCGCAAAATTTATATTATGGGGCGCGCTGGCGCAACGGTTAAAACACTAAAACAGTTTTTTACTCATAAAAAATATTCTTGTGTATTCGGACGATAGTCGTGTGAATTCATACGAATGGCAAGCCAAATATTGGCAGAGGCAGAACAGCGAAATTTGCTAAATCTCTACAATTGGCAGGGCTGGCCCAACAGTAGAAACAATAAACGGCTTTTACTCATAAAAAATAGTCGTGCAAATTCATGCGAATGGCGTGCTAAATATTGGTATAGTCAAAGTCCCAAAATTCGCAAAATTTATATTATGGGGCGCGCTGGCGCAACGGTAAAAACACTAAAACAGTTTTTTACTCATAAAAATAGTCTTGTGTATTCGGACGATAGTCGTGAGAATTCATGCGAATGGCGTGCTAAATATTGGTATAGTCAAAATCCCAAAATTCGCAAAATTTATATTATGGGCTGCGCTGGCCCAAAGGCAGTTAAGAAAAACGTTTCTGTAGCGTTAATAAATTTTCTTGCGAATTCTGACGACAGTCGTGTGAATTCATACGAATGGCAAGCCAAATATTGGCAGAGGCAGAACAGCGAAATTTGCAAAATCTCTACAATTGGCAGGGCTGGCGCAACAGTAGAAACAATAAACGGCTTTTCCTCATAAAAAATAGTCGTGCAAATTCATGCGAATGGCGTGCTAAATATTGTTATAGTCAAAGTCCCAAAATTCGCAAAATTTAAATTATGCGTTTTTTAGCGTTAAAAAATAGTCGTTTTAATCAATCGAATGGCGTGCTAAATATTGGTATAGTCAAAGTCCCAAAATTCGCATAATTTATATTATCGGCCGGGCTGGCGCAACGGCAGTTAATAAAAATGGTTTTTTAGCGTTAAAAATTGTCGTTTGAATTCATGCGAATGACTTGCTAAATATAAGTATAGTCAAAGTCCCAAAATTCGCAAAATTTATATTATGGGGCGCGCTGGCGCAACGGTAAAAACACTAAAACAGTTTTTTACTCATAAAAAATAGTCTTGTGTATTCGGACGATAGTCGTGAGAATTCATGCGAATGGCGTGCTAAATATTGGTATAGTCAAATTCCCAAAATTCGGAAAATTTATATGATGGGTTTTTTAGCGTTAATAATTGTCATGCGAATTCATGCGAATGACTTGCTAAATATTGGAAGAGGCCGAACAGCGAAATTCGCAAAATCTCTACAATGGGCCGGGCCGGTGCAACGGTAAAAACACTGAAACAGTTTTTTACTCATAAGAAATAGTCTTGTGTATTCGGATGATAGTCGTGAGAATTCATGCGAATGTCGTCCTATATATTGGTATAGTCAAAGTCCCGAAATTCGCAAAATTTATATTATGGGGCGCGCTGGCGCAACGGTAAAAACTCTAAAACAGTTTTTTACTCATAAAAAATAGTCTTGTGTATTCGGACGATAGTCGTGAGAATTCATGCGAATGGCGTGCTAAATATTGGTATAGTCAAAGTCCCAAAATTCGCAAAATTTATATTATGGGCCGCGCTGGCCCAAAGGCAGTTAAGAAAAACGTTTCTGTAGCGTTAATAAATTTTCTTGCGAATTCTGACGACAGTCGTGTGAATTCATGCGAATGGCAAGCCAAATATTGGCAGAGGCAGAACAGCGAAATTTGCAAAATCTCTACAATTGGCAGGGCTGGCGCAACGGTAAAAACAATAAACGGTTTTACTCATAAAAAATAGTCGTGCAAATTCATGCGAATGGCGTGCTAAATATTGGTATAAAAAAAGTCCCAAAATTCGCAAAATTTAAATTATGGGTTTTTTAGCGTTAAAAAATAGTCGTTTTAATCAATCGAATGGCGTGCTAAATATTGGTATAGTCAAAGTCCCAAAATTCGCATAATTTATCTTATCGGCCGGGCTGGCGCAACGGCAGTTAATAAAAATGGTTTTTTAGCGTTAAAAATTGTCGTTTGAATTCATGCGAATGACTTGCTAAATATAAGTATAGTCAAAGTCCCAAAATTCGCAAAATTTATATTATGGGGCGCGCTGGCGCAACGGTAAAAACACTAAAACAGTTTTTTATTCATAAAAAATAGTCTTGTGTATTCGGACGATAGTCGTGAGAATTCATGCGAATGGCGTGCTAAATATTGGTATAGTCAAAGTCCCAAAATTCGCAAAATTTATATTATGGGCCGTGCTGGCTCAACGGCAGTTAAGAAAAACGTTTTTGTAGCATTAATAAATTTTCTTGCGAATTCTGACGACAGTCGTGCGAATTCATGCGAATGGCGTGCTAAATATTGGTATAGACAAAGTCCCAAAATTCGCAAAATATAAATTATGCGTTTTTTAGCATTAAAAAATAGTCGTTTTAATCAATCAAATGGCGTGCTAAATATTGGTATAGTCAAAGTCCCAAAATTTGCATAATTTATATTATCGGCCGGGCTGGCGCAACGGCAATTAAGAGACATGGTTTTTTAGCGTTAAAAATTGTCGTTTGAATTCATGCGAATGACGTGCTAAATATTGGTATAGTCAAATTCCCAAAATTCGCAAAATATAAATTATTGGTTTTTTAGCATTAAAAAATAGTCGTTTTAATCAATCGAATGGCGTGCTAAATATTGGTATAGTCAAAGTCCCAAAATTCGCATAATTTATATTATCGGCCGGGCTGGCGCAACGGCAGTTAATAAAAATGGTTTTTTAGCGTTAAAAATTGTCGTTTGAATTCATGCGAATGACTTGCTAAATATTGGTATAGTCAAATTGCCAAAATTCGCAAAATATAAATTATGGGTTTTTTAGCATTAAAAAATAGTCGTTTTAATCAATCAAATGGCGTGCTAAATATTGGTATAGTCAAAGTCCCAAAATTCGCAAAATTTAAATTATGCGTTTTTTAGCGTTAAAAAATAGTCGTTTTAATCAATCGAATGGCGTGCTAAATATTGGTATAGTCAAAGTCCCAAAATTCGCATAATTTATATTATCGGCCGGGCTGGCGCAACGGCAGTTAAGAAAAATGGTTTTTTAGCGTTAAAATTGTCGTTTGAATTCATGCGAATGACTTGCTAAATATAAGTATAGTCAAAGTCCCAAAATTCGCAAAATTTATATTATGGGGCGCGCTGGCGCAACGGTAAAAACACTAAAACAGTTTTTTACTCATAAAAAATAGTCTTGTGTATTCGGACGATAGTCGTGCGAATTCATGCGAATGGCAAGCCAAATATTGGCAGAGGCAGAACAGCGAAATTTGCAAAATCTCTACAATTGGCAAGGCTGGCGCAACGGTAAAAACAATAAACGGTTTTACTCATAAAAAATAGTCGTGCAAATTCATGCGAATGGCGTGCTAAATATTGGTATAAAAAAAGTCCCAAAATTCGCAAAATTTATATTATGGGCCGCGCTGGCCCAAAGGCAGTTAAGAAAAACGTTTTTGTAGCGTTAATAAATTTTCTTGCGAATTCTGACGACAGTCGTGTGAATTCATGCGAATGGCAAGCCAAATATTGGCAGAGGCAGAACAGCGAAATTTGCAAAATCTCTACAATTGGCAGGGCTGGCGCAACAGTAAAAACAATAAACGGCTTTTACTCATAAAAAATAGTCGTGCAAATTCATGCGAATGGCGTGCTAAATATTGGTATAGTCAAAGTCCCAAAATTCGCAAAATTTAAATTATGGGTTTTTAGCGTTAAAAAATAGTCGTTTTAATCAATCGAATGGCGTGCTAAATATTGGTATAGTCAAAGTCCCAAAATTCGCAAAATTAAATTATG
Source organism: Nasonovia ribisnigri (assembly GCA_027563435.1). NCBI lineage: Eukaryota > Metazoa > Arthropoda > Insecta > Hemiptera > Aphididae > Nasonovia > Nasonovia ribisnigri. The sequence goes on along the minus strand of JANEHU010000322.1, from coordinate 14,187 downwards.
GGTTTTTTAGCGTTAAAAAATAGTCGTTTTAATCAATCGAATGGCGTGCTAAATATTGGTATAGTCAAAGTCCCAAAATTCGCATAATTTATATTATCGGCCGGGCTGGCGCAACGGCAGTTAATAAAAATGGTTTTTTAGCGTTAAAAATTGTCGTTTGATTTCATGCGAATGACTTGCTAAATATTGGTATAGTCAAATTCCCAAAATTCGCAAAATATAAATTATGGGTTTTTTAGCATTAAAAAATAGTCGTTTTAATCAATCAAATAGCGTGCTAAATATTGGTATAGTCAAAGTCCCAAAATTCGCAAAATTTAAATTATGCGTTTTTTAGCGTTAAAAAATAGTCGTTTTAATCAATCGAATGGCGTGCTAAATATTGGTATAGTCAAAGTCCCAAAATTCGCATAATTTATATTATCGGCCGGGCTGGCGTAACGGCAGTTAATAAAAATGGTTTTTTAGCGTTAAAAATTGTCGTTTGAATTCATGCGAATGACTTGCTAAATATAAGTATAGTCAAAGTCCCAAAATTCGCAAAATTTATATTATGGGGCGCGCTGGTGCAACGGTAAAAACATTAAAACAGTTTTTTACTCATAAAAAATAGTCTTGTATTCGAATGATAGTCGTGAGAATTCATGCGAATGGCGTGCTATATATTGGTATAGTCAAAGTCCCAAAATTCGCAGGGCTGGCGCAACGGTAAAAACAATAAACGGTTTTTACTCATAAAAAATAGTCGTGCAAATTCATGCGAATGGCGTGCTAAATATTGGTATAAAAAAAGTCCCAAAATTCGCAAAATTTATATTATGGGCCGCGCTGGCCCAAAGGCAGTTAAGAAAAACGTTTTTGTCGCGTTAATAAATTTTCTTTCGAATTCTGACGACAGTCGTGTGAATTCATGCGAATGGCAAGCCAAATATTGGCAGAGGCAGAACAGCGAAATTTGCAAAATCTCTACAATTGGCAGGGCTGGCGCAACAGTAAAAACAATAATCGGCTTTTACTCATAAAAAATAGTCGTGCAAATTCATGCGAATGGCGTGCTAAATATTGGTATAGTCAAAGTCCCAAAATTCGCAAAATTTAAATTATGGGTTTTTAGCGTTAAAAAATAGTCGTTTTAATCAATCGAATGGCGTGCTAAATATTGGTATAGTCAAAGTCCCAAAATTCGCATAATTTATATTATCGGCCGGGCTGGCGCAACGGCAGTTAATAAAAATGGTTTTTTAGCGTTAAAAATTGTCGTTTGAATTCTTGCGAATGACTTGCTAAATATTGGTATAGTCAAATTCCCAAAATTCGCAAAACATAAATTATGGGTTTTTTAGCATTAAAAAATAGTCGTTTTAATCAATCAAATGGCGTGCTAAATATTGGTATAGTCAAAGTCCCAAAATTCGCATAATTTATATTATCGGCCGCCTGGCGCAACGGCAGTTAAGAGAAATGGGTTTTTAGCGTTAAAAATTGTCGTTTGAATTCATGCGAATGACTTGCTAAATATTGGTATAGTCAAAGTCCCGAAATTCGCAAAATTTATATTATGGGCCGCGCTGGCCCAAAGGCAGTTAAGAAAAACGTTTCTGTAGCGTTAATAAATTTTCTTGCGAATTCTGACGACAGTCGTGTGAATTCATGCGAATGGCAAGCCAAATATTGGCAGAGGCAGAACAGCGAAATTTGCAAAATCTCTACAATTGGCAAGGCTGGCGCAACGGTAAAAACAATAAACGGTTTTACTCATAAAAAATAGTCGTGCAAATTCATGCGAATGGCGTGCTAAATATTGGTATAAAAAAAGTCCCAAAATTCGCAAAATTTAAATTATGGGTTTTTTAGCGTTAAAAAATAGTCGTTTTAATCAATCGAATGGCGTGCTAAATATTGGTATAGTCAAAGTCCCAAAATTCGCATAATTTATATTATCGGCCGGGCTGGCGCAACGGCAATTAATAAAAATGGTTTTTTAGCGTTAAAAATTGTCGTTTGAATTCATGCGAATGACTTGCTAAATATAAGTATAGTCAAAGTCCCAAAATTCGCAAAATTTATATTATGGGGCGCGCTGGCGCAACTGTAAAAACACTAAAACAGTTTTTTACTCATAAAAAATAGTCTTGTGTATTCGGACGATAGTCGTGAGAATTCATGCGAATGACGTGCTAAATATTGGTATAGTCAAAGTCCCAAAATTCGCAAAATTTATATTATGGGCCGTGCTGGCTCAACGGCAGTTAAGAAAAACGTTTTTGTAGCGTTTATAAATTTTCTTGCGAATTCTGACGACAGTCGTGCGAATTCATGCGAATGGCAAGCCAAATATTGGCAGAGGCAGAACAGCGAAATTTGCAAAATCTCTACAATTGGCAGGGCTGGCGCAACGGTAAAAACAATAAACGGTTTTACTCATAAAAAATAGTCGTGCAAATTCATGCGAATGGCGTGCTAAATATTGGTATAGTCAAAGTCCCAAAATTCGCAAAATTTATATTATGGAGCGCGCTGGCGCAACGGTAAAAACACTAAAACAGTTTTTTATTCATAAAAAATAGTCTTTTGTATTCGGACGATAGTCGTGAGAATTCATGCGAATGTCGTGCTAAATATTGGTATAGTCAAATCCAATTTAATTTATATTATGGAACATAAAACACTAAAACAGTTTTTATTCTGTGGTCTTGTGTATTCGGACGATAAGTCGTGAAATTCATGCGGAATGGCGTGCTAAATATTGGTATAGTCAAAGTCCCAAAATTCATAAAATTTCGCCGTATGGGGCGCTGGCATAACGGCAAAAACTAAAAACAGTTTTTATTCATAAAAAAATAGTATTGTGTATTCGGACGATAGTCGTGAGAATTCATGCGAATGTCGTGCTAAATATTGGTATAGTCAAAGTCCCAAAATTCGCAAAATTTATATTATAGGGCTCGCTGGCGCAACGGTAAAACACTAAAACAGTTTTTTATTCATAAAAAATAGTCTTGTGTATTCGGAGGATAGTCGTGAGAATTCATGCGAATGTCGTGCTAAATATTGGTATAGTCAAAGTCCCAAAATTCGCAAATTTTATATTATCGGCCGGGCTGGCGAAACGGCAGTTAAGAAAAATGGTTTTTTAGCGTTAAAAATTCTCGTGCGAATTCATGCGAATGACTTGCTAAATATTAGTATAGTCAAAGTCCCAAAACTCGCAAAATTTATATTATGGGGCGCGCTGGCGCAACGGTAAAAACACTAAAACAGTTTTTTACTCATAAAAAATAGTCTTGTGTATTCGAACGATAGTCGTGAGAATTCATGCGAATGGCGTGCTAAATATTGGTACAGTCAAAGTCCCAAAATTCGCAAAATTTATATTATGGGCCGCGCTGGCTCAACGGCAGTTAAGAAAAACGTTTCTGTAGCGTTAATAAATTTTCTTGCGAATTCTGACGACAGTCGTGCGAATTCATGCGAATGGCAAGCCAAATATTGGCAGAGGCAGAACAGCGAAATTTGCAAAATCTCTACAATTGGCAAGGCTGGCGCAACGGTAAAAACAATAAACGGTTTTTACTCATAAAAAATAGTCGTGCAAATTCATGCGAATGGCGTGCTAAATATTGGTATAGTCAAAGTCCAAAATTCGCAAAATTTAAACTATGGGTTTTTTAGCGTTAAAAAATAGTCGTTTTAATCAATCAAATGGCGTGCTAAATATTGGTCTAGTCAAAGTCCCAAAATTCGCAAAATTTATATTATTGGCCGGGCTGGCGCAACGGTAAAAACACTAAAACCGTTTTTTACTCATAAAAAATAGTCTTGTGTATTCGGACGATAGTCGTGAGAATTCATGCGAATGGCCTGCTAAATATTGGTACAGTCAAAGTCCCAAAATTCGCAAAATTTATATTATGGGCCGCGCTGGCTCAACGGCAGTTAAGAAAAACGTTTCTGTAGCGTTAATAAATTTTCTTGCGAATTCTGACGACAGTCGTGCGAATTCATGCGAATGACAAGCCAAATATTGGCAGAGGCAGAACAGCGAAATTTGCAAAATCTCTACAATTGGCAGGGCTGGCGCAACGGTAAAAACAATAAACGGTTTTACTCATAAAAAATAGTCGTGCAAATTCATGCGAATGGCGTGCTAAATATTGGTATAGTCACAGTCCAAAATTCGCAAAATTTAAATAATGGGTTTTTTAGCATTAAAAAATAGTCGTTTTAATCAATCGAATGGCATGCTAAATATTGGTATAGTCAAAGTCCCAAAATTTGCAAAATTTATATTATTGGCCGGGCTGGCGCAACGGCAGTTAAGAAAAATGGTTTTTTAGCGTTAAAAATTGTCGTTCGAATTCATGCGAATGACTTGCTAAATATTGGAAGAGGCTGAACAGCGAAATTTGCAAAATCTCTACAATGAGCCGGGCCGGTGCAACGGTGAAAACACTAAAACCGTTTTTTACTCAAAAAAATAGTCTTGTGTATTCGGACGATAGTCGTGAGAATTCATGCGAATGACGTGCTAAATATTGGTATAGTCAAATTCCCGAAATTCGCAAAATTTATATGATGGGTTTTTTAGCGTTAAAAATTGTCGTGCGAATTCATGCGAATGACTTTCTAAATATTGGAAGAGACCGAACAGCGAAATTCGCAAAATCTCTACAATGGGCCGGTCCGGTGCAACGGTAAAAACACTAAAACGGTTTTTTACTCATAAAAAATAGTCTTGTGTATTCGGACGATAGTCGTGAGAATTCATGCGAATGTCGTTCTAAATTTTGGTATAGTCAAAGTCCCAAAATTCGCAAAATTTATATTATAGGGCGCGCTGGCGCAACGGTAAAAACACTAAAACAGTTTTTTATTCATATAAAATAGTCTTGTGTATTCGGACGATAGTCGTGAGAATTCATGCGAATGTCGTTCTAAATATTGGTATAGTCAAAGTCCCAAAATTCACAAAATTTATATTATGGGGCGCTGGCGCAACGGTAAACACTAAAACAAGTTTTTATTCATAAAAAATAGTCTTGTGTATTCGGACGATAGTCGTGAGAATTCATGCGAATGGCGTGCTAAATATTGGTATAGTCAAAGTCCCAAATTCGCAAAATTTATATTATGGGCGCGCTGGCGCAACGGTAAAAACATTCAAACAGTTTTTTATTCATAAAAAATAGTCTTGTGTATTCGGACGATAAATGTAGAATTCATGCGAATGTCGTGCTGGGCCATTGCATAGTCAAAGTCCCAAAATTCGCAAAATTTATATTATAGGCTTTGGCTGACAGAAACGGCAGTTAAGAAAAATGGTTTTTAGCGTTAAAAATTCTCGTAGCGAATGGCGTGCTAAATATTGGTATAGTCAAAGTCCCAAAATTCGCAAAATTTATATGATGGGCCGCGATGGCGCAACATTAAAAACACTAAAACAGTTTTTTACTCATAAAAAATAGTCTTGTGTATTCGGACGATAGTCTTGCAAATTCATGCGAATGGCGTGCTAAATATTGGTATAGTCAAAGTCCCAAAATTCGCAAAATTTATATTATGGGCCGCGCTTGCTCAACGGCAGTTAAGAAAAACGTTTCTGTAGCGTTAATAAATTTTCTTGCGAATTCTGACGACAGTCGTGCGAATTCATGCGAATGACAAGCCAAATATTGGCAGAGGCAGAACAGCGAAATTTGCAAAATCTCTACAATTGCCAGGGCTGGCGCAACGGTAAAAACAATAAACGGTTTTTACTCATAAAAAATAGTCGTGCAAATTCATGCGAATGGCGTGCTAAATATTGGTATAGTCACAGTCCAAAATTCGCAAAATTTAAATAATGGGTTTTTTAGCATTAAAAAATAGTCGTTTTAATCAATCGAATGGCATGCTAAATATTGGTATAGTCAAAGTCCCAAAATTTGCAAAATTTATATTATTGGCCGGGCTGGCGCAACGGCAGTTAAGAAAAATGGTTTTTTAGCGTTAAAAATTGTCGTTCGAATTCATGCGAATGACTTGCTAAATATTGGAAGAGGCTGAACAGCGAAATTTGCAAAATCTCTACAATGAGCCGGGCCGGTGCAACGGTAAAAACACTAAAACGGTTTTTTACTCAAAAAAATAGTCTTGTGTATTCGGACGATAGTCGTGAGAATTCATGCGAATGACGTGCTAAATATTGGTATAGTCAAATTCCCAAAATTCGCAAAATTTATATGATGAGTTTTTTAGCGTTAAAAATTGTCGTGCGAATTCATGCGAATGACTTTCTAAATATTGGAAGAGACCGAACAGCGAAATTCGCAAAATCTCTACAATGGGCCGGTCCGGTGTAACGGTAAAAACACTTAAACGGTTTTTTACTCATAAAAAATAGTCTTGTGTATTCGGACGACAGTCGTGAGAATTCATGCGAATGCCTCGCTAAATATTGGTATAGTCAAAGTCCCAAAATTCGCAAAATTTATATTATGGGGCGCGCTGGCGCAACGGTAAAAACACTAAAACCGTTTTTTACTCATAATAAATAGTCTTGCAAATTCATGCGAATGGCGTGCTAAATATTGGTATAGTCAAAGTCCCAAAATTCGCAAAATTTATAGTATGGGCCGCGCTGGCTCAACGGCAGTTAAGAAAAATGGTTTTTTAGCGTTAAAAATTGTCGTGCGAATTCTGACGACAGTCGTGCGAATTCATGCGAATAGCAAGCCAAATATTGGCAGAGGCAGAACAGCGAAATTTGCAAAATCTCTACAATTGGCAAGGCTGGCGCAACGGTAAAAACAATAAACGGTTTTACTCATAAAAAATAGTCGTGCAAATTCATGCGAATGGCGTGCTAAATATTGGTATAGTCAAAGTCCAAAATTCGCAAAATTTAAACTATGGGTTTTTTAGCGTTAAAAAATAGTCGTTTTAATCAATCAAATGGCGTGCTAAGTATTGGTCTAGTCAAAGTTCGCAAAATTTATATTATCAGCCGGGCTGGCGCAACGGCAGTTAAGAAAAATGGTTTTTTAGCGTTAAAAATTCTCGTGCGAATTCATGCGAATGACTTGCTAAATATAAGTATAGTCAAAGTCCCCAAATTCGCAAAATTTATATTATGGGGCGCGCTGGCGCAACATTAAAAACACTAAAACAGTTTTTTACTCATTAAAAATAGTCTTGTGTATTCGGATGATAGTCGTGAGAATTCATGCGAATGTCGTGCTATATATTAGTATAGTCAAAGTCCCAAAATTCGCAAAATTTATATTATGGGGCGCGCTGGCGCAACATTAAAAACACTAAAACAGTTTTTTACTCATAAAAAATAGTCTTGTGTATTCGGACGATAGTCGTGAGAATTCATGCGAATGGCGTGCTAAATATTGGTATAGTCAAAGTCCCAAAATTCGCAAAATTTATATTATGGGCCGTGCTGGCTCAACGGCAGTTAAGAAAAACGTTTTTGTAGCGTTTATAAATTTTCTTGCGAATTCTGACGACAGTCGTGCGAATTCATGCGAATGGCAAGCCAAATATTGGCAGAGACAGAACAGCGAAATTTGCAAAATCTCTACAATTGGCAGGGCTGGCGCAACGGTAAAAACAATAAACGGTTTTTACTCATAAAAAATAGTCGTGCAAATTCATGCGAATGGCGTGCAAAATATTGGTATAGTCAAAGTCCCAAAATTCGCAAAATTTATATTATGGGGCGCGCTGGCGCAACGGTAAAAACACTAAAACAGTTTTTTATTCATAAAAAATAGTCTTGTGTATTCGGACGATAGTCGTGAGAATTCATGCGAATGTCGTGCTAAATATTGGTATAGTCAAAGTCCCAAAATTCGCAAAATTTATATTATGGGGCGCGCTGGTGCAACGGTAAAAACACTATAACAGTTTTTTATTCATTAAAAATAGTCTTGTGTATTCGGACGATAGTCGTGAGAATTCATGTGAATGTCGTGCTAAATATTGGTATAGTCAAAGTCCCAAAATTCGCAAAATTTATATTATGGGGCGCGTTGGCGCAACGGTAAAAACACTAAAACAGTTTTTTATTCATAAAAAATAGTCTTGTGTATTCGGACGATAGTCGTGAGAATTCATGCGAATGTCGTGCTAAATATTGGTATAGTCAAAGTCCCAAAATTCGCAAAATTTATATTATAGGGCTCGCTGGCGCAACGGTAAAACACTAAAACAGTTTTTTATTCATAAAAAATAGTCTTGTGTATTCGGACGATAGTCTTGCAAATTCATGCGAATGGCGTGCTAAATATTGGTCTAGTCAAAGTCCCAAAATTCGCAAATTTTATATTATCGGCCGGGCTGGCGAAACGGCAGTTAAGAAAAATGGTTTATTAGCGTTAAAAATTCTCATGCGAATTCATGCGAATGACTTGCTAAATATTAGTATAGTCAAAGTCCCAAAATTCGCAAAATTTATATTATGGGGCGCGCTGGCGCAACGGTAAAAACACTAAAACAGTTTTTTACTCATAAAAAATAGTCTTGTGTATTCGGACGATAGTCGTGAGAATTCATGCGAATGGCGTGCTAAATATTGGTATAGTCAAAGTCCCAAAATTCGCAAAATTTATATTATGGGCCGCGCTGGCTCAACGGCAGTTAAGAAAAACGTTTTTGTAGCGTTAATAAATTTTCTTGCGAATTCTGACGACAGTCGTGCGAATTCATGCGAATGGACAAGCCAAATATTGGCAGAGGCAGAACAGCGAAATTTGCAAAATCTCTACAATTGGCAAGGCTGGCGCAACGGTAAAAACAATAAACGGTTTTTACTCATAAAAAATAGTCGTGCAAATTCATGCGAATGGCGTGCTAAATATTGGTATAGTCAAGTCCAAAATTCGCAAAATTTAAACTATGGGTTTTTTAGCGTTAAAAAATAGTCGTTTTAATCAATCAAATGGCGTGCTAAATATTGGTCTAGTCAAAGTCCCAAAATTCGCAAAATTTATATTATTGGCCGGGCTGGCGCAACGGCAGTTAAGAAAAATGGTTTTTTAGCGTTAAAAATTGTCGTTCGAATTCATGCAAATGACTTGCTAAATATTGGAAGAGGCTGAACAGCGAAATTTGCAAAATCTCTACAATGAGCCGGGCCGGTGCAACGGTAAAAACACTAAAACGGTTTTTTACTCAAAAAAATAGTCTTGTGTATGCGGACGATAGTCGTGAGAATTCATGCGAATGACGTGCTAAATATTGGTATAGTCAAATTCCCAAAATTCGCAAAATTTATATGATGGGTTTTTTAGCGTTAAAAATTGTCGTGCGAATTCATGCGAATGACTTGCTAAATATTGGAAGAGGCCGAACAGTGAACTTCGCAAAATCTCTACAATGGGCCGGGCCGGTGCAACGGTAAAAACACTAAAACGGTTTTTACTCATAAAAAATAGTCGTGCAAATTCATGCGAATGGCGTGCTAAATATTGGTATAGTCAAAGTCCAAAATTCGCAAAATTTAAACTATGGGTTTTTTAGCGTTAAAAAATAGTCGTTTTAATCAATCAAATGGCGTGCTAAGTATTGGTCTAGTCAAAGTCCCAAAATTCGCAAAATTTATATTATGGGCCGTGCTGGCTCAACGGCAGTTAAGAAAAACGTTTTTGTAGCGTTAATAAATTTTCTTGCGAATTCTGACGACAGTCGTGCGAATTCATGCGAATGGCAAGCCAAATATTGGCAGAGGCAGAACAGCGAAATTTGCAAAATCTCTAAAATTGGCAGAGCTGGCGCAACGGTAAAAACAATAAACGGTTTTTACTCATAAAAATAGTCGTGCAAATTCATGCGAATGGCGTGCTAAATATTGGTCTTGTCAAAGTCCCAAAATTCGCAAAATGTATATTATGGCCGTGCTGGCGCAACGGTAAAAACACTAAAACAGTTTTTTATTCATAAAAAATAGTCTTGTGTATTCGGACGATAGTCGTGAGAATTCATGCGAATGACGTCCTAAATATTGGTATAGTCAAAGTACCAAAATTCGCAAAATTTATATTATGGGCCGCGCTGGCTCAACGGCAGTTAAGAAAAACGTTTCTGTAGCGTTAATAAATTTCCTTGCGAATTCTGACGACAGTCGTGCGAATTCATGCGAATGGCAAGCCAAATATTGGCAGAGGCAGAACAGCGAAATTTGCAAAATCTCTACAATTGCCAGGGCTGGCGCAACGGTAAACACAATAAACAGTTTTTACTCATAAAAAATAGTCGTGCAAATTCATGCGAATGGCGTGCTAAATATTGGTATAGTCACAGTCCAAAATTCGCAAAATTTAAATAATGGGTTTTTTAGCATTAAAAAATAGTCGTTTTAATCAATCGAATGGCGTGCTAAATATTAGTATAGTCAAAGTCCCAAAATTCGCAAAATTTATATTATGGGGCGCGCTGGCGCAACATTAAAAACACTAAAACAGTTTTTTACTCATAAAAAATAGTCTTGTGTATTCGGACGATAGTCGTGAGAATTCATGCGAATGACGTGCTAAATATTGGTATAGTCAAAGTCCCAAAATTCGCAAAATTTATTTTATGGGGCGCGCTGGCGCCACGGTAAAAACACTAAAACCGTTTTTTACTCATAATAAATAGTCTTGCAAATTCATGCGAATGGCGTGCTAAATATTGGTATAGTCAAAGTCCCAAAATTCGCAAAATTTATATTATGGGCCGTGCTGGCTCAACGGCAGTTAAGAAAAACGTTTTTGTAGCGTTAATAAATTTTCTTGCGAATTCTGACGACAGTCGTGCGAATTCATGCGAATGGCAAGCCAAATATTGGCAGAGGCAGAACAGCGAAATTTGCAAAATCTCTACAATTGGCAAGGCTGGCGCAACATTAAAAACACTAAAACAGTTTTTTACTCATAAAAAATAGTCTTGTGTATTCGGACGATAGTCGTGAGAATTCATGCGAATGACGTGCTAAATATTGGTATAGTCAAAGTCCCAAAATTCGCAAAATTTATATTATGGGCCGTGCTGGCTCAACGGCAGTTAAGAAAAACGTTTTTGTAGCGTTAATAAATTTTCTTGCGAATTCTCACGACTATCGTCCGAATACACAAGACTATTTTTTATGAGTAAAAACCGTTTTAGTGTTTTTACCGGTGCACCGGCCCGGCCCATTGTAGAGATTTTGCGAAGTTCACTGTTCGGCCTCTTCCAATATTTAGCAAGTCATTCGCATGAATTCACACGACAATTTTTAACGCTAAAAAACCCATCATATAAATTTTGCGAATTTTGGGAATTTGACTATACCAATATTTAGCACGTCATTCGCATGAATTCTCACGACTATCGTCCGAATACACAAGACTATTTTTTTGAGTAAAAAACCGTTTTAGTGTTTTTACCGTTGCACCGGCCCGGCTCATTGTAGAGATTTTGCAAATTTCGCTGTTCAGCCTCTTCCAATATTTAGCAAGTCATTCGCATGAATTCGAACGACAATTTTTAACGCTAAAAAACCATTTTTCTTAACTGCCGTTGCGCCAGCCCGGCCAATAATATAAATTTTGCGAATTTTGGGACTTTGACTATACTAATATATAGCACGACATTCGCATGAATTCTCACGACTATCATCCGAATACACAAGACTATTTTTAATGAGTAAAAAACTGTTTTAGTGTTTTTAATGTTGCGCCAGCGCGCCCCATAATATAAATTTTGCGAATTTTGGGACTTTGACTATACTAATATTTAGCAAGTCATTCGCATGAATTCAAACGACGATTTTTAACGCAAAAAAACCATTTTTCTTAACTGCCGTTGCGCCAGCCCGGTCGCGTATTTTGCAAATGTGGGTACACTCAGAACCGCTCTTCTATGATTGGTTCATTTGAATTTCGCGCTTTTTTTTTATCACTTAATAATAATATCATATTAAAATATTAAAATAATATATTATATTATATTTTAATTGTTCTAAATAGTATAATATTATACTATATATTATAATATAATTTAATATAATTACATTAAAGCATTTAATATTTATATACCATTATATATATTTATATATATTTATTACATTTTATATTTATATTTATATATAGGTACCTCCTATTACAAACAGACTAAATCTTGTAAATTAAATAGGTACATTAAATAATTTTTATTAACATTTCTACATTTCTATTTTATGTAACACCCTAATTAACGTACGGCAATTCTAAAGAACAAAATATTATAATTTGCAATCACACTTGGACTTAAACAAAATAATATTTTATACTCTCAAAAAATAAAGTATAGGTAATCTTACCTACTGACTTTAAAAATTTCTTAATTTATGATAATAATTTTCATTATTTTATAAGAAAAGATAGCTTATTCATTAGTTTTCTTATAAAATAATCAAAACTGATTATATTATTATTTTTAAATTATATTCTAAATCTGAACAAAGTTAGCTGGTAATGTAGTAAATATTAATTAAATAATAATATTAATGTTTGATAGTTTTCATTATTTTATAAGAAAAGATAGCTTATTCTTTAGTTTTCTTATAAAATAATCAAAACTGTCAAACATTAATATTATTATCATAAATTAAGAAATTGTTAAAAATCAGTAGGTATGGTAATAACATTAAACCTAATAATGTGAAAAAAACAATAATACTGAATAAAGTTTTTTTATTGGTATTTGTTACATTTACTCCTGCATAAATTATTATTTAGATGTATTTTTTAAATCTCTAGGCACAAGGATTTAATTTATGAATTTTTATATAATCATAATCAAAATGACAATTTAATAATAAATAGTGAATGTAGGTACTTATGATGGAAGTACCTTATAACACTATTTTAATAAATTATGAATTTTTAAACATAAGATATGAATTATATAGATATAAGATATGAATTATATAGATATAAGATATTAATTATGATTAATAATTTATTGTTTAAAGAGAGCAAATATTGTAAATATCAAGAATTCTTCAAGTATATATCTGAAAAATAGTATACCAGATAAAAATAGTGCATTATTTAATAATTTATTGTTTTACTAGTGAGATTTGGCATTATTTATATTCAAATTTAAACATTGTGTTAAATTATGAAGACGCTTCGGCTGTTTGATTTTTTTTTTGCTATTTGTATGTCTGCCAGCTACGGAATAATTTTCTGTAGGAGGTCTTCCTGCATTGATTCGATGTGCACCCTTGTAGTTTCCACGTCTCCTAGCCACTGAAGTTGGTTGAACACGAATACGTCTTCCCTGTTTAGAACTAAAGTAATAAATAAAAAAACAATTAAAGCAGCATAATACAATTGTATGTTTGTCAACATATTTATTATATACCTAGTACTACTAATTATTAATCATTTACCTAGAAGCACTATTAATAACAAAATCAACAGCTTGAGTTGGAGTAACTTTACTTTGTATATTTTTTGTTAAAATTGTTAAATATTTGATTGATGCTTCTGAAACATCTTTTTGTAAAACAAGTCCAAGATTATTAATAGCGTTTGAAAATTCCGTCCACTTTTTTGAAAGTTTTTCTGTTAATAACTGCTGCTTTGGTGCATCGTTAAATGAAGTATCGTATGAGTTTGGTTGGTCTTTTGATGCATAACAGTTATTTTTATTACTTTCTGACACATCTGTTTTAGTTTGTTCAACTAAAATATTTTTCTCCATCACAGATGTTTGAGGAGATGATAGTTCATTAACATCCTGCAATTATGAAGTTTGCATCATAATTATTCTAAATATTGTATTGAGAAAATTTTGTTTTATAGTATACATTACTTCAAAAAAAGATTTCGGTGGACACTCATTACCAAGAGCAAGCAAAGCTAGATTATAGCGATCATTACAATTAACTACTGGACAATTTGGAAATTCTTTTGAGTTTGGAAAATGTTTTTTTAGAAAAGCTTGATGTTTGCAGAATCCCCCCTGTTGACCACTATAGCAGCTACACCAACCAATGATAGTATTAACCTCGTACATTTGTTTAGTGTCTTTAGCACTAGGCACTTCATATACATAATCATCTATTTGCACCACACTGCATATATCTACTGTTGACATTCGAGTAAGCTGCATTTCGAAATGGCTTTTTGATCTTCTGTTATAAGCAAAATCTAACAAGCGGTTGATAAAATATTTATCCCAAATTATAGC
>JANEHU010000321.1:0-146483 GCA_027563435.1 Nasonovia ribisnigri | reverse complement strand
TAAATAAAAAATAAGCCATTCACAAGTTGGATTAGGTAATGTGACTGATTTAAAAAAAAATTAATTAATATTACCTTCAAAGGTTTTAATAATATAAGTAATCAATTCTACTTCCTCTGTAGTTACACCTAAATATAAAATGAAAAATTGTAAAATTATATGGTTTTCACAGTTTAATAACTTTGTCTAATGCTAATCCTCGTGCTAATCTTATAGAACATAATAAAGAACAGTGAAAAACTCTTTGAAATTGTTTTTAATAATTTTTAATTGTTTTATAATATTATTCAATATATCTGAAAAATGCTAAGCACAAGTTACCAGTCAGGTCCATGATCTTTGTAACAAAATAATTTTAAAATGTGCTAGATATTCTCGGCGGCATGGTATTATGTTAGTTTCTTTACAATTATCATGGCCCTATGCAATTAACTTGTTCATAGCAGTTGATGGTGGATATATTGAACAATATTATAAAACAAATAAACAATATTGTATACAATTTCAACAAGTAGTGTGTTCTTTAGTAATTATTACCTATAAAATTAACATTAGTTATTAAAGTGTGAAAAGCAAAAAAAAAAACCATATAATTTTACAATACTTAATTATGCTGTATATTTAAAAATATTGAATTCAAAATTTAACTGATTTCAAAATTCTTTTTTTTTCCATATCATAAATAAATAACTACAATATAACTTTTTTTGACTATTTCTCAGACCATGCTATATTGTTATTATTATTACATGATTAATAGTCATGTATAAAATTCAAAAAAATGTACTATGTTACGCACTAATAAAATGGAGACAACACGTTATGTGGGCATTATGTTCTCTTAATCCACAGATTTCAGCACATATTTTATTATATGTATATATTTTTAACGTGTTTCCGTGAAAACAGGGTACACTGTATAATTAAATTGCCCATATTACTCATTACCCTATACACATTTTTAAAATTTTATTTGTGAGACATGAAACTAGACTATTGGATCATCAATCTCACTCGAACAGAATTCTAAATTGTGTAGGGTACTTAGTAGTTCGTAATGTAAGAGCTCCAATTTTAAAGTATATAATAAATAACAAAAAAACACAAAATTGTTTTAAAAAATAAAAAAAATAACCAAAAATTAACATTAATAAAGTTATAAAACTGAACAAAAAAAAATTAAAAAATTAATTTAAATTAAAAAGAATTCACTAGGCACCTACCATATATTTGGCAAGATTTTCAGTAGTGAAATTTGTCAGACAATAGAATCAGTCTACTGTCTGACGAAATGTTTTAATACATAGAATAGGGCATACTTACCCTCTTAAAATAAAATAAAATTTAGTAAAAATTTTAAAAATCGATTTGTGGTGGCCATTGTTTTGTAATACATTGTTTTGTAAAACGTTGAACTTGATCCATTGCCAAATAATCTTAACTGTACAAGTTATTACTACTACCAGCGTGACAGCGTGGTTGTGGCTATATGTCTAAGAGTGTCCTAAAAGTTACCCAGCTAGTCTATAAAAATTGCGATTGAATTAGAAATAGAATCACGTATAAAACGGCGTCACTATAACCTATAATATTAGGTAGTCGCGATAACGCACAAGTACTGAGAAAACATTTAATAGTGGGCTGACTTCCTCGTAATATCAAAATATTACAACTCATACGTTATCTTCAAAACTTAATGTATTTTTTTATTTTTGTGCATATTTTTATAATTTTTTTTTTTGTATTTTTAGGTACTTTATTAGCAGGAGATCAAACCACGGTATTGAAGAAATTTCATAAAGCTGGTATTTTGATAGTTCGAAAAACAAAACAAATTGTCAAAACAGATAATGGATTATACCATCTAATTGGTCCAATCGCTGATGGATCTCCAGTTACTTTGTTTCGCGCATGTGTAGAAACAAATGGTATTCCAAAGTTCTGGAAAAATATTTTAACAAATTTGTTAACGGAAGTTAAAGTAAATCTCAATGAGAGTATGACTAGAAAAGGCACAATCTATAACAAGGAAAAACTAGCGGGTCATAACTCTTCTGGAACAAAGGCCCATTTTGGACGTGATTTAATCAATGATAAGGATTTTTGTCAACAATTGACAGAGTTATCAACCTCTAGAACAATAAAACCATTTGAAGTATGTCATACTCCAACTCAACTTTTGAAGCACAAATTTCATCGAAAGTATGTTAAAGCTTGCTTAATCGTTGGCAGTCAATGCAATACAGGTTAGTTATTGGAAAACATATTATTTACTAAGAATGTCAGAATTAATATTTATTTTTATTTGAATTGGTGATGTGCATAGATTGTTTAGTTATTACCTATACATTTTCATATACAATATTTAGTACATTTTTATAAAATAATACATAGGACTTTAAAATTTAAGATTAGTTTGCCAGGAAGTAAATGGTTATTTTTCATAATTGTTTTGACCCAAAAAAAAACATTACTTCCAAAACTAATACAATTAAAAAAAAAAAGATATTTACATTAGGTAATTGAACAATTGTTTATGTTCTACTCATTATAATATTCAAGAACATTTTTTATGTTTTGTCCTTATTAAAAAGAAAAAAATGTTAGGTAAAGTTTCTTATTTTATTAACATTGTATTGATAGTAAAACTATTATAACTACAATAAATTAAAAATTATTTTTGAACCAACCAACTAAGATTTTAATAAATCTAAAATAAAATTCAGCATATTAATCCAATTTCTATAATCCTACAGTAACATTTATTTTTTAGTTTCAAAATAAATCATGTTAATTATCTATTTGTTTCTTTTGGTGCTAAATAAATTTTTTACAACAATAATTAATTATTTTGAATGTTTTATTTACAGACGAGGAGATGGCGGATGAATAGTTTTTACAGCACAAAAAAAACCTAAAAATCAAAACAACTGAAATTTATACGGTATCTACCCTAAAAAAAAAAATTGGACAATTTAAAGATGTACATTAAATGAAGTTAACTTTTAAGTTGACACCAAAAGAATTGTGTCCTTATATTTCTGTTAACTTATTTTTATTTTTGTTTTTATTTTTTCTTTAAACAAAAAAATGTTATAATATTTGTATTCCTATTAGTTTCATAATTAATGATTGTGTTATGTTTAAATAGTATTAATAAAAGTATTGTTAAACAATTACGCAATATTTGAAAACTTACATAATATTTCAAAGTTTTTTTTTTATTTGAATTTGATTTATGAATCAATGATTTTTACTTAACCTCACATAAAGGTATTTGAAACTTTTATATTGACTCAATATTAAATGTATTGAAATTATTTTGTATTTTTTAAAATTATTCTTACGATTTTTTATCTCATTTTAAAAGTTTTTTTTTGTGATTTAATTATAAGTAACTATAGAATTTAAGCTCTTTTATCATTACATTATCATTATTAGCATACCTGGACTGCTGTTTTTTTATTGTATAACTATTGAATAAAAAAAGGCTTACAATTAAATGTCAACCTTTTAATATTATTTTTACTTACTTTATTGTATTTAATTATAAGTAACTGTAGAATTTAAGCCCATTTGTCATAACATTATCATTATTAGCATATTTGAACTGCTGTTTTTATATTGTTTAACTCTATTAAATAAAAAAAGGCTTACAATTAAATGTCAACCTGTTAATACTATTTTTACTTACATTTAAGTTCTATGATGTAATTATTACATGGATAACAAATTAAAAATTATGAGCCAAAATAAAATGTTACAAATCGATTTATTCATTAAGGGGATGTCACTGTCAGTACACTCTTTACTGTAAATAAACATTTATTATTATCTAGAATATTATTATAATATTAATAATATTATTACCAGTGGTCATTTAAATTGTTTTGTTCTTTGATGGTATTCGGCAAGTTAACTATTTAGAATTAATTTAGTGGCGTTAAAGAATTAAATCAAATTTTCTTAGTTAAAAAATATACATAATATTTGTGTGAGTGAGTACATTTATACTCTAAATACTGAAAACAGAAATTTGGATATTTATAATTCATAATAATTTAGCTAGGTATTGCTGCTGTAAATATGAAAGTATATTTGCGGGTATACCGCATCTTAGCAAAATTTAATTTGATTTTTAGAAATATTATCGATCGGTGTTGGACATGGCAATGGATCTAATAGGCTGCACAAACTACATCAATGTCTATTATATCGAAAATATTTCATCAATATATCAACTTATTTTCATTTTTTCACATTCCTAGTATTTTGTATTATATTTTAGTCATTGAAGTATATGATTTGTTAATTATTATCCATGGTAATGGTGTACCCTGATACCTATACTATAGTTCTTGAAACATTAACAAATGTTAATTTTATTTCAGTAGGTCCTATCTAAGTGAGCTAAACTGCACATATCATTAATCAAGAATAAAAAAATATATTAAAGAAATTAATTTTAAATATGGTGATTAGATAGTGGGCATAGGTAGTGGTTCATAAAAAAAAATCGTCAACCGCTCTGCTATAATGTCAGGTGGTGTAATTCGTGATTTGAGAAATTCATTTTTATAATTTTAACTTATCATTTTAGATTCTAAACGGAGCGACGAATGTATTGATTTTATAATGATGTGTGTTTTTAATTTTTTAATTTTTGTGTCTGTCATCACCGTTTGGAGCTGTAAAACTACTAAGATTTTCTTTAACAGTATCTATTGTTCGATGGGAAAGTGAATCTAGTTGGTGTATTCGGGAGGTTAAAATTCCCAATAGTTTTCAAAAGCGCAGGCCTAACAACGAATAACGACAAAATATTATTATCTTTATCGATTTGGATATTGGTTTCGATTACCACAAGAAATGACCAAATATTATTTTAGATAATATTATAGTTATACCAATATAGATACCCTATAAATAGCAACGATGCATGATTTTCACCTGATCTGAATCGGGCGCATGTGGGTTATGATCTGGGACGCAGATAGGCTACGATAAATGGGCTCGGGTTTACATAGTTAAATTATTATTATCATTAGATCATAAGCATAATATTAAGTGCTCATTAGTCATTAAGTGCTTAAGTGCTTCAACTTACCTAAATTACATTCGGTTAGCCATCAACTATGTACGAATGCTACGGATGTAAGGATTTTTAAGAGCTGCATTAGTTTATAATATTATAATCATAATTCATAAGTGCATGTTAAAGTAGATTATACAATTATATAATTATCATTAAATCATTATTTTAATTAATTATTTAGATTTTAGAATATAGGTTAATATAATAATAAATGTTCATTAACTTATATTATATTCGGTTAGCCATTGACTATATTATGTACGAATACTACGGATGTAAGGATTCTTGAGATCTTATGAATTTATGATAATAATCACGTCCTAAACTATAAATAACAAATTCATATAATATTTGTGTTCGAATCACATCAATATCATGCATAGAGAAAAATATCTTTTATTATACTAAAAGTTCAATATACAAATCAAAACTCTTAATATATACGGATATATGCCGCAGTGACTTCGAGCATCGAACTCAACCCGGTATTCACGAATACAACTACATACTCATGTGAGTGAATTATAATACTTTATAATATATTTTTATATATACAATATACATAGATACGAAATATAATAAAGTAATAGAATAATTATACATTTATATATACACCCTATAGAGTATAGACTAATGAAATTAAATCACTAATCAACGTTAAATAATACCAGAACGAGTAAACACATATGTAGGTACATCCATAATATATTATATATTTTATTACATAAACAAATATTAATATATAAAGTCTGTTAATCAGTTTGTAATAACTAATAACTAATAAGTAATAAGTAATAAGTTCAAAAATTTCCAATATGTAGGTTGTAGGTATTTAATGTTTATAATATATTTTATAACAATATATAAAAATTATGTTTATTTAATAATAATTAAACTCAGTTTTAAATTAAGTTCAATAGATCAGGTAAGTAGGTACTTATAAGTTAGATAAGATAAAATTATTACTTCAGACTGCAATGTATGTATAAAAATCTATTAATTCTGCAGATATCTGGAATATAGGTAGGTACAAATTGATCACTTATTATGAAAACTAGTTGAAATGAAAATACCTACTATATTTATTCATGTTTATTTAAATAACAGCTCAGGTTAATTGTAATATTGTAGTCTGGGGATTTTTTGGGGTTGTTCGTCGGGAATCACGGAAAAAAAGAACTGGAAAAAAAGAACAATTTTTAAAAAGGGGGTTAAAATTGGATGCCACTCCACTGTACAGTAGGTTACAAGTAGGTCACTGTGTAATGGATGGTATTAAATTTGAATTCAATGATATAATATCATTGTATACGAAAAACGATTCTGAGCGGAGACGGTATGTCAGTCTAGGATATTTTAAATTATATTGATATTGTGAATATACGGTAGCTGATAAGTTGAATTAATATCATTCATATTATTTAATTATTAACTTAAAATTATCAGTGATGCTGGACAAATATTTTAATATATACTTTTACTCGTTAATATTGATTTCAATATAATGTAATTTCGTCCAAATTTGAACTTAAGATGTCTATAAGAAATAACTGTGTTTATATATTTTTTAGATTTTTTGCTTACAGTATGTACTATTAAATTTATTAGAATCTTTTTTTTAAATTTTCAATCCTTAGTTATAAAAACTGACCATTTTATAATTGTTTAATTACAATGATTGATAATTTTCGGGATTTTGATGAATTTTGTCAAAATTCGAACTTTAAATGCTTATAAAAAAATGTGTGCCTATGTATTTTTAATATTTTTCAATTGCTATTGTAACAATATATCAGGAGCCTTGTATTAAAATTTTATTATTTTTGGTCCAACAAATAAAAATGTATTGGTATTTATATAAAAAAAAAAAAAACTAAAAAAATTTAAAATTTAAATGGCCCATAAAAAGCTCAAAAACAGTCAAAATATATTCAAAATTAGATGGTGCATAGAAAATGCTAATTTAAACATTCAGCGAAATTGTCATGCATCTACAGTTATTCGTTTTTGAATTGCAACAAAATAAGAAAATCGCTATATGAGAAATCGAGTGAATATCTAATCCTGTAAAAATTTGAACTTAAAATGCTCATAAAAATGTATTTTGACTTGCTTATAAACATTTTTATATTAATAAAATTAGGCAAACTTATGAGGAATCTTGTATTACATTTTCAAACTTTATATTTAAAAAGAAAAATTTTTATGAATTTCTAACTCAAAATAAATTGCATATTTTCGTCATTTTTACGTATTTTGTCAAAATTTGAACTTTGGTTACCTATAAAAAAAAATCGTGACTACGGATTTTTAATATTTTTAATCTGCCTTTGAAACTATATATTATAAGCCTACTATTCAATTTTCAAGATTTTTTACCCAACAAATAAAATTTTATTGACATTTATAGAAAAAAAAACTAAAAAAAAAAAAGAAACTGAAAATGTCCGTTAACAGCTCAAAATAAGTCAGAATATTTTTAAAATGGTATGGTGTATTGGTATTTGGTGTGTATAAAATGCTTATATAAACATTCGGTCAAAATTTAATTTATCTACGGTAATTTCTTTTAGAGTTACTTCAAAAACCAAAATCGATTTTGTCGAAAATCGGTTTTGCGTAAAAATTCCCGTTTTTTCCTTAATTTTTCATTTGTTTTTCACGGCGCAAAGTACCAACTAGATTCTCTGTACAATCAGAAAAGGTACTATTGAAGAAAATTGAAGCATTTTTACTGTCCTAAAAGGTGATGACAGACACAAAAAAATAAAAAATAAATAAAAAAATACACATCATTATAAAATCAATACATTCATCGCTCCGGTCAGAATCTAAAACTAAAAATATTGTAAAAATAATACGTCCGTAAATAGCTCAAAACGAAACAAAATATTTTGAACA
Organism: Nasonovia ribisnigri; assembly: GCA_027563435.1. NCBI lineage: Eukaryota > Metazoa > Arthropoda > Insecta > Hemiptera > Aphididae > Nasonovia > Nasonovia ribisnigri. The sequence continues at coordinate 138,487 of JANEHU010000321.1, read as the reverse complement.
TTTTATCGAGTATAGATATTGATAAAATAAACATATGATATAAATTTCAAGTATCTTTAGTTATTCGTTTTTGAATTACAGCTAAATAAGAAAAATGCTACATGAGAAATCGAGTGAATTTCCAATGTTATAAAAATTAGAACTTCAAACGCTCACAAAAATTTAATTCGACTTAAAGGTAGACATTTTTTTTTTAAAGGTAGGCAAACTTATGAAGAATCTTGAATTAAATTTTCAAACCTTAGATTTAAAAGGAAAAATTTTTAACCTAAAAAAGTAGGAAACTGAGTATGTCCATAAACAGTTCAAAACAATTCAAAATATTTTGAAAATGTTATCTTGTATATAACTACAGTGATTGAAACTATTCAACTAAATAAGCTAACTTTTTAAAAACGTAGATAAGATACATATCTAACAATTAACAGAACAAAATTGAAAATAATATCTACCTAAACAATAATAACAACACAGTCACCAGTCTGCTGTAACCTAGCTGTCGGCTGTGTATTTTAATATTTTTAATTTTATAACATTGTACTGTAGTTACATAATAATATAGGTAGCCACATAGGTAGAGCCGGTAGAGGTACCTACCTAATATTTGGATGTAGTGATGATATTACAATATGTGATATTGTGATCTAAAAAATATATTATAATGATTTACTAACCTTACTTATTCCATTTTGAAACTCGTCATTCATAGTTTGAAACGTTTGTTTACTAACTATTGTTTTGAAACGTAAAAAGTTTCTTGTAGCCTTTATGCCTTGATCTTGAACTCTTGATAATCTTCTAGTATATAGTTTCTTCGTTGGTATAGATAGAAGGCCACAACTCCTGACTCCTGAAGTTGTTTAGATAATGAGTTTGATGCCACATTTAATTTTATGCTGTAATTTTTGTTTTGAAATTCCTCTCAATTGTTCAATAGTTTGCCTTCGAAACAGTACCTATCAATAAAATATTTTTAATAATTTACAGTTAGGTCTATGTGAGCATTTTTGGTGAATTCTTGCACTATCGCCAAAAATTATTTTTCTATTTTCTATGAATATGGCCTATAGTGTTTGTCATTTTAAAACAAAAATTGAAAGATTCAATTACAAAAACTTGCAAATAAAATAACACTAAATACAACGCACGGACACTCGAACGTACGGCAGCTCGAACTACATATATACGACTATTATACGAGCTTACGAAGTCGAATTAAGACCAACCTATTAACTAGATATGTATGTGATTTGCGAATATATGAGTATATAAATATAAAATTGTTGCAATGATAATAATATTATTATCTACCTATACGGCTATACTTATACTCAATTATCAAAAAGGTATCGGTATATCCCACAATAAAGATATAAGATAAACTTATATTAAACTAATATTAGTGTAGATCACACTACCTTAATATTGTACAATCACTGAATCACAATTTAAAAGTACCTACTATTTAGTAAATATTAGATTCTGAACGGAGTGATGAACAAATTGACTTCACAATGATATAGGTTTTTCAGGTCTGTCAATAGTCTTCACCTTTTGGGACAGTAAAAATGATTTATTTTTCTTAAACAGCATTTTTTCTGGTAGGAAAGTAAATCTGGTAGGTACTTTAAGGGGACAAAAGTAAAAAATTCCCAATAGTTTTAAAAAGCGTTAGGAATAACGAACAAAAAATTAAGGAAAAACTGAGATTGAAGACCAGTTATTGAATAAATCGATTTTGTTTTTTTATTGTTACTCTAAAAGAATAACCGTATAGATGCATGATATTTCCACAGAATGTTTATATTCACAATTTCTAAGCACCACTTTTTTTGGGCGCTATTTAAACTCATAAGAAAATTTTGAATTTTGTTAGTTTTTTTTAACTATTGTTGATGAAAAATATTTCACTCAGTGAAAAAACTTAAAAATGTAATTCAACGGTCTTCATAAGTTGTTGTTAGTGGAAATTAAAAAAAAAGTTGAGCGAAAATCCACAATAGTTTATATGATCATTTGAAGTTAAAATGTTGGAAAAATTCATCATAACTACAAAAATTGACAAATATTTTCCAGTTGGAAATTCATAAAAAATGTTCTGTGTGTATCTACTATTAAAATGTTCATACAAGATTCCCATTAAGTATTCCTACGTTTAACAAAAGAAAAAAGTTTACCGGAAAGTCAAATTAAATTTGCACGAGTGTTTGAGAAGTTTGATACATATTAGCATCATCCATTAATTCTTCATGGATTTTTATTGCTCTTTTAGCTAGGTACCCTTAATTTTGATTTAGACCTCATTTTAACAGTTTTTAAGTAATTGGTATAGTATAATATATAAGTATAAATATATTTTATATCTGTACTGATTTAAACTAAATAGTAATGACTATAAATTTATCACTAATTGCAGTATGCAATGACATTAAAAAAAAATTCTTTTTTTTATTTACAACCTATTACATAAAATTGAACAATAAGTAAAAGAGATAAATGAATACAATTTGCCTTGAAGAAAGAACAGATTTAAGAAGCCTTCCAGTGAAGACACTTTGTTAATTTAAAAAAAATATTTAGATTAATTGTAAGCTTAAAGCTATTGCCTGTTTATAGTTTATTCTTTATTATTTATAGTAAAATAAATTATTATAATATTAATAGCAATATAAAAATAATATAACATGATACCTAATCTAATATATATATACTAGTAATATAGGCTAACACATCACCGTCTCCGTTATAGCCGCTAAGAATCGTTCTTTGTATGTAATGATTTATTATTGAATTCAAATTTAAGTATTTAATACATCGATTACAGTACTCCTACTCAATAGCAAGGTACAATCGACTCCTACAACTGGACAGCAGAGCAGGTACCTTCTCCACCACTTTTTTTTATTAGAAATTACTTTTGTTCAACATATTAATTTTATTTTTTTACTACCTATACATTATGAAATCTATCTGACATGATGTATGTACATACTTGCTATTACAAAATATTAGATGGATCAATTTTTAATAAAATAATATGTTATCTCTATATTTCTAAAAGGCTTAGGTGTACTGTTTTATTTTCGGTTATAATAGTGAGTAATCATTTATCACCTATAATTATTAATTATACTAGATATAACTGTATAAGGCGTATACCTATATAAGCTATAAATATATAATTAAAAAATATAGGTATACATTTAATATAATATTTGTATAATAATAATGTTTTATTAATAGTATAATACTATAATAATATCTTTATTGATTATTGGTAAATCATATTAGATTCTACAAGTTAAATAAACCGTGTTTAGTGTTAGTTGTATAACGGTTTAGTTTATTATTTATATTACGGATTACAATACAAGCGTCAACTTATTTGAGTTTCATTAGGTATCAAACTTAAAACAGTTATGTTATGTTGGATAGATCAATTTCAAAATTTATCCAGTTGATTTTATAAATATTGCGAGGCCGCTGAAAACATTTAAGTAGGTAAGCATTCGTTATGAAAATATATAGTTTATGGTTAAACACGATATGTCTCGAGCCTGCAGGTTGTATGCCAATACGTTTCGTTTTCGTAAATCGAACATGACACAGACTAGTGGTTCTGTAGTCCCTCGAAATTTAAATAAAATAAAATAATTATTTCTATGGTCTGAAAGATACAAAATTAATACAAATTTGTATAACTGGTCGTACACTTATTCAGGAACCCGTACTAAAAATAAAACTTCGTAATCAGTATGCTAAACTCATGAGAAACCGTATTATTATATCATAATATAACAACAGTAATAATTAAACATTTTGTTTAATTGCATGGTTTCTCATTTATCTTAAAATTAATATGAAAAATTGATCTGGATCACTATAGGCACGTGGAATAAAACGTGCTTCCATTTTGACTTCCGAGTTACCAACTATATTTACTTTTCCACCAAATAAAATACTGAAGTTGAAAATCAAAGAACTATTGTTTCTACTTGTTTACAGTTAGAAAAAAAAACACACTATTGTAAAATCAATACATTAAAAGGGAGCGAGTTTAGTGATGCACTCTGTACAATAGGTACCAATATTCATTAATATAATATTTGGAAAACATTTTACTTGACACAATTTTTTTCATAAAAGTGGAAGGTAATGTTTATTAATATATGTTCAATGTGAATTTAATAATGAATGTTTTATTGTCAATATCCATTTGTTAAACGTTTTCCACACGTATACAAAAGCATTTTAAATGTGGAATAGGCTACCCTACGCTGGCGGTCATAGTTAGTTTACGTTAATTTAGGTATATTGTTTCCAATATTATAGGTTTGTATTATGTTCTGAGTAGAGTTTTAAACTATTTAGTTCGTTCCCCGAAATATTTGTGATGTATACACCAATATACCGAGGGTGTATAAAGTTTAGACCGTGCAGCAGTATATAGGTACTATTGTACTATTACCGTGATGTTTACCTACTCATGGTTTCAATTATTTTATGGACAAAATGCTAAAATATAAAAGCAAGATTAATTTAAGTAAGTAGTTTTTTTTTTAAGTTTGAAATGATGACTTAGATTCTCTTATTAATGCGGTTATTAATTATTATCTATTATTGACGTAATTAAATGTAATGACACTCATCTCAACAATGAATTATATCACCTGTTTAATTATGAATCAATATTGTAATTACTAATTAATATAATTATTATTATAAATTATTTGAACGCACACTATGTAACCCATTATTATAGGTACATATGCGTGTAGCAGGGTCACACTGTGTGACTGTGAGAGTCCCACCACAATGTGTACTTTCAGTTTACAGGATTAGATTGAGTGTAATTATAATTGATCTAAATATTTTTTTATCTTAATAGAATTGACCCCGAATTTTTATGAGTGCTATTATTATTATATATATAAACATAATTTCAGTCGCCTCGCTAATAATTGTATATTCGTACATTTTATCGAGTGTTCCATAATCCACATGATGAGGCTGGGTCTTTTTTAAGTGGGGATTGATGGGACTGTAAAAACTTCATCTCCATGGATGACATAACATCAACTACCTAATAGATATCGACATACAAACTCTCATTTGCACTTCCTTGTTCCTATCAATTTTAATTTACCAAAGCAGTTTAGAATAAACGTGCGAAATAATACATAGAGATTTTTCTGTGTAAAGTAACCTACTTACAAATAACTTTAAAAAAAAGAGCGCCCGAAAACGTACGTATAGACAACACAACGATGCGGCGAATCCGTTTAAAAATATAGGTACAATGGTATAATGGAATTATTATAATATTATGAAAATATCGATTAATAATAAATTTGAATCATACAAAAATAATATTATGGTGGCTATATGATTATTTTAATTATGAAATGTTTTTTTTAGTGTAGAACTTATTTTATTTCTTCTGAATTCGTGAGTTACCATTAAAGTTTAATAGAATATTAATGTTTTTTTTTAATTTTTATATCCATATCAAATTAAAAAATAGGTAATTTAAAGTTGGAAATCAATTGTTGTATTTCTTAAGAAATGTAGGTATGCACCTAATCGTTTGATATATTAGAACTATTTTTATTATACATACAAATTAAAAAAAATAATAAATAATTATAATACGTTTTCTAAAATTGTTGCATTGACCATAATCTAGTAATAAATAAATGTAAATTTAATGGAACTATGGAAAACAAATAATAACCAAAAAAAAAAGATTTAAAGATGATATGCGGTTAATTGGTAATACGCATGTAGGTAACTCGTACATATCTATCAAACCTGAAAACTATTTCTCAATTTTACGATGATATTATTTTTAGATTTTCCTTAGTATAATTTAAAGACTCCGGGATTTAAGACATGCAGTTTTAGTTGCTAACATTTTATTACATTTTACTTATTGATGTCGCAAACACGTAGTGAGGGTCCCATGTGAAGTAATTTTAGGTACCTAGGCATTGTTTAATTGTTAAAACAAATTATTATTTATATAAGTTTAATAATTTATTTCGATGATTGAATATATACGTTTTACACTTTTACGATGTTAATTTTAGTGTCATAAATAAATCTCAACTTCAAAATTTATAATTTATAGATTCTGAGTGAAGCGATGAATATAGATACCTATAAAAGTTTTCCAACGGGTTTTTTTTTGTCTCCATCGGGCCATCGCCTTTTGAATTAATAAAAATATACAATATCAATCATCTATACTTATAGGGTAATTTATGCTAATAAATTGGGTCTAGTCGGTATTATGAGGGTCAAAAGTAATTAAATAAGTAAGTTGCTCTGCTACAAAGTATGTGTCTAAATGGGTCACTGTAAGATATGGGTTAAATTTGAATTCAGTGGTATAAAGTCATTGTACCAATAAGAAAAACAATTCTGAGCGAAGACGACCTGCCAGCCTATAATATAAGTAATATAACAAACTATATTTTATGATATTATTATCATTAAAGTAATTTATGTTACTATTAGAGACTATAGTAATTCAGTATGTTAAGTTTTGCCAAAAAAATTGCATTTGCATACAATAAACCTAATTTATAATAATTATAATTATTATTACCTAATTACATACATATAAAAATAACTTTCTGTAAACTTTTTTTGTTAAAGATAGAAAAACTGATGAGGAATCTTATATTACATTTTCAAATCTTAGATAAGAATAGATACATTTTTACGAATACAATAATTTGCATATTCTCGTTATTTTTAAGAGTCTTGTTAAAATTCTTACTCCACACGCTTATAAAAAAATATTGAAGATTTAGGCTCAAATTTTTTTTAAATTACACCAGAAATAACTCATGAGGAACCTTTTGTTCCTTTATTGTCAAGTTTTTGAAGCGAAACATTTTTTGATGAAAATAATTTTAAAAATATTAATTAGTGTAAAAATGTTCTTTTGTCTATAGCTTAAAAAATAATCGAAATATTTTTAAAATTTCCAGTGTATAAAAATTTGATATATTAACATCCGGTGAATATTTCATGTATCTATGGTAATTCTATTTAGACTTAAGATCAAACTCAAATTTGTCCAAAAACTGCAGGCCTTACGTAAAAATCTGTTGTCCTATTTTTGTTTGTTTTTCCTGACGCTTTGGAAAATATTGAGAATTTTTATTCTTATATCCATCGCCTTCTTCAAGTACCAACTTCATTTACTTTCATTCCAGAAAAGATGTTGAAGTAAAAATTTGAAGCATTTCCAAAAGGCGATGACAGACACAAAAAAAAACACTCATCATTGTAAAATAAATACATTCATCTCATGTATTCTTCGCTCATAATACAAAAACCACAGTGATTTTCAAAACAATTGAGAAAAACAAAAAATAAATAAGTAAAAACGGAAAAAACGGAAATATTAAGAGGTTCATGCATAATTTTAATAACTCGAATATTTTTACTCGAACCTTCCACTGATTCGTACTTAAATGTTTGTTTGTATTGATATCAAAATTGATTCATTGTTATCAAATTTTAAATAATATTATACTATATATAGCAGCAACAATAAAATTACTAAAACCAATCCTTATGCCTGCTGGTTTGTATTTTTTTATTTGTGTTTAGCAAGGTTCTAAAATCTAAATTTATACAAATGATTTTTGAACCAACGCCAACGAACTATGTATAATGATCACAGAGTAGGCGATTGAGCAGTTTATACAAAAAAACTAACTAAAATATTTCTTTAAATTTAAAGATACAGTAAATTATTAAAAACTCAAATTTTCATATTCAAAGACTTAAATGAAACATCGAATTAAGTATACTTCAAAGTAAGTAAACTTAAATCAGTAAAATTATATTCATGTTAAATGTTTAATATCAATTAAAATAATATTAACGAATTGTCTCAACGTCAAAAAAGGAATTCACGTGCGTAATAATATCAAGTTAGTATATAATTGAACAATTTTAATATTATTACTTTTATTTTTTGTGAATATATAATATGATGTAGGTGTGTCTAATTAGTTATGTACGTTAACCATAAAAGTTGTTAAATAATATTTAATTAGCTATTGTTATAACTTATAACAATAATAAATAATAAGTAGGTTGTAGGTAACAATAATAGTTATACCTAGTACCTACGCATTAAACTTGAAAACTTATAGGCAGGGATGATAAAAATACATCACCTCATGACATCATATGCATTCAAAATTTCAAATACAAAGTAAAATTTACGTAAAATATGGGTATAAAAAATACAAAAAAATTATTTTTTTATTTTAAGTTTGTTATAGAATCTAAAAAAAAATAATATAAATTATGAAAATACAATATGTGCTTTAGAAAATAATAATACCTGTATATAATTTTAAACAAATATTAAATAAGTAGGTACCTAATACCTAAACGAAATGCTATATATCCATAAATAATTAATAATTAAAACGATAATTTTTACATCGCATTCGCGTAATCACGTGGTTGAAAGTGTTAGTCTAGCCAACCAGTCATTACCGCAAAAATATAAGCAAAAGATCAGACAGCCATGCCGCGGACGGTTCGTAGTTTGACACTCGAGGGAGATAATATACTTCATAGATAAAAACGAGATGCAGATAATAAATATGACTTAAATACGTATACGTACTTCTACTGAAGCACACAAAATTGGAAATTGCTTCCCATGAGTTTTTTTTAATGTTTACGACTAAGTTAGTGGTTAAGGGTAGATACGACAGTTAATCTAGAAGGATATAAGTTCGATCTTATATCATAAGAAAAATTAAGAAATTAAATATATTGATTAATAAGAATTTTGATTAGACCAATACACAGCAGAAATAATTAATAATAATAAAGAATAAAAAATAGTCAATAAATAAAATAATTTAGACTTATAACACCATAATGTTTTAGAGTCAAACATTTAAGTGAGTAAATAATTATTCACTTATTAATAAAATGTTGTATCATGAAGCTTCCTTGCTTAAATTAATTTGTCAATACTTTAAAATATTTTAATTTTGAAATTTAATTTTTTGTTTAATTTATCAATTAAGTAATAATAAGATTTAATGTGGTTGCTCTAGTTTTTTTGTTTTCCATTTTGGAAGATTTAATTAATATTACTAGATCTATCCAACTGAAATGGTTTTAATACATTCAGCAGTGTATTAATATGAGTGTAAGTTGGTGAAAAAAAAGATTTAAAATTACAATCCAATGATTCACAAGCGTTACTAGACCTATATGAACTAGAAGTCATATCAGCGGAAAAAATGTATCTACCTTTATAATTTACAACCAAATAATCAGAAAACTGTGATATATTTTGATATTATTAGGTTGTAGTTCACCTTAATCTATGGCATAAATTAACTACCTGAAAATAAATAATTAATTAGTTAAAAATTACAATAATTTCAGTACGTAGGTACCTATTAAATTTAATTAAAATATAACAACTAAAATGGAATGTCAAATATGTATGTGAGGTATTTTCAATTTCGTTGGCTTTTGAATATTCGCTAGCTATATTCACCAATTTGATGTGTCTTGCGTCATCAATATTGGCATAAATGGAATATACAACCTATAACTTCAATTTGTGGAAAAACTTCACGTATTTTTCAATATTAACAAAACAAAATTTTTGTCCAAATATTTCCACGAACTTAAAACATTGTAAGTTGCATTATTTAGGGTCGTTTCGGAAATACAACAAAATTCAAACATTCGATCATTTATCGTATACATTTTCAAATTCTCATAAACAAATTAATATTACTTTCCAGTAAACTTTTTTTTTTGTTTAACGAAGGAACATTTGTGGGGGTCTTTTATCAAAGTTTCTAATATTAGCTATGAAAGGAAAAACTTTTATGAATTTTTAATTGAATATAGTTTGAACATTTTCGAAATTTTGATGAATTTTGTCAAAATTTGAAGTTTTAATGCATTTAAATATAATTGTGCCTATGCATCTTTAATATTTTTAATCTTATACGAACCAAACTCATAAGTACCTTATAAGGAAATTTTCAATCTTTTTTACTAGGTGAAAAAGTTTTGATTGAGAATTATATAAAAACAATTTACAAAATTAGAAAAATTTCTGAAGGCTACAACTAACACAAAAAGAGAAATTATATTTCAAAAATGTTAATATAAATATTTGGTGAAAATTTCAAGGGTCTACGATTATTAATTTTTGGTGCACCAAAAAAATAAAATCGATTTTTTTAAAAATTGGTTTTGCGTAAAAATATTACCACATCATTGTAAAGTCAATACATTGTTTTGCCTCCGCTCAGAATCTAAAATTTAAAATATTTATAATATAACAGTAACAATAATTTATAACATTCGTGTAAAATGTTTTTTGTCACAAAAGTTTAGTTTTCCGGTGTACACAAATTGCATACCAAATCAGGTACACGAACCTTTTTGAACGAATTGAGTCTCGGATGTAATTCTTGTTACTTTTTCACCAACAGTTAATTATGATAGTAAATGTGATAATGCCTATTATATAGATAGGTCAGGTAAAACATAACATCATTATATAACTCATAAATCATCATCACATATTTATAAAAAAAAAAATTAAAACTGTAGAAACATAATATCATAATATAAATCATAAATTATAATCGCATATAATAATATATATTTATGAAAAAAAAAATTAATTGTATAAACATAATATTATTATTATAATATAAGTCATAAATCATAGTAATGTTAAAAGTTCATATATCTACTAAGTTTTAATTTTTCTATATTTCTATATTTTTATTAGCTATGACGTGTTCACATAATCAGTAATTGTAATTTAATTATTATTTAGTTTATTTATTTATTTTATATAAATAGTATTCTTTCTCTTATTAGTTGTTTAGGTACTCGAAGTTTTTCTAGACACTTCTTATCAATATTATAGTATCGGTTTGCATATTTTTAAAAGCTCCTAAATATTTGTTTATGTTTGGGTGAGAAAAATCAAAAAAATCAAAAAAAACTATAAAATATCGAATGTAAATAGATTCGCAAGTGTTGGTGATTCTTTATGAGCTTGAAAGTTTTGTTGTCCATAACTTCGGAGAAAAAATTAATTTTTTATTTATATATGCATCAAGTAAATAACTTTACCTATAAGTATAATATTAAATAGTAAATATGACCAGATCACACCTAAATAATGTACGAGTAGGTACCAAATGTAGGTACCAAAATTCTGGTTTTCACTGGTATTCTGAATCAAAAATATATTTATAATTTTTTTGTAATTATCATGTAAAAATATAGAATTTAACATTGTTGTTTTATTGAGTATAAAAGGAGGGGTCCTGTTCCTCTGTAAATACACCATTGGCCTAGTTGGTATTTGCATACAATTTAATTCATGTATTTCAAAGATCACTAATTAATTTCTACATTTTGATAATATTTTATTACTTATTAGAAAAAAAAATCAAACCAAGCATTGTATTCCATTACCTAAGTGTGTATACAAAGAACTCACAGTATTATTTTCTCCACGAGATTAATAATATGTATTTAGTACCTACCTAATTATTTTCTTACTTATAAGTTCAGTTTGAGTGTAAAAGATACACTAACAGAGTAATTTAATTTTAACTAAACTCATTGCGAACAAAAAATTTTATATTTTAAAGTTTACTGATCCAACTAGCATACCACTTAAAACTATAGAACTCTTGTTAGAATTCCTTGTATAATATATGTGTAAATATATGTGCTGTGATTATGTTTTATAAAAATAGGTTAAGAGGATGTCAGCGATGTATTTGATTACTCTCTCTCACCCTCTCTCTCTTTCTTTTAAACCAACGCACAACATAGAAAAAATGCATTGACGTAAAATCGTACTTTTTATTTGACTATTGAGTAACCTGACTTTTGAGTAATCTTAGAGTAAAATTGTACTGATTACAACAGTTATAAAGAATAATACATTTTGAGGGTTCGACATATCGTTTTATATTTTATTAAAATTTAACTTTAAAAATAAGAAAATAAATTGTGTACATTTTAATGGACATTAAATTGATTCGAAAAAAAATTTTTATGTCAAAGAATCTTCAAAAATATTATTCTCTATGTCCTTTTGCAATGTGTACCTACTAATTTTATTTTAAGATTACTCAAACCATGAAAAATAAAACGAATTTGGTAAAGAAGTTGTTAGCCCAATATTTTTTTCTCTCTCACACCCGCGCGCAACTTAGTTAAAACGCTTTCACATAATATCCTTAATTATGATTTTCGAGTTATCAATTATCATAGTTATCATATTATAGTAAAATCAACTATTACAACAATATTATAGAGGATAGTAAATTTAAGGGCATAATATATCGGTTTTATATTTTATTATTATTTGACTTTGTATAATATGCTTTCAAAATAAAAAAAAATTTGTAAATTTAAATGTTCTTTAAATTGTTTTTGAGACGATATTTAGGCAAATCGATGTGTCATACCCTCAAATAATTATTCTTTATCACTTTTGTGATGGGTGATGAATTTACACTAAGATTACTCAAAAACATAAAAATAATAATTCTGCGTAAATGCGTTTTGTATATGTTGAGCATGGGCTAGAGAGAGAAATCAAATAATGCACTGACGACATAATTTGAGAGTTTGAAAAAGAATTTGAACACCAGGTAACTCTATCTTTTGTATAATATCAGTTTAATGTATAATGTTGCAGGTTTTATCTGTTTCAAATCTACCTCATCGAAGTTACTAATTGAGTACCTAGCTAGGTCACCGTTAAAAATTACTAATGAATGTGTTATGAGGATGTCAGCGCACCATTTGTTTTCTCTCTCTGGCCCACGCGCAACATAGACAAACCGGATTTACGCAGAATCATCTTTTCTGTTTTTAATTAATCTCAGAGCGAAATCGCCCATTACAAAAAAGATAGAGAATAATTTTTTTGAGGAAATGTCATATTGATTTTATATTTTATTGTTATTTGACCTGAATATACGACTTTCAAAATAAACAAAAAAATTTTGTACATTTAAATGATGTTTAAATTGTTTTGAGACAATATTTAGACAAATCGATATGTCATTCTCTCAAAAATATTATACTCTATCTTTTTTGTAATGGGTGATTTCACTCTAAGATTACTTAAAAATATAGAAAAAATTATTCTGCGTAAATCCGTTTTGTTTATGTTGCGCGTGGACCGGAGAGAGAAAACAAATAGTGCGCTGACATCCTTTTAAATTTGAATTCAATGGTTAATAATTGTATACACGAAAAACGATACTGAACGGAAACGTTGTGTCAGCTTTCGTTTCTATTTATGTCATAAACATCGCACAATATAATATAGGTAATATAAAATATAATAGGTATTATATTATATTATGCAAGGTATTTATAATGTTATAATTTATTATTATTTATACTTATAAGTTATAACTTATAAGTCAATATTGACGTTCTGCGTACCTATCTGCGTAGTATAATGTGAATAGGTTCATGCCGTATAAATAGCTTAAAATTAATCTAAATATTTTTAAACAATAATACACCTAATGACAAAGAGTATCCGAAAATATTTATCGATGATTAATATTTTTCGAATGTCAACAAAATAACTAAACAAATTAGTTATTGTTATAATGTTAGATTTTTTCAAAATTTGAATTCTAAAGCCTTAAAAAGGTTTAAATAATTATTTTCAATATTTTTAAATATCATAATGAGAAAAATTCACGAGAATCCTTATATTACAATTTTTAAGGCTAATTAGCCATTAGGTATATATTACAATTGAAAAGGTTAGAATTTTAAATTACAAAATTATATCCTAGTTTTATTTCCATGTTTTTGAAGATTTTTGTGTTAGATGAAGCCCGAAGGTTTGTGAAAACAATGTTTTTTTTAAAAATAGATATAAGATATCACATTAAAGTGTTTGAAAAGTATTACAAATACTTTTTTACAATACTTGAGTAGTATTTGAAATACTATAGTAGGTTGGCCATTACCTAAAGGCCTATGCTACAAATTAGATAACATTTCCTGATAATAACTCTAATATGTGATGTTAGTATGTCATACAGACTTACACATAATATAAACACATCATTGTAAAAATAATTAATTAATTTTTATATTTCCTGCATTCTGAATCTTGTAAACATTGAAATTATATAGATTAATGTTTAATTCAGTTATATAATATAACATATTATTGTTCAAATTGTTAAGGTCTTGAATACCTACCACCGATATTAAGTATTATAATGCGCTTATAATACATTATTATTTATTTATTGGGTTATTTTTTTTTTATTCTGAACTGCAAGAATATTATATTATGGTTGTCGAATAAATGATTTTGACTACTTTCACTTACGTTTTGTTTTTTCACTTTCACCATTTCTGTATAGTCGTGTATTACTTGGAACCACTTATATCAGTATTCAGTAACACAAATTATGAATACCTAATATCGTTTGAATGAATGGAAATGTGCATGTGTAAGTTTAATAGGTGTTTATAAGTTATAATAATATGTTGTCACTTAAAAACAATATTTGCAGTCATTATTAGTTAAACGTTAGATTCTAAGCAATTCAAGGAATATAGGTAGGTACATTAGATTAACATCGATGAGTTTTTTCTATTATACCTACCTAAGTACATTTTAATATACAAGCAATAAAATATAATAAACTCTCAATATTTTTTTTTAAAATATTCATAAAGTTGGCTCCATCTATTTTATTTTTACAACTGTTTACAGTTTCAACTACCTTGAAATGTCATGAAAATGTCTAAATCCAAGACATTATATTTTATATTTTTATTTTATACATATTCTGATAATTTTGGCTATTCGATCATAAATGGATATAATGGCCAATGGGTATTTCGTATGAAAACTATATGGTAACTGACAAACAAAATATTAGTATAGACCATGCATCGTGCATATTGGCATAGGCACAAACGAGGGCCTAGGAGGGGGAGGTCGTACGTGCTTCAGCACCACAGTAATAGAACACTAAAGATAATATAAAAAATGTTCTGTTTCTCTATTTCGTGTGATATTTTTTGTATACGATGTTTTTATCAAAAATATTAATATATATACGTAGCTACAAATTAGGTACTCTAATCGCGGTATTCCTGTAAGTGTGTAATTCCGAAACGTGTGTAGAAAGGTTAAGCTTTTCGTCTAGGCCAGTTAAAAAACTGGCCCAGGGCACTTAAAGACTTTTGAGTAACTGTGTCTCACAAATATATCATATTATAGTATTATATTAAATGTTGATAGAAATGTAGCTGGCAACGTTAAATTGAATTAGTATTCCACTATTATAATATCAATTGTAAGATAATTTTAGAATTAATTTTATAAAATATTTACTATAATGAACATAGGTACCTGTAATAGGTATGTGGCAGTTCCACGGGTACCTTAATATTATGGTATTGAGGTATCGTGACTTTGAAAACTTACGAAATGTACGAAAATATATAGGTATATATATTTATAATATATATAAATACCTAACGTTTCCTGACCAAACACTGTAGACCTGCTCGAATATTGCTATAATATCGACGAGTGCACGTGTGACGTGTCCTGCGTGCTTTTATATACCGTGACGAAGTGTCGGTGCAAAAAAAAAGACCTTTCGGGACACGCACGCACGCACACACTACAGCTGGCGTCAACTATATTGTTATTATTTTTTATTTTTCGTATTTTACTATTATTATTCATTATTATCATTATCGCTATCATTTTGTTGTTATTATTCCCCCACTGTTCGGTGGTACTAAAACCACTATATTATAGCGTAGGTACTAGAGCTCTACTCGACAACAGCGATCGTCCGAGGCAGCTATGACAGGTGGCCGTGACGGCGGCGGCGGCGGTCGTCGTGTATCGTAAATACACATTAACGATAATACCGGTTTAGCCATCACTTTCTACCGTCGAGCTATCCTAGTCGGATGGTGTTGTCTGCACACACGCACGGTGAGCGCGCACCAACGTGAACGTAGCGCAGTCGTTCGCTCGCCTCGCGTCGCGTAGCCCACGAAGTCGGCGGACGTCCGGTCCTAGAGGATTTTTCCTGCAATATTTTGATTTATCGCCCAGCCGCAATCCAACGAAACGACGACGACCAGGTCGCTGTGTTTTTGTACCCCTTCGCGTCATCGCCGTACACACTGAAACACCTACTTTACAAGTAAGGCTCGACGAAAACGATTAAAAACTATAATTGTTTTTATTACGTAACGCTGCATTATGTTTATCGATTTTTCGTGATTTTTCTCCTCGGCGCAGACGATGCGCGTTCCCCGTGTTATACATACCATAATATTGTGTTATTTTATTGATTGACGCAGTGTCGCACCCGCTGAAAACTGACGATGCCGCGGTGAAGGAGAAGTTCAAGACAATTACGGAAGACGGGAGCAACGTATCGGTCGACACCGTACGGCCCAAAGACGTTCCGGAATGGTTCAACGCAGAATTGTTCACCAGGTAAAACCATCTCACTACAGACACTTGACAGCTAACGTAATGAATTTCGTTTTTCGATGTGACGAATTTTTAGTAGGTACCTAATAAAAATATTTAAACGTCGCGGCAATAATAAAAAAAAAAAAATGAAAATTTTAAAAATCCATTCTTCCAATCGTTATTAAATCCGTAGTACTATATAGGTACCTTATATTGATAATACACTAGATAATGGTAAAACTATTTTAGTGACAAATGAGGTAACCGAAGTCGTTCAATAAATGTTGAGAATATTTTTTTATAGGTAGGTATACCTAATCTATGTTTTATATGCGTATATATCTAAAATTATTGTAACGAGCTATTAACGTTGGAATAATGTTGTTGGTTTTAGTTCCGTTTGTACACCTATTACGCAGACTGCACCCATAAAAAAATTCACCACACCGTTATGCAGTTGTTATGACATCATGACATATATTAATTCTCTCATAACGTATGTAGTTTTCAGTATTCCTTATTTATTGTTGCAATACCAATCTTGCAATTAAAATACCTGAACACCCAACGAACATATTATAATGTGACTATGTGAGTTATAATAAGTAATAACTACTAATAGTGTTTTAATCAAGGTATAGAATACTGGGTTAATTGTATGTGTCATACTTGCATCGCACTATTATAATATTAATATATTCGTACACGCACATCAAATTTCACAATAAGGTATTATTTTTTTAACGTTTCTGATTGCACTTGCTGAATATTAATTAGAAATGAATGGAATCTTGGAATGCTTACAAATGTTTGGTACTAGAAAATAAAACCATTATCATTAAAATCATTAAAATCAACGATTACAATAATTTCACATGATTGTAAAAATCTAAACATTGAGCAAAAATATTAATTTTTTTTATGTATAATACGGTAGATTATTTTATTTCATTACGAATAAAGGCGGTAAAATCATTTAGTTAAAATATATACTAAATTACATGTATAATAGATATAATGAATCACCTATATGATATATTAGAGGAGGTTGTTTAATATGAGTGGAACGTCAAAAAATATGAAACACTTCGAATTATCGACAGGTTACAGTGTTAAATTTAAACGTTAGTATTCATAATTGGAAATTATTAATGATTATTGATTTTAAATCATAGGTTCTAATTTAATAATTAAATGACAAAAAAAAAACGTATAAAAATCATAGGTAAGACATAAAATTATGTAACAAAGCAAGCAATCGATTAACCACCATCAAAATATTACACTCAACAATAACATTTATAAAATACATGCTTTTCATGGTACCTATGTATATATAATATTATTTTACTTAATATAAAACAAGCTTAATAGTGCTTCTATTGATTTTACAATGACGTGTGACATTTTATTGTCTGTCATAGAGCTGTAAAAATGCTTCAATTTCATACTCTAGAATCTTTCTGGTAGAAAAGTATAATATCTAGTTAGTGCATTAGCGATCAACAGTAAATAATTACTAGTAGTTTCCAAAATTACCGAGTAAAACAAATTATTGTTATTAGTGAAATTAAATTTTAAAAAAGCGGGTAATTGGATGTACAGTATAGGTTACAGGTGGGTCACAGTAATGGATGGTATTACATTTGAATTCAATTGTATACGGAAAACGATCCGAGGGGAGACTATTGGTCGGTCTAGGATATTTTATATTATACTTATATTGTTATTACTTGTTAGTTAATATTAATACGGTATAGCTAGTAAGTTGAATTAATATTATAAAATTACAAAAAATAATTAAAATCGATATTCTTGGTCATTTAATATAATAATATATAATTTCGTCCAAATTTTAACATAAAATAACTATAAAAAAACCTGTGTTTTTGTATTTTTTGGCTACAGCAGAATAACTTATATTACGTAATAACTTACGAGAAATCTTTAAAATTGAAAATGTCCGTAAACAGCTCAAAACAAGTCAAAATTTAGTCAAATATATTATATAGGTATTGATAAAATAAACATACATACCTAGTGTAGATTTCAATTTAATTTGTCTTTCCAGTAGACATTTTTTTTGATAAACGTAGACAAACTTGTGAGGAATCTTGTATTAAATTAATAAATCTTAGAATTAAATAGAAACATTTTATGAAGTTGTAACTCAAAATAATTGGCACATTTTCGTGATTTTTACGTATTTTGTCGAGATTCGAGCTTATATGCTTGTGTAAAAAATTGTGAGTATATATTTTTAATATTTATAATTCTTATTGTAACAATATATTAGGAGCCTTGTATTAAATTTTCAAGCTTTTTGACCCTACGAATAATATTTTATTGATATTTATAGAAGAAAAAACTAAAAAATTGGAATCTGAAAATGTTCGTACACGCTCAAAACTTAAGAAACTTTAGAAAAATGATTTAAATAATAATATTAAAATGTTCATATTTATATTTTTTCCCCGATTATTTTTAACGTAGGTACTGAGATTGTATGTCTACTTTTAACACTCCAAAGTACAAACTATATTCAATTTGCTACAAGAAACCTCCATTGAAGTTTATGGGTAGAAGTTTAGAACACTTCTTTTAATAGAAAGAGTGTCCTCAGTCACAAAATAAAAAAACACACAATACTGTAAAACCAATATTTTCTAAAATTATTTCTATTTACTGTATTGATATTTTAAATTTTATCGTACAATTATTTCTACATATACCTACCTATACACCAATATATTCGCATCCTTAACTTATAATTTGTCTTCTTATTTATTTTGGTATTATTTGGGTTTGATGTTTTATTGGTTTTTTATTTTTCATCATAAATTAATAATTTGTTCTGTATTAAAAGTCAGCAGTATCTATCTTTTCTCATAAAGACTGTCGTGTTTTAGCGGAGCGAGGAATTTTGTCTTATCTCCCGCTGTACAGACGGTTTGTGGTTTCTGCCCGAGTCGGTGCATACCATCTGACCGTCATAAGTCATAAATATCAAATATAATATCATTATTTATGTTACGTTATTTTATTTTTACGTATTTTTGTTTGTCAGCAATCGACCTTTTAACCTATTTTAATAATTGATAGGTATAGCCGGTATAGGTACTATATATTATCCCTGTTGATGTTTTTCAATCATTCATTATCTTGGTTGTCATCGTTTCGTACTTGTACTATATTAGTCTTTGTATATTATACTAAATACATGTATAATTATGACTTGTAAGTTATAACTTATAAGTAATAAAATGGGTCTGTGGTTGACATTGTATACTTATTTTTATAAATTGACAATCTGTAGTATTTGAACGATTGAACCCCGTTGACAAATAAACGTGCATATCACCTATATTTTATTTATTATTCCTAATAACATCAATTGTAATGTATTTTTCAACAACTTAATATATTTGATCTAATAAATATCTTACCTATACTTTTTAAAAAAGTCTAATTTTTAATGAACACTAGCTGGGTATTAAAGGTGTAAATTTAATATAAAAAATAAACTATTTTAAGACGTATATTATTATGAACGTGCATTTATATTTTTATTATAAAAATTTAATTGTTCATTAACATTATGAAAATTAAATTAAAATGTTTATCTATTAAATAAAATATTAAATATACATAAGCAAATAAAAATAATTTAATTTTATAAAGGGTTATGATTCATCATAGTTTAGTTGTTTCAAATAGGGACAGAAAATTAAATAAATAATAACGCGGTTGTTAAAATGTTACGTGTTAACCTACATTTAGATGTTAATATAAATTTGAACTTTTAATAGTTCAACCCAAATACCTAGGTACTGTTAATTGATTAATCAAAAATTATACTTAAAAAGTTCAAATTGGGCATTCATTAATTGTATTGTTTTGTTTAAGACTAAGAAAAAACATCATTATAGCATTTTGTTTATAATTTTACAATTTTGCCTACAGAAACTAAAAAAAATATATTAAATGTTGCCAAAATAACGCGATGGTTTTGCATTGAAGTGATTTAATGATGCGTGTATTTAAAAAAAGTCATTGCAAATATTAATTGTTACATTAACTTAATTCTTAATAACTACATTTTGGTTTTATGACGAATAAACTATAGCATTTTAACAATATTTATGAAATATATAAACATCGTGTGAATATTTATCATTGCTTGTAAATATAGCATTATAGTGGTTTTAATAATGACTTAAAAGTCCTTGAAATTTGTGCGCTAATTTTTCTACTCATAATCAAGCATCAATATAATAAATGCAAAATTATAGCCTTTAGAATATTGAATTTAACAGTGGTTAAAATAAAAAATAAATTACAGAAATACAAAAAAATTAAAATTAAAAACTTATTGGAATATTTGAAAAAAAATCGAAATTTGGCCCTAACATAAATTTTAAATTTTATTTAAAATATTGCACAAATATAATGTAGTAAGCACGTCTTCATAATTCATGTTTTATGTACTTAATTATAATAAATGAACAATTTGTTTAGAATAAAATATGATGAAAATCATAACATAATATAAAATATTTTCTTAATAAAAGCAATAAAAACGGTAATCTACATTTTAATTATCTATGTCGTCTAAAATATGCACACACGGGTAAAAATACAAAGTAACATTTGATTAAATTTAAAATAATCGTAAATTATATTTGAATTTTATCTTGCAATAATAAATTATGGTTTCAAAATAAAATTAATCAATCTGCAAAATCATACACTGTTCTTGCTAATACAATATTATATTATAACTACTAAAATAGATTTAAAGGTAATTAACGAGATTCTTAACTTATTATACAAACGATTTATATTATTATATTATAAAGTATATAAATGCATAAGATATATCTAATAATATATATACTTATATTTATGTAAATAGTAAGTATAGGTATATTATACCCATACTTAAAATTATAGAATTAAATTATATTTATTAATTTATCATTGGGAAGAAATTATAGTTATAGGTTGACTTGTACGAAGAAAAAACCAAAATAAATAAATATATTTCCTATGGAACTTCTGATATTAAAACTGAAATAACAATAAAATGTATGAAAATAAATTATGATAGGTAATAGAAACGACATGTATAAGAAAATTAATTAGAAAATGTTTATTTTTTTTATTTTCAGAGGACAAAAGTATTTTTATTCCAATTTCTATGCAATGTTCGCTTCAAATTTGATTGGATTAATATTGGTACTAACAGTTCCAACAATATTGGATGTATTAGTGTTCACTAATAAATCTTCTGATCCTTATACCGCTTTTAAGAGGTATCTTGATACCATCAGGCACATGCTGAGGTGGTATAGATATGACGTAACAAATGTTAAGTCAAAGTAAGTGAATATATCATAATATTATAAATTACATACCTTTTTGGCATTATCATCTTTGTTAAAAACTATTATTACAGTTTATTATTTCAAATAGGTAGGTAATTAAATACTTGAATGCAAAAGTAGATATTTGATTATTTGTTTATTATTATACATTTCTTATATGTATTGAATTACAAATACAAATACGTATTTGTTATTCAATGAAACTATTCAAAAATCACTTAATTAAAATATTTTCAAATACTTAAATGTAACTTAGAAATTTTACTGACTGCATCTGATTAGTGATTATTTTTTCTTAAGTCCAGTAATTTTCTTATTGTTGGTTGTACGTGGTAAACATTGTCGAAGTTCCAATTTTGATCTTTTATAGTCACCGCGTGCTATAGCGGTATATTTACACCTCTAAATGTATTTATTATTATTATTTTTTTTATTTTACTTATGGTTATAACTTATAATATGGCACATAACAATGATTCACTGTTATGTAAAATAAGCACGTTACGGGTCACTTAAAATGGCTTAGTTGTTACCTAGCTACGGTGGATATAACAAATAACCTACCTATACTTAATACCCTTAAATACGTATTGCGTGGTCAAAATTTGAGTAGACTGTAATTAAGTATTAGGTACGTAAATAAGTAATCCTTACAATTTATATTTCCTTACCATGATAAGTAAAACCTGTGGAAAAAATCCATTTTGTACAAACGTACGTAATAAAAATCAAAACAATACATTTATATTATATATATATATAAAAATTCCCATTTTAATCATGTAACTCAAATTTATGTTTTTTTCATAATAAATATACTTAATACTTATTGTGATAATATCTACATACCTAGTCACTACTCTCTATAAAAGTCATCACAATTTTTGGGAAAAAAAATATTATAATGTTAGTTCAATAGAGTTTGTTAAACTAATACTCATATATAAATATAATTGATGAGATTTCCAGTTGGTTCCTGGTTTTGATTTTTATTGTAGTCATTGTGGAAAATCTATTTTCACCCAAATATGTAGATTACATACCTTAATGCTTCTTCGGCCAAACTAGGATATTCATTTTGAACATTTATCCGAAATTGTAACTACATTTTTGTTACTTTTAAAAACCTCGAATAAGCCCACATCTGAACTCAATTCAATCAGTTTTTCTTCATTTGTAAATGATTATAGTATATTTTGATCTGATTGCATGAATAGGTTTATTACCCAATAATAATTTTTACAAATGTCTTTTGTACGGTCCAAATATTTGGAAAATTGTTCTTACATACACTGCGGAGTATGGCCTTATGATGGTTGATAATCTATATTCGCAGTTTATTATAGATTCTTCTTTATTAAACTTGAAACAATAATATTGGCAATACTGTGTTTTCGGTTTTAAATTATATTTTAACTTATTCGTGATAGTATAATATACTCGAATTTTGTAGGTGATATTGTAATATTTATTGATTTAATTTTTTTATTAGTTACTTTTTTAATTGTTTGAGATTTTTACTTTTTTTATTGATTTAAATCATATGTTAGCGACCTTAAATAGTAAGTTGACGAATCTAACCTAACCAAGTTAAGAAACACTGATATTATGTACTTGTACCTAATCTATTTATGATGTGTATCAAAAATCTTATACAAATATAACATATTCCTACCCATATACAATCAAAATCAATAAATATTCTTCAGTCAATTACATATTAAAACCAGTTTAATTTAATA
Organism: Nasonovia ribisnigri; assembly: GCA_027563435.1. Taxonomy (NCBI): domain Eukaryota; kingdom Metazoa; phylum Arthropoda; class Insecta; order Hemiptera; family Aphididae; genus Nasonovia; species Nasonovia ribisnigri. Next base: position 114,806 of record JANEHU010000321.1, on the reverse strand, counting down.
TATATTATATTTAGGTCTCAAATATCTGTGGCCATTGTACACGGACTACATTGTGCTGCGAATCGAGTATCAAATAAGTCTGGACTCGGACTGCGAGTAACTCAAAAAGATATGGCTTTAACTCAATTTGGATTTATGGGCTTACCGTTGTTGAGAAAAAAAGAATTGGCTATTGTAGGCACCGAAGAAGATGAAAGGGCCCTTCTGCATTTTTGGCGAACTATTGGATACATGTTGGGAATACAGGACAAGTGAGTAATATCCATAATATTATTCGACCGAATTCGCAGTCATTATAATTTATATTTTATATATTACACGAATGTCAAGTGAAACAAAATCGTAATTTTATCTATTTTTTAAATGTTTACTCTAAGGCACTAAGACATATTTTAAAACGCATATGTAGAAAAATATTATTGTTGGATAAAATATTTATTAATTATCCAATCGAATCTTTTTGAAGTTTTTATCTCATATTTTAATTATTTTGCATTCGTCATATGTGTACTGAATAATGCACTAATGAATAACATTATGAATTCAATATTACGTAGGACATAGGTAGTAGGTATACCTATATGAGTACATTTATTACCAATCTATACATATTTATTGAATTTTTTATAGTATTTGACCAAATTAAATTATTTCAAATACAAATTAAATGGTTAGGTGGGTATTTAACAGTTGTAGTATTGAATATTATTAACTTTTATACATTCTGAAGGATATTTATGATATGACGAACACATCACCCTTAACACAAATTACTTTTTTATGTATAGTTTTGGGCGTGGTTAAAGTGTCGCAGTGTTGTGCAATCGTACCTATAGATTTAATTTGTAAAGAATACGTACGCTTCATATAGTTTAAAAAAAATCAATGTCCTTACTTCTTATATTATAATATTCTGATCAAGGAAACCATTTTTTTTTAATAATATTATTTTATGTGATCTAGTATATAATAAATAATAATACACCAACCAGGAAATACTAGAATTTTAATCAATTTTTTTCTAAAGATTCAGATAATTAAATAATTTAGAATTAATGCCATTTGCAAAATAAGTAGTACTCACATATCAATAACGCTTTACGCTAATAATAATTATTTAGTTTATTTTTTGGTTAAAAATATAAATATTTTGCAAATTGTAGGTATTAACTAATTTATTCATCTGAAAACATGTTAAGATTTGAAAACGAATTTTTTACATATTTGTATTAATTTATTCACTCAAACATTATAAAAATTCTCAAGGGAGCTCCAGTGTTTCATCTTTTAAGGAGTAATATTTAGGCAATTTACATGAAATGGATATTTAGGCTACGTCTATGTGTGAGTAGTAAGTGAACTTTAACTGAAATGCTTCGTCGGGCAACCGCCGCCAGATGCAACTCTCGCACGCACATACTCACATGTCAACAAATCGTGTAAAATGAAATATATTCTTGTTTGCATAACTAAAAAAACTACTGAAAACGGTTATTTCATTAATTAAACATACTTGCTGAAGTTCTATTGTAATTTTGAACGAAAAAACCGTTGAATTTATAAGCTTACATAGATTATATTATGCTCTTTAGGAATAACTTTTTTGATTGAAAATCACATTTGTCCAAAATAAATATAAATGTAATGCAATTATTTCATGGGAATTTAATCTTATGAATCAAAAAATCTTAATTTTAACGTTCTTTAAAAATTTAAAATTTAAAATCGACCTCCTAAGAGCTTAGATATATTGTCAACGAGTTCATACATGTATATAAAAATTTGAATCTGACATTCTGAAGTATGTGTATAATTTACCACTGCTTAGTGGTCCTAAAACGTATGAAAAATATGAGTGCTGCGATCACCTAAGTATTAAAAAATCTAATTTTGAAAAATTTGGGAATTCAATTTCAAAAACGTTGAAAATCGTTTTTAAGTGAACTTCTAATATGTTTTCTGAAGTTTTTACTTTTTTCCCAGCAAAAACACTACACGATTGTGTATTTTGTAGTCTTATACCTTTTTGTATTTGAGAAAACACATATTATATTATTATGCAACTGAGAATTAACTGACATTGAGAAATTTGGGAGTTTAATGATCTAATTTTTTTGTTTAATGTGCGATCAATATTTTTGACTATACGTCTCATTATTTTCGTTGGGTGACTTATTGTTTATGTAATTTTATTACTCATGTAAATATTAGCAATGATATTAATATGTAATTTGCGGAATTTTTAAAGATAAAATAATTTTGAATATTATATTCCTTGTGGTAATTATAAAAACAGTTAAATACTTTAATACACGTACCTAATATTTCCACGTATGATGTTACCTATATCTATACTTCGTACATACTCTCTTTCAAATATCCGTACATAGGAAAAACCTATTCCACTAGTCTTCCATCTTAAATAATAAATTAAATTATTAAAACTTAAATTAAACTTAAATTTATTTAGACAATTATTGTCTTCAAAGTTCCCTCTCCCTCGCCTCACTCGTACATCTGTCCCTTTCCAAATCACAACTCCTCGCCGACTAATCTCCTGACAAACTCCTGATTTTTCGGCTCACGCGCACTGCAAACCACGACTCATATTTCGCATTTCATTATTACATTGTGTAATAATCATTATAAACTTATCTCAACCGCGAGTTAGGTTGTCGTAATTGCTCATTATAGTTCTTAACCTTAACGTTGATTTTAGTCTAACTACCATCGTTCTTTACAACGTTTGGGCTCGCATGGAGGTAATAAATAAATCAATAAATATATACCTATTACTGTTGGTTATTGTGACATATTATAATATATTATAAACACTAAAATATACAATAATATACTATATACCATACCTAATGATGCATTGATACGTGGGTACAGGTACAACCTGTGCTGTGGCCCGCTCGAGGAGGTGCGCGGCACGTGCGCGTTGATCCTGCGGGACGTGTACGCGCCGGGGCTGCTGAACCCGCCGCCGAGGTTCGACCACATGGTGGCCGCGCTGCTGAACGGCATGAAGCCCATCTCGCCAATGCTGGACACGGACGCGTTCATGGCGTTCACTCACGAGCTGTGCGGCGTACCGGTGGCCCGGCCGCTGGTCACCCGGTACAGCCGGTGGATGTACAACGTGCAGGTGTACACGCACGCCGTGCTGCTGACCCGCGCTTGGCTGGCCGCCGTGTTCCGGCCGCTGTTGAACTACAACATGAGGTTCTCCGTGTGGCTGAACGTCAAGTTCCCGGTCGGAGCGGCTCTCAAGTTCGGCACCAAAGTGTTCCACCGGGTCCGGGACGAGGTGCCGCCGCACCCGCTGACCGCCGACCACCTGCAGCAGCCGAACGGACGCGCCGCCATGATGCAGTCGGCGTCTTAGGTCGCGTGGGGGGGGGGGGGTGCATAGCTGCTCTCTGGCTATATGTATATACTGCATGGGGCTCATCACGACTACAATGATAATATTATATTTTTATAAAAAAAAACCGTTCGATTTTAGCTCACCGCTGGTCCGCCTTATACAATATATTGTTATGTCCATACCCGTTGAAACTGTATTATCCTGCTGTTGCTCACGACCTCTCGCCACTGATTCACGCTCATACAGGATTATTCGAAGCGGAACGCGTAAGAATCAATGAAATAACATCATTTATTTATTTTAATCGCTTATAATGACTGAATGTCTATTACGGTACTTATTAGTTTTTATTTACGCGTAAGACGAAAAAAACCAAACGAAACTGTTTATTTATTTATCCTACATAATAGTATATGTAAATATAATAACTAATATCATAATGATACAACTCATTATTGACCTAGGGGTTGTTTTATGTTAATTCAAATTTTTAAACTCTGGATCAGTGGATGATAAATAAGCTCCCAAATCTGATGTAACTGAAAGTCGATACCGATACTTATTTTGTGTGAGATGAAAAATTACATATTATTTGTTACAAAATTAAAAAAAAAGTTATAATAGGTATTAGATTTTTAACGGCGCTGGCCGTTACGTGTAAGTTTTTTAAAATAACAATAGCTACATAATATGCAACTTTTATAAATGAAATAAAATATAAACATTTATTTTCTATAAATAATAATTATTGAAATAACTTTAAATTACATTAATGCGTTTTAACTACTTTAATGAACTTTTAGTTTAATAAAATAACACTTCGATTAAACAGTTTTCTGCTTTACTACAATATAGTTGTCATGTATTATTTACATAATAACACTGTGCACTATACATAATAATTAAACGATTGCAAAATATAAACTGAGTGTATTATGATATAATATAATATATTATACTATCTTACGCCAATCTTATTAACTTCTCGATGTAGGTACCTATAAGAACACAAAATAATTTGGTTTTTGACTTAACAAAAATATTGAGAATGACATAAAATAATATATACCTATTATCATAAAACGGTCACTGATCAACTACTTACCGACAGAGTACCGATTGCGCTTACAATTCGACATTGTTTCAGATCTTGGTAGCTTGTTTCCCGTATTCCGTAGACATTTAAAAAGATTTTTCAAACATCAAAATGTATTATGAGGTACCTATATCTATTATTTTTTATCATCTCCTCTCGAGGAGTGAACATTTTTTAAACCTTATGAAGTATAATACGTTATTAACTCTACAAACATTACTTTTTTTAGAGTAGGTAGGTATATACTTGATAAACATATTATGTTTAATTTTATCACAACGCAATTAATTTAATTAATAACTAACGTTTTGTAACATTTGCTTTCCACTTTTGTTCGTTCTTCCGATAGCCTTTTATCATCGTTGTGTATAAAAGCATCACTGTACATCCGTATTGCGGAATTATAACATGTGCCCATAAATTAGAGTTGTAAATTTATATGATATACTTATTAACGCGTAAAAAAATACTAATAAATAATAACTTACAGGTATGAGCCAGTGCCGTTTTATATTCGTTATTTCTAAAAGTTATTAGGTACTTTTACACGAGAAGGGTTTCGGAAACGTGTATGGGTAAAGCTCAAAATAGATACATTTATAAAAAAAAGTAGTCCAATATATAATAATGAACTGATAAGTGGTGATTGGTTATTTATTGTAAAATACAAATCAATCGGTTGGCCAAAATCAATAATTTAGTTATTAGATGATTATATTAACCAAAACGTACTCTAAAATATCAATAATATATTATTATATTATTTTATATTGTTCACGGCATTAAGTTGCAAACCTACTATTGACTTGAAATTATTATCATAAGAACATGTAAATATTGATATTTAGTGATGTTAGCTTAAAGTAGTTAGAATAACCTATAAATAACGAGTAAAGTTTGAGTAATGTGTATAAGGTTTATAGTTTGTATTGATTAATGTTAAATGTAATATTATATATTTTATATTGTTATCACGATCGAAAATCGTATAATTATATTTTATGAAAGACGTTTTATATGTTTTAATGGCAACGTACTCTGTATTAATTTTTAAATACTAATTTTCTTATTGAAATGTATTTAATATATCGTTCGAGCGTTTTATTTGTAAGACAATGTTTTAATCATACGAATTTGTAACAGAGTAATATCTAAATCGATTTATTGTAAAAAATTGTTATCAAATATTTTATTATAATATATTATATACCTACTATTATTTTGTGGACCCTGAGATGGTTCTTTCATTAATTAGGTATTTGTGTGTGGTTGCTTTTCTGTTTAGCACCTAAGATTATTAATTACGTTTATGGAGGTAGAAAAATTACAGTCGAGTGTTTCGTGAGTGCATGCTGGAGACTTTGGTTTTTTTTTACAAAATCTTTCAAACAGTTCTAAATGTGCATTGGAAAATTACTGAAAAATAGTAACGTTAAATTGGCGAACTGAAAAACTGTAAAACCTAAAACTTTAAAAACATTTCGTGCCTTATTGCAGTTTCTGCAACATTTATGCATATATATAATAATTGTTGATGGGTAGGTACATTTTATCTGTCATTTTATCCTGTTCTTCATTATACCACACTATAAAAAAATAATTTTTAGCAAATACAATAAATTTAATACAAAAATCTGTAATTACCTACTAAAAATCATAATAATCATTAAAGTATGAGTATTCACGAGTCACGACGCACTGATGCAGTGTAATACACATAAGCTTTAGCTATAATAACTACTAGCTAGTGTTCTATTGTTTCGAGATCACTGGTCATTGTTGTGCAACGCGTTATAATACTTCAAGGTTTCGCTGAAGACAACTATTAGAGTCACATAAATTATAGTTTATAATAAATTATACCGGCTTAATGTTTAGGTTTATAATTATTTAGATATATGGTCTCAAGCAGTGTACCTATAATATATCCTCAATCCTCATTCGTCATTAGGTAGCTAATATCACCGCACAATGGATGCATAACTTTATACTATTGTATACAATAACTATAATAACTTTATTATGGTACAAAAAAAAAAATTCTGACAGCAGGACCAGCATCTCTATTCCTTATAAATAGGGCTAGAATTTTAATGACCTAAAAAACCAAAAAAAAAATGACCTTCAAATAACCTAAAAATGATGCTAAAATAACTTAAAAATGCGCAGAAAATAAAAAATGACCTTAAAATATTATAAGAAATGTATAATAAATAATAAATAATAATTATTAATTCGTACAAAATTATTTAAATTGTAATATTATGAAAAAATTAAAAAATATTTAAATGAAGGATTTTGATTATATTAGGTGGTAAGGGTATGTCGGATGCAAAAGTTTTAAAAATAAGAGTAGGTACGTGATGGAGCTTTAAAAAATTCGATACGATTGCGATGATTTTTCTTTCGGCATATTGTACAAATATGTCGATACGCGTACTCGTGAAAGTCAAAATAATAAGTAATAACTAAATAGGTAGGTATCCACCAAAACCATACATTAATGTATGCCAATTGGCTTTCTCTATATCACTATCATGCAATTTAGCAATTAAGATAACTCGTGGTATCGAAGCTTATTGTTGTATTACCTATATATAATTGCAGGTTTTATTATCGATTGCGGGTATTTATTTAACAGACCATCTTTATAAAAATGACCATATTGAATTACGATAATATTTCTATTACATATAAAACGAGTATAAATGAAAATAATTAAAAATAATACCTAGATTTTAACAAAGTTTAAAAAAATGCTCTTAAAATTCAAAAAATGACCTTGCAATGATAAAAAATAACCAGAAACTCCAAAAAGTATAAAAAATGCAAAATAAAAACAATTTATTTAAACTCGTAGATGACCAAATCACATTTTGTGCTTAAAAAGCTACATCCTATATATCATTAAAAAAAAATGCAAAATCCTATACTATCCTATTATAGCTCTACTTATAAAGATAGTTAATTATATATTCGGTACGTACCTATTATTTTTGCATAACTATTCTCATTAAAGTCCTGGACAGATTACTGCCTACTCTACTAAATAAAATCGAAGATATAATAAATAGGTACATTAAACCGTGGTCAACAATATAATATTCTGATCGTTGGCGAGCTTAAGTAGGTACCTAATTAACAATTAAAAGCCTGTGGGCACTTACATTTTACAGTTAGGTAATCACACTTATAGGTAATAATTTTGTTGATCCTGTGACAGTGGTCCACAGGAAAAACGTAGAATGATTATGGATGATAGTCAATAGTAAAGTGACGAAACAAAATCCACAGACCACAGAATAGGACCGAACCACATCGATTCTTATTTTGGGGAATTTATGTGTGACAAAATCCCATTGATTCAAAGTTGGACCTTGTTAAAAATGAATATTTATTATTTAATATATATATATCAATTTTCACACAAGTAACTAAACATGAGTCCCGTGTGCTACTGCGCCAGCGACTTGATAGCTAGTAAAATAATAACAACTAATAAGTTAGGATATAGTACGATATAATAACTTACACGCTGTAATGTAGGTTGAACTAACTAATGTATGGCAAAAATATCGAATATGTGAGTATAATATGAATACATGATTCATATCGACGGATGTTTGTTGATACTTAGAATAATGCAGAAATATCATATTATAATGTAATATTGTTCATGGCATCACGTAACATTACTTCCTACTTGACTTGTTATAATAGAAATAAAAAACACATAAATATACTCCTTGATATTAGCATACAATTATTATTATAATAACTTATAAATAAAGATTAAATATTTTTATGGGCTGTATTGATTAGTATTAAATATAATATATTAATATTTCACTAGGGCAATTTAGAGTCCAATAAATTATAGTTAATAATAAATTATGGGTAACCTACCTATCTATTTTATTATTTAGGTAATTAATGACGACGTTAGATTTTACTCTACCGTTGAGTGTACCAATATATCGTCATTGAGTATACTCAGTGTTGGGAAAGTTCCTTTTTAAAAGGATCTCAATGATCTCATTCCGTTCTCCGTTCATTTATTAATATATGAACTCGTCCCAGATCCTTATTGTTTCTTATTAAAAAAAAGAACTTGCTCCCAAACTAGTTTCTCAAAAAAAAAAAGAACTAGTTTATTTTCTTTTTTTCTTTATTTTTAAAGGAAGCAGTTCCAAGCTTTGTTCTTACAAAAGCGAGTTCCTTCTTAACACTGAGTACCTAGGTATACTGTATTTTACCTTTGCTCTACCTATTGCTTTAACAGCGTAATGGCTGCAGTATTAACTAAATTGTACAAGATAAAACGATTCCGAGCGAAGGAGATTGTTGGACCAGCATCTATTCCTTATAAGGATAGTTAAAAATAAATACATTTAGAACTTGCGTATTAGGCATAACATATGAATGATATTATGTGCAACGTCTATCAGCACACAACGCTCAGGAAGTAAAGATTTTCCTCTAGTAAGAAAATTAATAAACATACTGTCGCTGTGTTGCAGTGGTGGCGTGCGGTGGTAAAACATTACGGGCAAGCGCTAAAATCCAATAAAAAATGTACTCATACTCTACTGTTTATTACCAAACAAGTTTATTGTTAAATATATGTTATGCAATATAATAAGTAAACAAGTATTATATTAAGTATTGTTCTAATTTGGGTTTTTCGATAAGAATTAAGGCATTGCCGACGACCGGTGCTACCGACTACCGCGCTGATATAATGTGACGGTGGCCAATAGCGTCAGATCGCGTTTTGCTGAGCGCTTTCGAGGACTATGTAAAACCGCCGTGACCCGACTCTACGGCACACAGTCGTTCTACTACTGCAGTATAGGTCGTCTGGAAAAAACTGAGCTAGCTTAGTTATGTATATTAAGTTGCCTATACAGTAAAACATTTTCTTGATTTTTTTTACTAATTATTATATTATTGTTTGTATTTATTGTATTTGTAATTTTTTCTGATTAAATCATGAGCTATGACATTTAATATTATTAAAAATAACCTATTAGTACTCATTTTTCCCTTTCTTTTTACTTTTATCTGGACATGCGCCGCTTACCTCGATGAGAAGAGATATTGTAATAACACCAGTCACCAAGTAACACTTTTGAGTACCTAGTTATATACTCACATATAATCACTCAATCACTCATTTGGTGCAGTTAACTCAATTTGCCACCCGATAGTAGATAAATAGCATATCTAAAACTGTGTGTTCAGTAGATAAATGTATATTAAAATGTGGAAAATAATAAGAAATGTTGAAGACAATGAAGATTTATTAATTATTAATGTTTGGTGCTGGATATAATTATTTACAAAAAAATAAAAATAATAACAACAAAAGACATTTTTGAGTATGGCCAACTTTGCAAAAAAGGAATGTACAATAAGAAGCAACTCACATTTATCGTGTTACCTGTAAAGTAACATTACATAAATGAGATGGTTTTACCGATTGAACCATAGTAATATTAACAACAAAGTAGTTTTTAAAATGAATTTTCTTTATTATTAAATATTAGGTGCATATAAAGTTGAAAAAGGTGGACAAGTGGGTACCACTCTGCTGTTCAGTTGTTGTCAAGCATATCGTTATAATGTATGTGTTATATTTGAATTAAATAATAAATCATTGTATACGAAAAACGATTCTGAGCGGAAACATTGTGTTCGCCTAGCATTCTTGCATACAAAATCAAATTTAATAGTTAAAAAAAAAATTAACAATGATCTATAAATATCTCATGGCTATAAATAGCTGATAAATAGTCGAAATTATTTAAAAATTTTACTATGTATGGAAAATTGTAATTTTAACATTTGGTGAACATTTCAATTATCTAGGATTATTTGTTTTTGAATTACAACAAAATATCAAACATTGATACGAAAATTTGTTAATTTATCGATAAAATCCAATATTGTGAAAATCTTAATATACGCTTATTTCTTATTATTCATTCAATCACTCAATATCTCAGTTTGATTTGTTTTTTAAAACTGAATAGTACAAATCATGAACGTGAATATTATTGAAGTTTTTGAAAATGTGTACCTAAATGTATCTACTTTCTAAAGTATTTATCTGTTATTCAAAAGAAACGTATGGAACAATTTAATTATACCTAGGTACTAATAAATAAGGAATGATAAATAATATAATAAATTAAAATTATAGATAGTATTATGTTCACCGTAACAGTATTTATAATAATTTATAATATTAGATGTAATTACCTATATAATAATATAATAAATAAAAACATACAGTGTATCCGACAACCTGGTAGGGTCATGTAAGTATTAAAAGAAAAGAGCGCACAAATGGACACAAATCTAGGAAAAACACAGAAAGCCATCTAATTCACAAAAAAAAAAATGTTCCTGAAATAATAAGGTATCAACAGAAAATAAGTGATATCCCAATAAAAACACTTTGCCAAAGTCTGTATAAAATAACGTTAAGTCAGTTTATAAAAAAAAAACGGCTTTAAAAAAGATATCATCGCTAAAGATATAATTTATGTTAAAATAGTCTGATAAATAATTGAACTTAGCTTTTCGAATTAAGTTAAAAATTTAAAAACACTAAAGCATAATGAGTACATAATAATATTGTATATACCATAATTTAAAGATACTATTAGGTATTCTATTTAGGTTTTTATTTTTAATTCTTGTTTGTCTGCTGTATACAATTATAAAACCACATATTTGGAATTTGTTTACAACCAAAATATAATAACAATTAAGCACATATACCATTCCGATTCTCCATTGAAAATTATGCGTATTTTGTATAGTTTTTAATAGAACTTGGGAAAAATTATTTGGAATAAATACTCAAACACTTCTGAAAAATAAGTATACTGAAAAAAGTAGGTGGTCTAAATTGAGGTACATCATTATAAATACTTTGGAAACAGTATTTTAAAGTCATCCTGAACACTCTATTTTATTATATCTATACTGAATGATATATTATTATAGTTACCTAGTTGTTTATTATCAGTGGCAGCCAAATGATTTTGTGAAGGAAGAGGGGATATGGCTGATTTTTTAATAAACACTATTTGAATATTATTATAAGATCATTAAAAATATAATTGATGGTTATCAGCTCTTAAAAATTGGAAAAAAAGTGATGGGGGGGGGGGATCTATTTTTGTAACTCAAAAACTAATAATTGAAGATATTTGTAATTTTCATCAAATATTTATTCTACCATTTTCTATACATGACATATATAATCAATGATTAATAATCATCAAAATATTTAAAAAAAAAAAAAATTAGACAGTTTTTTTATATACTTTTGAAGTTCAAATGTTATCAAAATCTCAAAAACTTGTAAATTATTTTGTGGTTATGCATTTATAAAATGTTCAATTTTTATTTTTAATAAATGTCATACAATTTTACTCTTAAATAGTTCAGACTGAAACCAAAAACTATAAAAATCATAAATACCTACCTACCTACACAATTTATTTTGCTTTCTTGTCATATTTGAAGTTAAAATTGGTTATGTTGGTTATTTTGTTGTGATTCAAAAATGATTCATGGGGCCTTAAAAGCAAATACTAATTAAAACATTCTGTGTATACCATGAATAGTTGGTAAAAATAGATAGTGCACAAGAAAATGTATCATATGCATACCAATTATCATAATTAGTCATCAAATTTAAATTTTTTCAGTTAAAAAAATTTAAATCTGTGGTTTTCCTGAATTTTCATCATTACTATCATATAACAAAATTGACTCACCATCAATCATTGTTTTGTACTCAGCAGGAATTAAATTACCAACTCATCTAACGCTTAGGGATTTTCTGGTGTCATTATTTCTTTCTGACTGTATTTTTTTTTTTCATTGAAGAAACTCCAGGTAATTTACTTGCGATAGATTCAGTTACCTATATAATAATTTAAACAATTTGTTATACATTTTTATTCTTAGTAACTTAAATTTCCATTTATAATTATAAGTTTAGAATAATTTTAATTAATTACCTTTTTCGACATAGTACTCAAAATTATTCGTGAGCTCTCTCTGTTTATTTTGCTATTTTTTTCATATTTAATTACTTGTTTTGCTTCATTTATAGAATAATTCAGCCAATGGATATGACCATGTTTACTTTCTTTTATTATTTCACACTTTTCCACATATAGTATATACATATATAGTCACACGACCTGGACATTTTTACTATTATTTTTAGTACAGTGCCAAATTGTTTTTTATTATTTGAGCGTTCTAATTTGTATAAATAAACTTTAAAAATAAGCAGGTTCTACTTCAATTTTTTTCACTTTTTAAGAATGCACACATATTAAAAAGAAATATTTCATAAACATACAACCTCTATAGTACTAAATTGTGTTGCCAGCGCATGAACATAATATACTAAATAAGTATTAAAACTCGTATTATTGTTAGATTATAAATTCTTGTATACAATTTTTATCTTTATCGTTATAATCATTATTTATTAGTTGGCATAAACTATTAAGTATTATATAAAAATATAAAATTTAATGCAAATAAAATAATAATAAATTTAGAAATTTAAAATATACAATTCAAAGTGATTTTCAATATTTGATTAAAAATTTTTAACGTGTACATTTCAAACATTTAATTTTTTCTTATTAATTAGTATTTTAAAATGTACAATTAAATAACAATTAAGAATCGTCGTAATGTTGATATCTAAATTACAAATTCTTCTTATTTATTTTAATCATATTTATTTCAAGTAGGTATAGAGTATATTGTGTTTATTTAAAGTGAGAAAAAGGAAATGTTATATTGAGGTTCTACGTTAATCAGTTAGTCAGTCAAAAACTAACTTTCAGTTTTTTCCAAAAATGTTAATTTCCCGAGTGATTTTAAGAATTCTTCTTTGCGTAAAAACTTTATTTGGATTATTACTTAAATAATACACATATTATTAAATTGCCATAAGCTATTTCCAGGTGTAAATTTATTTAGGTCAGAGAATATCAAATATTTTTAGTTTGGCATACCACATTTCCACTCATGTGTATTATGGATCAGTCACACAAAATTTAAATAAAATAATGATTAATTATTCAAAGTTTTATTTATCAGTATATTTAAGCATTTAGCACCTATTTACACTAGGCATAAAATAATATTAAATCTGTAAAATTTTACATAAATGCGTTTATCTGTTGTGTACTTGTGTGTGGGCTTGTGAAAAACAAACATTGCGATGACATCCTCTTAAATGTATAATATATATCTTAAATAATTTACTAAGTTGGGATTTTCATTATTATTTATTTTTATATAAAATATGATCACATTAATAGGTATTAGGTATATTAACTAATATAAGATTTTATAACAAATTAAATATTATGTAAAAGCCAAAAATACCTTATAAAAGTATAATTACACATAAATGATAAATTTAAATTGTATACTCAACTTACAGATGCTTGTATCATGAAACAAATTTTAATTAAATATTAAATGTATACTATTTTTATATTAAATATTCACTAGTATTAGCCAGTAAATATTATATCAATTATCCTACAACAATTTGATATATCCTATTAGATATTGTTATTTTTGGTATACATATTATAGGCATTATGAAGTCATTATACTTTAATAATTAAATCTTATTTATATACAGTGGATTCAGCTTAATGTGGACACGTTCGGACCAGACTCATTTGATCGCATGAACTGAAATAACCTCATTAGTATTTATTGGAATTAAGACTACACCATTTCGCCCATATTACATAGATTCCCATATGTATATATATATTCTCATACCTAACCAATGTCCACATTAGGCGGAATCCACTGTAATAAGATTAGATTGCGCTAAAAAAATTAAATAATAACATGAAATTGGATATTTTCATTTTCTTATCAACTTATTTATAATTAAAAAAATATTTAGAGCACAAAAGAATATATTTTTTATGTGTAATATTTCTTGTTTTTATTTTTATTCTGAAATCGCCGAAAAATGTTGGCAATGATGTTTTCAGAAATTATGCCGGGGAAGAAATAATATTTTTGTAACAAATTCATAGTATGAAATATGAATGTATAGTTTAAATTAATTAAATATTAATTATATCTACAATATTACATAATATAACAAAATTATAATGTATTCAAGATTTTAAATATAAATAGAAACTAATTATTGTCATTCGAAAAAATTGGATATGCGATATTCATCCAGTTTGTATGCCAATCCACCACCCGGAAATTATCAATTTCTTTGCAAAATCTACTTTGTTTCTCGCAGATCTCTGAAGGGAAGTTTTTAAACCATGTCATAATGTGCAATGCAAGCTGATTTTCATTGGAGAATACAAGACCATTTTCATTGTGTCGAACCAATTCATTTAAGCTGAAACAAATAAACATTTTTTAAGATTTTAAAAAAATTGATTACATTTATTGCAGCAAAACTAGATTTTTGTATCTATTAAATAATTATTACCATTTAAAATCATATGCACAGACAGGTAAACCAACACCGTACATATCGATCACTTTCATGGGCAAGTCTAAACCGCTCGAGGAGGCATGTAAGCACACACCAAGATCAGCACTCGCTGAAATTTTTCAGTAAATATAATATAAAAAATAATTTATCTTATTTTTATAATCCTGTGATTTTACCTAAAAGAAGTGGATAGTCATTATTTTCAAGCCAAGGTGTAATGATTGAAACTTTTTTCCATTTCAATTTTAAAATCTTATGTTGATAGTGACACTTTAATGGGCCTCGCCCAGTGATAACACAAATGAGTTTTGGGTATATATCATCACTTTCATCATATTCTGAAACAATAAATGTGCATTATATTGTGGTGACCCGGTTATCTCTTAAAATAAATAGATTTAAACATACACATAACAAAATATTCTTCAACAATTACCCAGAACCACTTCCATAGAACAGGATAAAGTTAAGAATAACAAATACATTTAAATATAGTGATCCATTCAATTGATTATAATAAATCAGTAATATATATATATATTGAATTGAGTTTATACTTTGTAGAGCTCTCAATAGAATCGAAAAATCTTCATCGGGAGTCCAGCTAGTACTGGACACAAGTAGACTAGGCCGGTCGGGTTTTAATTGCACCTCTCCGGATTCTGATAGCTCAGTGAAATCATTTAAATTCATTTTTTCTAGTAAATTATGTTTTTCAGTTAATGTGATAGTTTTAAACTGTGGTCCAGGGCGATCATACAGAGTCGTAGCTCTAAAATAGGTACACAACATAGATATTTTGACGACAATTTCAAAAACAGAAGTAGTATGACAGATAAAAAACTTACACAATATTCCAATTTTTATGCAGGTCATCTTTCATTGCTTTGGTAACACATAGATTAAAATCAGCCATTCTGCCAAAAGTGTGTTCGTAGAATAAGGAGAGTTTTACCAGAGGTGCATTGGAACCCAAAGTCAGGGCAAGTATTGAGTATGCATAATTATGCCAGTCGATTACAAATTTTGCATTGACGAGCAGGCAGTAAAACCAACAGACAGCAAGTGTTGGAATAGCAGGTGGATTTTGAACTAGAACAATATCGGATTTGCGTTTCAACAATATGGCCCAAAACAACGTCAGTGTTTGCCATACAACTTTGAACAGGAATGCTATCATTCGTGGAACATCTGTGAAATAAAAACCAATATATAGCACTATAGCCACTTTGTTAATCAAATGAGACCCATACCAAATAAGTAACTACGGTCTATGACCCCACGAGGGGTGAGGTAATAAACAACGATGAACGTGGTCAAGTTCTTTCGCAAAAAAAGTTATTGACTGAACGACTTTTAAAAATCGGAATACTTGTAATGGTATGAGGAGAGCACCAAACGACAAAGATTACATTTTAGACGTAGATACTCACATTCGTCAAACGGAAACGGTTTCGGAACACCGATAATCGTAGCATTCTCTTTAAGGTCGTCCAGCAGGGGGCTGTCCGTGTACCCGACGATGTCAACGTCGAAACCTTGGCGGATCAAGGACTGCGCGTGGTACTGCATTCTTGGGCTCCGTCCTATGTCACCCAGGACCACCACGCAGACGCTCTTCTTTGCCATTTTCAGTGTATCCGTTGGAATCGTAAACGGTTACGACAGTCGCATGTCCGCGCACAGCGTCCTGCGAACACGACTGATAATCGAAGCAGGGGGATATCCGGTATCTTGAGGATTGCAGCGATCAGGTCGAATGGTTCATAAAATAATCAGATACATTAGGTAAATGAAGTTAAAGGATATTCAAATATATTTTAAAACATTACAGACATAAGCAAGTTATCGGAGAAATGGTTCGAACTTCTCAGTTATCACTTATCACTTATCACTCATCGTTTCGCGTCCACGAATCACGATAACGATAAGGAACGATCACGATAACGATAAGGAACGATCACGATAACGATGTTTCGCAGATGTTGTTACAACAATATTGTATTCATCTGTGACACACGATCGAACATAAACATTGTGAACAATAACTTTAGACATTGATTAGTTAAAACATCTATGAGACAATATTGAATAATATGTCGTTGTGTTTATTTAATATTACGATTAGTAGTCCTGCTTATGGATGCACAGCTCCACAGAAAAACTCATATGTTTATAATACGTCACTTACTGATCGTGAACTGCCGTTTATCTAATTAGTATCGGTAGGCATATTAAATGTTTACTGTGTTTAGTTACATTTAGATTTTTGATGTGCACTTTGGCATTTAATATCATGATACATTCTTATTATTGATGTTTGATTTTATTTCTATCAATTTCGATAGCATGGTAAGTTAATAATATACAATTATAATAAATTTAGAATGTATGTTGATGTGTTGAAAAAATTAAGAGCTCTGCCCAAGTATAAGGGCACTAATTGTAACAGGCTTGACCGTAAATTAAACCTTGCACACACCTATGGCTATAAAGTGTCCTGGCAGAATTGTTAAACTTGAACATTGAAAATATTTAGTTGAATAGGTATGATAATTCTAATCAAATAAAATTATGTTACAAATTAACTAAAGATGATATTTTGTATTCCACATATTTTCAAAAAGTTAATGTTAAAATAGGTATGGTTTTAAAATGAAATAATAATTATATACCAACAACACATTGTCTATCTATATCAAATTTTATAGTTCTTTAGTAAAACATTGGCTAACTGTGTGTAAGAACTGAGGATATTATACATTTAGAGATTGTGGATTAGCTATTAGTTTTATTCAGAAAATATATGGTATACCTAGTATGAATTCTAACATTAAAAATATGGCTTGCAAGCAGACATAAATGCATACAGCAATAAAGTAAAAATTACATCATTGTTATTACTTATTACTTATTTTATTTAAAAATTTCTATTTTTGAATTATAATTATTATTACATAGTAAATGTTGTTAAAAAAATTATAGTAATTACCTATTACCTATTTACTATTTTTGTAATACTTTATTTTTTATAGATTAACTATTGTGGATTTTATTGACTATTTAAATAAGTGAAAATCAGATCTTTAGAAAAAAGTGTATTCTTACCTCATCACTAAGCGAATTAATCACAATCCATTAAAGGTATGTACAGAAAAACCTTTATTTTGTTTTAATGAGTACTGAATACTTATAAATATGCAACATGACTTTTTCATTAGCATTTATTCGGCTGTTTATGTCAAGCATGTGGTTGGTTCCAATCAGAATCTAGATCCAAAACAATTCATTCAAGTTTGTTGGTTTTTATCATATTGTTCACTATTAAAATCACTAAAAGGAAGTAATGTAAGTGGTGGAAAAGTGTTGAATTCTCTTGTCAATATTCATATTTCATCAAAATAAGATAAACAACATAAATTAGGGGACATTTTAGACAATGGTAAATTTGAAATATTTAATGATTATTTATACTGTGAAGATTAAATTACATCTTATATGGCCATACCTGCTCTAACGTACTTTGTTGATTATGTTTAATGAGCAGGTTTTTAAGTGTTCTTAAGAGGATATCGCACCCGCATGTGTTGTCTCCGTCTTACACACATACAACATACCAAATTTCTGTTCGCTTGTTTCAATAGGGTGCTGTCAGTTTTGATATTGGAGTGAATTGACCTATTATCAAACTTTGAAGTAATAACATTATCTGTGTTTTCTCGTTGGTCTTTTACGATATTTCAATTTTTAAGTGAGATGTGGATATGTAAAGTATTAATATTTTAAAATGCTCATAACTCATGTAAAAATTCAAATATCGTAAAAAACCAACGAGAGAACACATAAAATGTTGTTACCTAAAATGTTGATAATAAGTCAATTCACTCTAATATAAAAACTGACAATACCCTATTGAAACTGGCGAACAAAAATTTGCTATGTCGTACGTGTGTAAGACGGAAACAACACATGCGGGTGAGACGTCCTCTTAAAAGTTTAAAATATGATACTAATATGCTCTAAAAAAAAATCTCTAAATACTCCTTAAACTTGTAAATATTCAGATAATATGCTCTAAAAAAATCCTAAAATATTCTCTAAATATCCCTTAAACTTGTAAATATGCAATAAGATGTTTTTTTTCCCTTAAATAGTTCAATAAAAACAATAAGTTACTGTTATGGGCCATTCCTTTGGTGACAAGTAAATTATTCATTACCCACTTTGCCGAATCCCAATTCGCCGACAACTCAGTTTGCCGACAAATATACCAGTTTTAAAATATTTTTAAAATATTCCCTTTTCGCTGACAGTCTAGTTTGCCGACGAATTTTTTTATTAATATTTACTTTTATTTTTATATAACATAATATCCATTGACCATTTATTTTATTTTTATATAATATATCTATTGACTTCATGTATTAATAAACATTTATACATGACAAATTTGTATTAACTTTTATTTTTTAATAAGTCGGCGAATTGGGAGTCGGCAAATTGGGAACATGTAAATAAATAGTCGGCAAACTGGGATGTCGGCGAATTGAGAGTCGGCGAACTAGTGTGTCGGCGAATTGGGATTCGGCAAATTGGGTTTCGGCGACGTGGGAAGTCACGAATTATTTAAATATAAAAATGTAGAACAGTTCATACATAGGAGTATAAATATAATACAATTATATATAAAAAACAAAATAGTTAAATAAAAACAATGAACAACTTATATGCACCATTCCTTGGTAAAAGATAAATTATTTAAATGGAAAAAATAAAGATGAATACTATAAAACTAAATCGTAGGTATGTTAAAATATTAAACTATAAAAGTCGTTAATTTAAAAGTAAAAAAAAAAATTTTATCATAAAATCATTCTCACCACGTTATCAATTGTCAAATACGATAATCTATGGTACAATCACGGACTGAGAGTAACAGTATGACTAAAATTACTAATTTAATTATAACCAATAGTAGTTCAATGATTTTTAATTTTTTACATTTATAAATCAAATTTTTTTTTTTCTTAGAAAAATTCCAACTCGAGAAATTAATAACAAAAATAAATTCTGCACAAACAAAAGACCACTTAAGCGACAACAACAACTTTCAATCGATTAAACTTATTCAATTAATTAACGCCAGATGGCAATTACAATGTTTGGTAATATTAACAAGTTACATAATTATAATGTGAATGGATGTACAGTGTGTGTAAATAACATATGGAAATGTAACAAAAACTATGAAAGAAAAAATTTTTTTTTTAAAACATGATTTTGATAGTGTGGCTGTGGAGAATAAAATAAAAGTAGTGGATAAAATGTTTTGGGTGTAATAAATAAAATAACAAAGTTAAAAGGAGTTATGGAGACTTAGCATTCTGTGTACAAGGTGGTTGTAGTTTATATTTGGTGAGAATGGGGGTAGAATAATGAGTGGACTTTTGTTGCATATACAGGGACATAAAAAGTGATAGAAGATGAAAAATCTGATGAAAAGATGAAAAATCAAGGACATAGATTGAACTTTTTAGTAAAGAGGCGATAAAATGAATGTTCGCATCAAAACAATGTGCGGTAAGAGTAGGAAAATACAAAGATGAGCTATTAAGAGAGAAGTGATGAGGTGGGCGAGCATTATTAAGTACAATATAGCAGTGTTTGAAAGATCGGTTTTAAAAACACTCAACTCGAATCTGATCCTTTTCTATGGATGCCAAACAACTATATCTATGATAATACAGATCAAATAAAAGTTGAGGAAATGAAAACAAGCGATGTTTGTAAAATATCTAGTATTTTGCTTTAAAAAGCCTTGTACTTTTAAAGCTCTACTAACTGTTGTGATAATTTTGTGTGTTGATGAAAAGGAAGAGTGGGAGTAAAGTAGAACTTAGGTCTTTAAACACCAAATATACAGTTAAGTGGAGAGCCATTTAGAGAAAGGAAAATGCTTCCTACTTAAAGTCATAATATGTCATTTACTAAGATTCAGGGCTAGAACTAATTTGATAAACATTTTAAATGTTTTGTGTTTCAGTGCTGTTGAAATTTCCACTTTCAATATTAAAAACCCTGACTTAAATCTGAAGTATACAGAAGTTCAGCAAGCAAGAATCAAGGATATTATATTATTTCCAATTATTTGAAAATAATATGTTTTTTACAGTTTTAATTGGATACATAAAAAAAAATAATCTTAGTAGATGGAATTTAATTTTTTTTTTTAATTTGATACTTCAGAAAAATTAACCTATCCATTCCAAGTTATGTATTTTAGTGAATTTCAGTAAGTCTTTTAAATCAATAAAATTAACATCTTATCAAGAATATATTTATATAATAAAATAACTATTTATTAGATAATTGGCAAGAAACATATATTATAAAATATAAATTACAGTTCACTCAAACTGAACTATTATTATAAGAAAATAATAATAACTACTTACCTATATTAATTTTAGGTCATTCACATCACATTATATTATCCATTGCACAAAATAATACACTGCTTTTTTTAATTATTTGATATGCAAAGTAAAAGCTTCCTCGGTGTCCAGCTCCAAATCACGTTCATTACAAACATTTTCCTCAGTGTTTCTACATTTATCTTGGAATATCCCACCACAGGTTTACTTTATCATAGATTCTTTTCTCAAAATATTGTAATTATGTTATACAATAACTTTATAAAAGTATAATGGTAAAATTGGAAGAATGTTCAGACTTTAACAATAATTATAAACTCAATAATAACTAGGTAATAAAGGTATACTCAAAAAACTAAACAATTATTTTCTTTGGTTTTTATAATAAATTATCCTGTAAATCGATTAGGATTTAAAGAATTTTTTACTAGATTTTGAATTGTTCGATTACTTCTTTAACAATTTTATCAATGTATAACATATATATATATAATATATATTTGTATTATTAACATCATCTTTCATTTCAAGATTTGATTTGCTATTTATGAAATTGGACGGTTTTATAATAATCTGAAAATAATTCAACCATAGAATAATAAAATAAAACCACCCAAATTATTGGTGTATACCTAATTTATTATTCATTTTGGTTTTAAAGTTAGTATCTTCTTCAAAGTAGATCTAATTTCTAGTGTTACCTACTTAATTTATTAGTCATTATCATTAAATTGAAAAATCTAAGTAATGCGGCTATAAAATATTATAATACATATAGATATATAGTACCTAATATACATTTTAGTTGTCCTGATAATATGATGCACTGATGTAGCTATTAATAATTTATATGACTATCAATCTAAAAGTTCTAGACTGTAAATAATATTGTTTTAAAGTTCGTTTAAATATTGTACCATAATTTTTTTTAAAGTAGGTACTTAAAGATTAACTAGCTGCAAAGTCACCCATTCTTATGGTACCTAGTTATTCCAACTTATAACTATTGCTTATACATAAAAAAAAAAACATTGTTCTAACTTATGATAAAAAACTGAACATAAAAATAATTGCTATAACACTATGATTAAACTTGATTAAGTCTTAGAATTATTTACTCTTTCAAATCATAATAAATGAATAAGAATATTTATTTATTTATTAATAATCAACGGCCATGAGCCCTTTAACAAGAAAAAAAATATTACATTATAATTGGCATATATTATGAAACTAATAACAAAGTGAAATACAAATACAACTAACTAGAGAGACAAAAAATAAAAAATTACAAGAAGAAAATATATTTATAAAAACAAAAATATAAAATTAATTAACCAATATTTGTTTTAAAAATAACGGTATTTTATCTTTAAAGACTTGACGAGATAAAACAAAAAAATTCAAGACTAGAGATTTTATTGGTGTTAAAAAGGGCTCTTGAGAAAAATGAATTCTTGCCACAATTTGTATTAAATGTATTGTATTTAAATCAGAATTTTGTGTATTCCTACTATGGATTCTAAAAGCTGAGCAATTTATATAGTTATTTAAAATATCATAAGCAAACATAATATCAATTAAATCACGATTGATAGTAAGAGAATCATACCTATAGAGTCTTGAACCAAAAGGAAAGAGTTCCTAGAGATAGCGCAATGAGTACAGACTGACATACTACTTACTTACATACTACAGACTGATGTACTACAGAGTGACATAGGCAACTCTTTTCAGAAATTTATATTGGATATTATTAAGATTATTTGAGTAAGTAGAATAATTATTAGACCGCATTAAGGAGCCAAATTCAAGATTATAAATCGATGTTATATTTTATTGTTATTTGACTTTGTACTAGACTTTCAAAATAAACAAAAAAATGTTGTACATATATATGATGTTTAAATTGTTTTGAGACAATATTTAGACAAATCGATATGTCATCCTCTCAAAAATATTATTATCTATCTTTTTTGTAATGAGTGATTTTACTCTAAGATTACTTAAAAACGTAGAAAAAATTATTCTGCGTAAAACCGTTTTGTCTATGTTGCGCGTGGGCTAGAGATAGAAAACAAATAGTGCTCTGACATCCTCTTAATAAAACCCAACATCTTGTACGCTTTATTTAGGATCAATTTGTGGTTAATTTTGAAAGAAAGATCAAATTAAAACAAATACCCAAATCAGTAATAGAATAACATATTTCAGGAGGATAGTTATCAGTTTGATAATTATTAAACATAGGACTTATGCTACGTGAAAAAGTAGTAATACTAATTAGTAACTAGATCCAATTTTCTACCAGAAACCATCCCCTAAGTTTTATTAATATTTGTTTTTGCTGTAACTCTAAAACAAATATTACCGTATATTCATGCAATTTTTATTAGTTATTACTTATTTATATTAGCATTTTCTATACACGATACAATTTTCAAAATATTTTGATTTGTTTTGACTTGTTTACGGACATTTTTAATTTCCAATTTTTTAGTTTGTTTTTCTATGAATGTCAATCAAATTTATTTGTTGGTTAAAAATACTTGAAAATGTAATACAAGGCTGTAATGTATTATTACAATATTAAAATCTAGTCAACATTTTTTTTTAGCATTTAATTTTCGAAAATGTGCAAATTGTTTTAAGTGAGAAATTCATAAAAATTGTTCTTTATAAATCTAAGATTTGAAAATTGAATTCCAGATTCCTCATAAGCTTGCCTACCTTTTTCAAAAAAAATGTCTACCTGAAGGCCAAATTAAATTTTTATGAACGTTTAGAGTTAAAATTTTTGCAAGATTGGATATTCGATTTATCATGTAGCGATTTTCTTATTTTGGCGTAATTCAAAAACAAACAACTGTAGATACTTGCAATTTATATCATATTATGTTTATTTTTTCAATTCCTATACTTGATAACATTTTTAAAATATTTTGACCAGACTTAAGCTGTTTACGAAATATTCTATTAACAATTTTGTAGCACTTTTGTAGAAAAGTAATTTGTTATTTTACTCTGTTAAAAAGTAATTTAACTTTTTATTTTTAACTCATTATTGCCCAACGTCGACAATAAATAATACATTTAAAATAAGAGAGGACCAGGGGACTTCTTGATCGAAAGAGGGCATAAATTGTCATTATTCCAATGAAGATGTCAAACGAAGTTCACTGTTTTTAAATCCTAGTCCTAATCCTATCTATTTTCTATGATCCTAGTTGTGTGCAAAACCTATCCCGAAGTCATACGCACGGCGGCAGTGCACGCAGCATTTACTGCACTCAGTCATATTTTTCGAAGGAATTTAAGGGGTCACTAATGACTACATTTTACCTACGTACATTTAAATTATTTTCAAAAAAAGCTGGTTGCTACTCATCAACATAGTTTTGGTAGTTTTTCGAACACGGAATTTTTAAGTGGGTATTATACCAACCTACTCGTATAAAGAAAAAAATAATTTCAATGAAAAAAAAAAATTATTCCAAACACCGATCAAATAATAACGTATTATAGTCAACATATTATGTCGTTTATTATTTTGTTGTGTTCATTATCGGACTAAATGCAAATATTTTTGGACCAATAGGTATAACTATTTTTAAAAAAATAAATTTAAAAAAATAGAAAATCTTAAATGACTAAAGTATAAATGTTTAAAATTAGTTTTAATATTTTGAAATATCAATACTTTTTAGGATAAACTAAAATTTGTGTAAATATGACCTAGTTCGTGAACATTACTAATTAAATATGTAATAGGATACTGTAAAACAAACACACCATAAATTATGAATGCATAAAAATCATAACCCTAAATAAGCGTTGAACAACTATCAAGAATCGGGACTTAAAGCACCAAAATTCAACAGAATACGAGCTAAAAAAGCATTTCAAAACTCCATTATAAGTAATATGTTTTTATTTGAACCTATAGTTCATAATGTTCATACACAGTGGTCTGTTTTTAAAAAAATATTAAATTAATCTTATTTCATAAATGCCTATTAAATAAAAAATAAAAATAGTAAATCTTCTCAAAAACTTCTATGATATTCCTTTATATTTTAAAACACTCCCTATAGGAACATAATATAGGCCTGTGCTGATTATATTTTTCAAGACTGGAAAAGCCATTTAAATTTGTAGTCTGCATCTACATTTTTGTAATTTTGATGAATTTTGTCAAAATTCTAACTTAAGACACTCGTAAAAAATTATTATAAATTAAAGATCAACTTTTTTTTAAATGTCCATTATCAAAAACTTATGAGGTATCTTGCATTAAGTTTTCAAATTTTTTTATCGTAGGAAAAATCGTATCAACAATAATTCAAAAAAAACTAATACGATTCAAAATGTTCGTATGCCTATAAATTGCACAAAAATAGTCAAAATACTTTATGGAATATAGACAATGCAAAAATAAACATTCTGTGAAAATGTCAAGTATCTATATTTGTATTTGAGTTTCAACAAAATTAAATCAATTTTATCAAAAACGGATTTTGTGTAAAAAATTTTGTTTTTTTGGTTTCTTCTTCACGTTTTTGAAAACTTCAAGACATTTTCTTTTTACCAACTAGATTGACTTTCCTACCAGAAAAGATACTGAAGTTGGAAATCAAAATTATTACGACTAAGTACAAAAAAAAAAAATTAATTAATAGGAAGTGGCTATATTTCAGCACTCAACGCGTATTTACCAGCTTTTTCACGTTATATAATATACTATGCTGCAATTGATCCAAATATTGATAGCAAAACTGTTCTTTTATCACTGATGTTTACCGCCTAAATTAAAGTTTTAAACAAGGGCGCCGTTTGAGGGGGGAAGACGGCTGATTTAAGGTGCATTTGCCCCATTCTAGAATTGTACGTGATGCTTAAATTTTTGGTGCCGAGAAATCTTAGAATGGCAGGAATGGTGGCCCAGCTGGATTTAAAATCGTAAATCGTTGTCCGTTGAAACACCGTAATCGCGATGAAAATTATAAAAGCAAAACTTTAACAGCGGATTGATTACTATGTTTGTTACAATCACAATTCACGTATGCTGATACTCTTTATATATTTTCATGAGCACCTACCTATGTAAATTATTTTACTATTTAAAAATCCTTATAATGTATCGTAAAAACATTTAAATATTAATAAAAATAAACCAATTTCTGAACACAGATGGTGTTATGAGCTTTAAATTTGGTTAGGTCGGTTCACTCTAACACTAAACCTATAACCACACAAAAGGTTGATTCGGCTGAAAGAAAATGTTCTATTTCGCGGGTGGGCCAGATAGAGAAAAGATAGAGAAAGAGAGATAGAGAAAACAAATTATGTGATGGGTGCTGACGTAATCCTCTGTCAAACCAACATTAAAAAAAAACATGGTTTTTCAATAACTGTAAACAGCTGTATTGTGAATAATGATCAACAAATATTAACATATTATTATATAATATGGTATTAACCATCAGTAAACATAATTTATTATATGACACAATATTAATAACGACTGAATAGTGAAGTACCTATACCTACCTATAGCATGTAAAGTAAACTGCAGTATAACAGACTATATTATGATTAATGCTTGGAGTGAATGGTATAACTAATAACAACACGATTAATAACTTACAATACAAATTTAAAAACTAAGATCATATTATAATATTTATAGGTGTTTATATAATTTAAGTATATATAATTTCATCATATAATTATTAGTATATAATCAAAAAAATGTTATCAATATTTGGAACAGCTCTGCATAGGACGAGGAAATAGCTGGTAGATACGCGTTAAACGTAGTACCAAACCTCTTGATGACGACCAACTTAACTTAATAATAGGTTTTTTCATGAATAAAATAGGATACAAAATAAATTATAAAAAAAAATGAAAATATAGTAGTTATACTCTGGTGTTTAGGTACTGCAGTAGTCAGTATAGGTGTCGAGTTTACCTCGTCATTGAGTAGGTAAGTCACTTTAATGTAGGTACCTGGTACCTACCTACCTATATTGTGTTAAATTTGAATTCAACGATAAATAAATGTATATAGATATATGAAAAACAATTATGAATGAAGGTAGACCGGCAGACCTTAAGAAAATCGTTTGATGAGAAATCGTTTTTATTTTAATCGAAAATATCAAATTTCGTCAACATTTAAACTTTAGACCCTCATAAAAAATATTTGTAGAATTACGACCGATTTTTTTTTTTTTAATCCTGTACCTAACAAAAATCTATAAGGAATCTTGTATTACATTTTCAAATCTTAAGTAGGTATGAATATTGAATATTTTAGAAATTTGAACAACAAAATAATTTACAAATTTTAAAAATTTTAAAAATGCTATCATCAAAAGCTCATAAAAAAATTTAATGTGGGTTAAAGCTGATTTATTTTTAATTCTACTGTTAACGACTTATAAGGAACTTTGTATACAATTTTCAAACTTTTTGATCTAGCAAAATAATGTTATCGACAACTTTGTGGTTACCAAACAATTATTTTAATAATAATATGAACAATTTCACAAATGTTCCTATTTTTATTTTTCCCTTTTATCTTTAAAGGTACTGAGAATTTTTAATTTTGACCTCCTAAAAGTGTTAACTAGATTCAATAGGTTACCAGAAACCTCCATCGAAGTTGATGATCAGAGCAACTAGAAAATGTATCTTCACTTTTCAAATACAAAAATAAAAAAGACACATCATTGTAAACTTGTAATGTCAATTAAATTCATCGTGACGCTCTGTTTAGAATCTAAAAATGTTTGATATTGGTAAGATTTTTAAATATTGTTAGTATAAATATTATTATATATAATAAAAGGGATAAGGTAGGTATTAAAATGAAACGGTATGTAACGTTTCTAAAACCATACTATAGTCTTCAGTACGCAAAAGCATATGAAATCCACAACTCCTATATTATGAATATTTTGTTGCTGGTAAAAATAATAATATTAGTATAGATTTATTTTAATTTTTCCAAGTTATTATTATATAGTAGTATAAAATATAAAAATAGTAGAATTAATTCAATCAGAAATACACGAACTTAAATAGATATGACTCAATATGAGAATAAAAGTTAATATTTTTGATACATATATATTATATATTTTACTTACTTAAGTATATAGTAATAAATACATAAATATAAACGTTGTTGAATTCGATTATGATTTGATTTAAATAATTTACCAACTAATTATTTTTCTATATTTAATTATGCATTTTAAAAGCGCATTAGGTATACTTCTGCGCAGTATACTTAAGAAATACCTATATTGCTATTAACTATTCGAGTATTCATTACCAATACCTATTCAAGTATAACTGTTAGTGTTTACGATATACAAGTGGAAAAAATTGACAACATATCGACTGAAAATGATGAAATATATTATCTCGTATAACTACAATTCATAGTTATTAATTATTATTATTATTATTGTTGATATTAGTAAAGTTATAGTTCTATATTAATATTTATATAAATGCTATTTGTATAATACTATTTGTTGTGCTGTTATATATTTTTATTGATAATCAACTATGAAATAATAATAACTTACAAGACGCATAATATCTATTTTAATATTTTGTATAAATTAGATTTTTTTTAACTGATCGTTTTCGTGTGGGTCCCGAAATAAAGTGTAAAAGGTGGTTTTTTGGGTTAATTGTTATTTCAGGAAAAAAAAATAGGAAATGGGGTAGTTTGATCTCGCGTGTTGCACCTGAAACAAACGCCTATATACCCACTTGTCTTTTAATTTCGTTATAACGAAGCTTAGTGTATTATAATAAATATTGCTCTATAATAATTGCAGTAGAAATCAAATTATGGAGGGGGTGGTTCCCAAAATAACCCTTTTTCAATGTTTATAATAATATAAATTATATTTTTATACAGTGCATATAAAAAATCAATCACCCCACCACTGTTAGAAAAATAATTTGATAACTATCTATTTTAATAGAATAACTCTTTTTTAATGTTGTCGTTGTTTCATTTAATTCCACATACTATTAAACTTAACTACTTAAGTACCGTTTTGTCCAGCGTGTACAGCTATGACGTGTTGAGCTGCATATAATTCTCGATCTTGGGTTGACAAAGGAATGATGAATTAAAAGAGAAAAATGGGAAGTCCCGAGTGTGTCCCAGTTTATTAAAGCTATATTATGCTCAGAGAGCATCAGGAGGTGGTTATAAGTATTTATTTTATTATTTTGGCTTAAACCTAGTCTTACATGTTTTATATTTAAGGGATAGAGTTTCCAAATTTTTATTATATCATAATATTTTTGTTTTAGTACCGATAATTGTAATTTCAACTATCCATTTTTTGAAGATTTTGAAAATTAAAAACTCTTGTAACTATAGGTACCTACTCGACGTCTATTATGGCACTAATGCTCGAGTCAATATTACACTACAACTTTCAATAATGCTCACACAAATTATCTAGCTTTGTTATTATCGAAGTTAAAATAAAAAACGGTTTCTACACCATTGCCTCCACAGTCGTTGTAAAATTTACGCATATAATAATACATATAATATTGTGTACTATCATCACGACAGTCGATTATGGTCTATATTATGTTCTTAAATTGTTTGGCTGCGGACAGAAGAACGCACTCGGGATGTGATAAAGGTAAACACGAATTTAAAAAAATGAAATCGAATATAGTGAATAAACATATTATGTTTATAATTACTATTTATTTTACATTTTGTAATTAAAAAAAAATTTAAAACATTATCCTATCCAGTTTTTAACTACACCTGCAAAAATGCATAATATATTATGTAGACTAAGTCTGTATAAAATGAGGAGGAAAACTGAAAATGCTTTTAAAATAATTCAGAACCAATTTGGATACATCGATATAATAAGTGTTTGTAAACAAAGCGTTTAAATTATAAGAACGTGAACGACTTATTTGTTTCATTCATTGAACATTAATTTGATAGTAAAAATAATAAAATCATATTCATATTGTCAAGATTGGCACTTAAAATCGGGGTATGGAAAAAGAGCAAATTAATAAAAAACATGATAAAAATAATGAGGTTGTATAAAAAGCAAAACGAAATTTATAATGAAAACTGAAAAGTAGGTATAACGATGTTACGATTGACGCTCATATCAAACCTATGTTTTTGGTATTAATAGACCTGTAGGAATTTCACGGACTGTTAAACAAACCACTTTTCGATATATATCTACCTTCAAGGTTTCTTCCTGTTACACGTTATTACTATTCAAAATTTAGAACGAACCAACAACAAAACTGAGGGATTTAACCATTGACTTTCCAAACTTGTAAGTTATAATCACTTTTCAATTTAATCGTTTACATGAAAACAAATCAGCTTGAGATAGATTCTGACGTGATAAAAATGAGCACAATATGATTTACATAATTTGCAACCAAAAAAAGAAATTTTTTTAAAAAATTCAGAAATATTTATTTTTATTTTATTATCGATACAATGACAATATTGTAATATTGATGATATTTTAAACGCTGTAACAATGTTGTTTATCAGTCATCCAATACGGTTTAAATAAAATGTTTGTAAAATGTAGCTTATCCTATTGATTTTATATGTTACACTTTAATAACGTAATTTGAATTATATTTACACAACCAAATTATGTATACATATTTGATGTATTTTCAATTATATAATGGTAATTCATCTATTTTTTTAAATAGGTACTTCAAAATATTTATTTTTTTACTTTTTTCTATTTGCTTTTTTTTCTCTAAACTCTTAAATTACGCATACATTATACAATATATTATATAGCGAAAAGCCGAGAACGGATAACATACTATCATGATTAAAATACAATTTTCAATATTATAAGAAGTATATTTTACGATTTTTTCATAATAAGATCATATTGGACTAATTTATGATTAAGATATTATATCGATCATGAGTGTCGAAATTTAAGATTTTAGATTAAAGACTGCAGCTGCAGACGTAAAGTCACCTGGTTGCGGGGTGATAAATATTGTATATGGGTTGGTGGTGGGGCGATAACAAACAAGTATAGCTATACTATGTGGGTACCACTATTTATAATATTATAAATTATTACAATAATTTATTGATTGAAGTAAATAATAATTGCGTTTTTCTAATTGTTCATCAAATACCATACTGCGCTATAATTAGTGTCGTACGACGTGTAGTTATTTTATACAAGTTCTGCATGACGTGGTGAAATGTGCAGTATAATTTATAATGCTTATAATTTATTTTGGTATACAGTAGGTACCTTAACCTACACACAAGTATACACAACACATTTAAACATAACTATGCCGTGTTAGCAGATGAAGTCAATTGGCATACCTACATATACCTCCACGCGACGCATAAACTATTCTTAATTATATTCCTACACACATTAAAGTATTCAACTATACCTGCATGAATAATATAAACAAGCTAAGAAAGCACTCTGTGAGTGTGCTAAATTTCCGGTTTCTAAAAGTACAACTCAATAAACTATATTATAATTCCATATCACACAATTTAAAAATAATTGAATAGGTATTTATCAACAATCGTAACTAACTTATGTAGTTACTGGTAACTAACGGACGGACGAAAAGTAAGGATATAAAGTGTTCTTAACTTATTATTAGAAATCTAAAGTAAACAGTGAAATATTTAACCTGGTAGCATCCGAACACTGCATGCTTATATAATTTTGGAAAAAAAAAGTCAATGGGCCAACATCACACACTTTATATCTGCTCATATTGTATAGGGACATACGCTACATACCTACTGAATGTATAGGTTGAAATAAAATTGCACACTATTTTTATCTACATATCACCTGCAATCTATAGATCTATTATACTAACGTCAAAAACTTTTACTTTGAAGTTTGACGAAAAGTTTTGAAGAAGCAATAAGTTTTGTTTATACAATTTTGATACATATACGACATTTATTTTTATGTATATTATTTTAAACTCATTGTAAAGTGTGTAGTTTTTGGATAAAACAACATTGAAAAAGTGTTGTTTAAACCTTAATGAAAGTGAGTGTTTTTTTCCTGAATTTATCTAAAATTTGTGTTTTTTGGATTCGATGATTCATTTTTCAATACAGTATTAGATGCATATTATAATAGGTACCTATATTAGACGAATAGGTATTGTTTTTCAAAAAATTAACTATTATACAGTAGTTTTTAAATTAATAATTTTGTTTGCACCTATACGACCTATATATACAATAAAGTTTATCGATAAGTAGTACCTATCTTATCCATATCTATTGGTATAATATTATGCGTATTACGATTTACATTAGATTATATTTTACGATGTACCTAGTCGTATTGTTGTTTAAAATTAAAAAAAAAACTGGTGTGGTAGGTGAGTATACATTACAATGGATAAACTTTCATTTCAAATAATATAACTACTGTTAAGAATTAATTTTTAAATATTATTTATATGTTTATGTGTGTGTGTCTGCGTGTGTGTGATGTTTAAGTATACACTTTATGGAACCTACTTTTAAGTTTTATTTATCTCTCTGGTTAAGCCTTTTCGTGAGAAATTAAATACAATTTGTATTTTAACGAATATTATATAATATATTGTAGGTACCTATATATAAGTAATTTATGCAAATGTTATACATATATTTCGATATATATATATATATATATGTATGTATGTGTGCGTGTGTATTTGTGCGTGTGTATGTGTGTGTGTGCTTGTACATAATAATGTATGTATATACTTTGGGTTTGAATAATCAAGGAATTGTTATTCAGGAACATGAATATTCACCAAAATGTTTTTTTTTAACTAAACTGCAATATGGCTATATAAGAACACACGAAGTATATCTATATAATATAATACATACCTATACCTACCTATATAGCATTGTATTTAATGCAAAAACGTCGAATACGTCTAAAAACAACGTAATAAAAAATGTGTATAAATAATATAATTTTTAATTATTATACTCATTAAAAAAAAACTTGTTGAACACAACGATAATTCGGAAACGTTAAAAAACCAGTTTACCGGCAACTGCGCATACAACAATATACCTACGTCTTGAGCACATCCGCGAAAAG
Organism: Nasonovia ribisnigri; assembly: GCA_027563435.1. NCBI lineage: Eukaryota > Metazoa > Arthropoda > Insecta > Hemiptera > Aphididae > Nasonovia > Nasonovia ribisnigri. The sequence goes on along the minus strand of JANEHU010000321.1, from coordinate 81,190 downwards.
AGACGATTTTTCAACACACATTAATAATAATTATTAATATAAAATGTTATTTAAATGTATATTGATATAATTTCATAATATATTATTATGTATAGCATCGATATCCAACGGCTATTATTGTTACATATTATTAATAAATCAAAAATCAACGATGATTTTATTCGGTCAACGTATACCGCAGCATAACGTGTGTGTGCTTACGATCAACGTTTTCGAAACCAAATGTAAAATTGTTTAAAATAATATAGCCAAGCAGGTATCGCATTTCACTTTCGTTTAAACTTTAAGGGTACAAAATTATTTTTAAATGCCTTTGAACCTAAAACCGCCACTGCATGACTCGTGCAACAACGAGGGTCGGCTATATGTATATATAATAGTCACAGTGGTGTCCACTAAACGCAAAAAAAAAAAATTAAAAAAAGTAATTTTCAAGTAGAATAACAAATTGCAATAATAGGATTACAAATCTTTGGTTAACACAGAGCCAACAGAATTTTATCTTGAATCAACAAATTATATGTTATAACAAATGTATACATTCACAACTTTTTTTAAGGCACAAATACTCTTTATTATGTTACCTAAAATAAACAATTTGGTACCTACTCAAACAAAATTATTTATCAAATTACAACAATAAAATGATTGAATAAGTAAACTTTTTTTTTAAAAACAGTAACAGCAACAAACAATCACTTCATAATCTATCTATAATCTATTATATTTATGTACACCCTATACTAAAAAATAAATGTTTGTTTGTTTGTCCTTTATAGAATCAAAAACTACTCGATCATTTTCGATGAAAGTTACATCAATAGATTCCTTGAGATTCAGATAGTTATTTTTCAATATCTATAAGTTGCTATAGCAAGGCGAGCCACACATAACTTTAGTTTTGGCTCACGAAAATCATATATTTTTTTGTTTTTTTTTTTTAAATGGTTGCCATAATTAGTTACTGATTATATAGCTAATATAATCAGTAGAAATATGGCAAATACATTTTTATATATTATGTATTATATATACGGGGTGTTATAGGAAGACCTGGCAACTAAAAAATTAAAAATTGATACTGTATGAAAAATTAATTTTTTGAAAAAATTTTTACGTTTTACAAATTAATTGTTTCAAACAAATATTGATATTTTAAAAAATTGTAAAAAATAAATTGTTTGACATAAATAAATGTTTTTAAAATCAACATTTTTCTAAAAATTAGAGTTATTACGTATTTGCTAAATATTGATTTTTTTTATTTTTATTGTTAAATTAAAAAAAAATTAGAGCTATACTTGTAGATAAAGCGTCTTTAAACTATAAACAAAAATAAAATATTAATAGAATGCAAGTTATTTAATTTATCATGTCATTCTGTTACACATCATAACATATAAAAATAAAAAAATTAAAATTAAAACCAAATACTTATGAACACGATAATTACTATGATTATTGTTATATGCTTATGATTTTCAATCTGTACGATTTGCTTATTCTTAATTATGGACACATATTATTTTTGATGTGAAATTGTGAACACATTAAGACAAATACCATAAGCTTAACGATATTTAGATTAAATGCCCATTAAAGCTTTCTTCGAATCGGTCAGCTGTAGTTATTCGTGTTTTCATCAAAAATAAGCGTCCAGAGTATTCAAAAGTGAAAAATTATAAAATCAATCATTGAATCATAGTGTAGTATTAAATATTCAACTAAAACAAATCGTTTAACGATACAAGTAGGTAGATTAATTTTAACCCGGGCGAAGTCGGGTAATGCAGCTATTGTATTAAATCGATTTACTGCCGATGAGGCTGTTCCTATATTTATATTATACATTACACCGTATTGTGGCGTCTTTGATTTTCCCATATATTTAAGTCTGTGTTGATATTATTATTTAAGGGCCTTCGAATTTGGTCGACGTTTCAAAATTAGTAGGTACCTGGCCACAGAGGCTGTAAACACTTCGATCGTATATTGCAATTATATATGCCACATAAATGTACACCTGCACGTCACAATATGTGTAAAGATAGTGCATGCGAAAATAATCTCTGTCCCAGTGGCGTTTCTGCAGGAATTTTTTTTTAAGTAAGGCGTGACCACGAAAAAATTATGTGGATATTTTAATGTTGTCATCTCGAGTGTATTTATTGTAATATATTGTACACGTCTTAAATTTAAATATTATACATTAACATTATTATATGTGAGGTGTAGATCGAGCAACCCGCGAATATACCTGGAAAACTTGGCACCGAATTCTATTATAATTTTTTAATTTAATAGAATAATAATAATATGATATATTGGGCCAAATGTAAACTACTACCAGAAGAAGAATAACCTTTTTACCCAAAAATAAAAGATATTGCGTAATCTCCTATATACATGACCAAAAAATATAATATCCTACCCAATTTTGGAATATCTCAAAAAGCTCGGCCTTTATAATAGTGGACAAAACTATGACTGATAATAATATTGTATTACTGTTCACTTATGTTCACTTTTGAAGACATTGATAGCGCCTTTAGTCCTATGACTATACTACTTATGAGTTATGACAGTCTTAAATTCTAATATTTGGACCTACATATATAAGTAATAATTATTTTTATTACTTATTGAATAATTGTTAATATTAATTAGGTAAGATACAATAAGTAAGTATGACAATATTATATATTTATATCTTACAATTATGACAATATTGATTTGAATGTTCAAATTTTTCATAAAATATATGTGGCCATGTGGGTTACTGTAAATGCGAATAGGTTATGATTGCTATATAAGTTGCCTCAATATAACAAATACATTAGAACATTTGCGCCAATACTTATTAATATTTCATGTATTTTAAAATACTCAAAATCATCAATAACTCATAGTGTATAATGTACATAGTTCTACAAATCTAAAATATGTTTGTCCATTAAATAAAATGCATAATTCAAAATCAAGACACTCACCTCGAAAAATATTCCCAATTTTTTTTTTATCGTCTACAGGTTAGGTATGCCAAAAATAACAATATCAATAAACTAAAGAATAAGTAGTATTATAATAGTGTAATATAATATTATTATATTATTATTGTACGTACCTATCATAATAAAATGTTATAATAGTGATAAAAATAATATATTCTCAAATATTTTTGACAAGCGAAATTCATTTAAATTATTTGAAATAATATTATGTCTATATAGGGCTATTTAGAATTGCTGTCTTCAGAAAATAAAATTGATGCTACGTGTTGCCCGTAAAGAGATTGTTGCTCCCACCCTAAACTAAGTTCCCATGTATTGTCATAGATATTATTATTATTAAATAAAAACCATATGATGTAAAAGTATCACCTTAATCAAAGATATTTATAGTATATTTTGTGTACAGTGTCAGCGTAAATTAAGCAGGTTATAGCGACTTTCAAGGGACCAGTAAGATTCGTCGTCGTAGGTAGTAGGACGTATATCATAGGAGTAACTACCTATAGTTTTAAAAACATATAAACTAAAGCTATACGTTTACGTGTCGTAATGAATATTAATAATAATCAATATCAAAATATGTATGAAAGTACCGCATATACCTACATTATACAAAAACAACGAGAAATTTACTAACTTAAACTTAAAAAACGACGAATAATCGGTATAGGGTCTATACTACAGACAGGCACATGTCATTCTTACATGTGAACCCAGTAACCAAGTATCAATAACTATTTTATCAATAGGTACCTCGGATCGATAAAGTAAGATATGTTGTTAAATTTAACCATAATATTATTTAATGTTATTTCATATTGTATTCGATAGGCGAAACTACAAAGAAAAACATAAATCATACTTAAATAGTATTATAATCATCACTATTGACTCCAAAATCACCTATTGTTTCCACAACTAACAGGTAGTCGTAATTATTTTATTTTAATTAGCTCCATTTATTTTATAGAATTCTATACGTTACAATTATTATGAATACATATTTTATTTATATATATTCGATAAGCCTCGAGTTAAAGAAATCTTTAAATTTTTCTTTTAATATAGTTGACGTTCCTGTAAAATGTAATTCCTTAATACATATAACCCCTGCCTTCGCAGGTATTACTCATTAAATATATAATTATAATATTGAAAAAAAAATACGTACAAGGTGCAAAACTATGTTTTTTCTCAAAAACGTTTTCCGGTGACTACAGATATTATGATAACGGCGGCGTTTTAACTTATTACGAGACAATTACTGCTGTAGTATATTATTATAAGCGTATATAATACGATTTAACGTTAAATTAATAGTGTCAGAAATATTCGGAACTGACGTATTTCCACAGTAGCTTTATCAGTGCCGAATGCCGATATAGTGCCGACTATACGTAATTGCCGATGTTGTAATTCAATTCAATTATAATCGATTTCCACTGTATTTACATATTATAATGTATTGCATTATGAATTATCATCAATCATCATAATAGACCGCAAAAAAATGAAGTGAATAAAATAAGAAAAAATAACGTATACCCTCCTCTCGTCGTTTCCACGCGCTTCGTATAATACAATAATAATATGTTATTATTATAACGTACATCCTCTGCACTGAGTCGTGTGTTTTTATAAGCGTGTTTGTTAATATTATTATTATTATTTTCATTTCAGTCTTCGTCAGCACATAATATTATTATATACGAAAATACAACCGTCACCCATTTAAATAATATTACATATTATATACGTTTTTCTCCTATATACGTCGCTTGCACGCGCGCGTGTGTTTGTCACTGCTGCAGCGGCGTGAACATTCCCGTACGTACGTACCTCCCATATGAAATATATATTATTCTTATTTTTTCGAAATAGGATTGTATCGCCGTAAAATCGGACGTCGTGCGTGTGGTATATACACACACACACGCATATATATATATTATATTAAACGTGCCTAGGACCTAAGCGATATATATACGTATAGGTATAGCACGCGCCCGTCCGTGTGTCTAGATCGATCGGATAAAAAACTTAAAAAATAAAATATAAAAAACCTCATCGGACAAATTACCTGCAACAGCGGTGTGTGAGTGAGTGTGTGTGCGTGCCGGAGGCTGTGACATAGGCGGCGGCAGTGGTGATGATGTACCCATAATGTATACACACACACACACACACACACACACACACACACACACACACACACACACACACACACACACACACACACACACACACACACACACACAATATATACATACTTGTTCTATGCGCGAGAATAATAATATATAATATATGTGTGTGTGTGTGTGTGTGTGTGTTTTATGTGCTTGTATAATATATATTTTAATTTGTTTGTATACATGTAATATGTGTGCTGCACGTGTGTGGTGTGTTAGTGTAATTTGTTAGGTATATATCTGCAGCGGCGGCTAAAATGTCTCAAATTTCTTATATTGCTGCAGTAGTGCAGCGTATATATTATTATTATTATTATATACCGAACCACGTTGTACCTAATATACCTACGTGTATATATACCAGTACCTGTTACCTGTATGGATTTGAGAAGAAGAAAAAAAAATACTGTTCAAACGTGCTGTTTTTTTTCGTCTTAATTAAAGAAAAATTATTATACTTCACGCGGCATTAAAATAATAATAATCATTAAATAACTATTTGATATTGACATGTTGTAGGTATAGAATGAGATATAATTATTTTTGTACTAATAGTTGTATATAATATAAGTACTCGTAGTCGTAAATTGCAAATTGAATCAACGGCAGGGTGTCTATATAATATAGGTCGAGTCCTAACTTTTTTAAACGGAAAATGTAATGCTTTTGGGTTTAACTATTTACGAATAAAACTCACTGTTATCGGAACGGACTTGAAGCCATATTGTATATAGGTACAATAATTATATATCTGCGAAAAAGTTTTATTATAATATGTAATTTTAATTAGGTAGGTAGCTATAATAATATGTTTCATATTAGCAGGACATCGCCAAAATAATTCAAAAACATATATTGGTAGATTATGGGGGAGGTTTAATTTATACCGAAGACCAACCCCTTCCCCCACCCTAAAAATCAACTACCCTATTTATAGTCGATGTGTTTTTAATCGAACGCACGCGCACACGCGCTTAGTGTGTAAATTAATTCTACCAAATCAGTTTTTTCGCAATGCGCTTAAAGTATATACATACACCCGATACTAACCGATATGCTTGCAAACCCATTTTACGATCAATCAAAACGCCTCGTTTCCGAGCCAAGTCGTTTCTTTGTCAATAACCTCGAATAAAAATGTCTTTGATGAGTGATTACTCGCCGAATAACATTACGACTCCACGGTGCGGTTATAAGACGTGAATCTGTGATAATCGCACAAGTACCTATATCATTTTTATAAAATACTTGTACCATATTAGATTGGGGCTTAGACGTGAGACCTCCTAAATATCTAGATAATCGACTTTTTTTCACTCCAATCACCTCCCTTAGTATACACCTAGATTATCAATTAAGATATCATAAACACGTGTACTTATCATCGATTATTATAACGATTTTCGTAATGTTCAAGAATGTTAAATTTTGTCAATATTTACCAGTTTTTTTTGCATTTTCAAGCCGATTTGTGATTTTTTTTAATATAGTATTAATATTACTTATTGTAATAATTGTCGGCATGTAGGCTTGGTTAATATTACTATACCTATATTATACTCAATATGATTTTTAAAAATGATTACTGCCATGTTAAAATATTAATAATTATTTATTGACTTACGTTTTAGACAGTAAAGCATTTATTTATTCATTGTTCTTATAATATTCATATAAACATTTACATAGTATATATAGGTCTATATTGAATTATTTATTATCACCCACACCATAACTTGGTGATCACCTAACTTTTTATTAACTTTATATTTTAATAAATTATTTTTTCCTATAGTGTAAGGGTTATTCTTCTGGATTAATCATCGTGGTTCTTAATTATGTTTAATTAAAAAAAAAAATCAATATTTTATATTCATACTAGAAATCTAACAATTAGTTTAATAGTAGATTAATTAATATGTCTATCACGGCGATTCCAGTACAATAGGGTCACTACCTAAAACAGGAGGAAATTTGAGTGAATGAAGTTTTTGAAATCGGTAGGCAATTCATATAACCTTTCAGTGTCACCGTAATTTTTAAAATTTTGTTTGGCAATTTCAAAACTTCGCGGCCATAATATCTTAATTATTTAATATAGAGGTACCTGCCCTAATATACATTTACTAAAATCATGGATTAAATATACTCATACTCATAATAAAGTTATGATGTAATAAAATGTGGCGCACCAGCCACATTTTTGAAAGAAGAGGTCGGGCCGACTTTCACATATGGACTTCGGTGTTACTGTAACTTATAGAAAAAAAAATCACAGGAGGCAATTATTCAAGGGCCAGGTGCTAGGCAATTTGAGTGTGCCCAATAATATTGTGTAGTACCTATCTATAATGTTGTCATGTTTTGTGTTTTGGAAATTAGTTTTCGACAGCGATACGTGCGGTCCGTGAGATTTAAATTTCAAACGAATATAATATTATACCTACCTAATTATATTATACGCACGCGTATGGGTCGTTGTTTTTTCGTACGCTCATTTTGATTACCAGCTCGTTTTTATACGACAAAATCGGTTTTCAAACATATTACCTATATAATATATTGTATAGGTGTACCTACCTAATATACCTATATAATATCATATTATTATACCGTGGTCGAGGAAGGTATATAGCAGCAGATAGTAATCGAAACATCGAGTTATATTCACGTGAGACACTTATAATATTTGAGTGGTATTATTTTTAACGATTACAGTTATTTACAGGACCGTGACGATAATCTAATGTACACATGTCCATGATACATATAAACTACGAATAACAATCACGCCCGAGGGGGACCTCGAGTTTTATATGGTTCCTCGTCCGTGGCGCGCTGCAGGTTAACTATACATGTATATTATATATATACATAGAAATAATATATTGTACCTACGTAACTATATGCAAATACATATCGAGATTATATGAAAAACGAAAACACTTTAACAGTGTATTATATTATAATGCATAATAATATAAGATATTATATGTTATACACCCACCACACGAAATGAGCGTTGCGCATGCAGCTGACAAATGAGACTGAAAAAATATGTACCTACCCCGTTGTCACTTGTCAACCAAAAACAAAAAACTCTTATTCTTCTATACTTGTATTTGTTTGTTTATTTGTTTAATGAATACAAGAAGGGCATATTCTCTTATGTCTCAGTGGGTTAGTTGCGACTACTGTATTCGTTTTTTTGACTCTGGGAATATTTTCTGAAATGACTTTTTTTCAAAAAAATTTCCCGCCAATTTTTAGATTTAATTTCCCCTCTAAAAAAATTTTTAGGGCTAAGTATTCCACTGTATATTATGTGATAAATACCGTATATTTATATATTATTATACAGATTGCTTGAAAATGATTGAAATTATTTTTTTAAAAAAATGATTGTAAATTATGGTGTAGGTAATAGGATTATATAAATTAAAATAATTTAATTACTGTTGAAAAAAATAAGCCACAGTTCGTAAGTCAGTAGTAAACCGTTGAATAAATCATGGTATATTCGATTATGATAATTATATAGTATATACCTGCAAACAACGTGAGCTCATAACGTGTCAAATTTGTGTCCATTAACGTTATAATAATACATAGGTTAATTGCCAATGGCATTCCGTGACTATAATATCATCGCTGCAACAACGATAATAATTAATCACATGGTACTTTTATATGAGAAGATTTCAGATCTCGCAGCTGCGATTTTTATATTTACATATTATTTACGTTTAAACTGTATTAGCATATACTTTATCGTAACAACATTAAGTACCTAGGTAGGTACTAGGTATAGTAATACTCAATACCAAATGTGGGCAAGGGAATGAAAATAATTTACTCAAGTTATGTTCAGTTAAGCGAACACAAGATCGTTAAGTTAAAAATGAATATCGGCCGTTGACAAATAATACTATATTATGTATTTTATTATTATTTTTATTATAAATAGAAACTCGACTAATTGTCACTCTTTTAACAGTCCCTACCTATCCGTTATCCGTCATCCTCCATAAAAACGCACATGCTACGCAGGTCTTACTTCTCCGCAAAATACGGAACATTGCCGCTCAACAAGCTCGAAGAAATAAAAGAGGATGACGGATTATTTTGTACAGTGTGTATATGTTTGTATTATTTTTGTATGAAAACACGTACACGCACTTTGTATGACATACACGTTTATGGCTGATTTTCTGTTAATCGTCATGATCCCGGTCTCGACGGTGCGACGGTTAATCGAGTTTCCAAACTGTATCTACATATTGTTGTGTGTTTCTGTTAAAAAAATGTATGTGTCTACTGCAGGTAAATTCTTTGGGAGTGTGCAAGCTAAGCTCCCGCGGCTTTATTATTATACGCTGTCGGATGTTCGGCCCAACCATAATATTTGCCTGCAGGATCACCACTAATGCGTTCGTTTATTTTGCAGGTCTCTCGGTTTTGACAGCGTGTTACCGTATGATAAACTTATTATGATAATATCAATGTAATAATATAAATTAATAACGACGACGACACCATACCACAGCAGTATTATACAACGGCGATACGTGACGCGCGCCCGTCAAAACCCCGGGTGGGGGGGAGGGGGTACATGACTCAAAGAGCTGGCAGTGAAGTGTAGGTGCTTTCGTCTGCACACACACAATCCGATCCTGCGCGGCGCTTATCTGATCCATAGAGTTCCTCAAACGCGGTCCCCCTTCACACTACCACCACTACCCCTTCCCGGTTACCACGGTCACCCGCGGTATAGATACTATATATAACGGCGGCCTCCCCAGCCTCCTCTCCATCCCACGCGGAAACCTGTTATCCGTTACGTGAAAATAAAAATAAAAAGCGTTTATTATTATCATCACGACGAAGACGCGACCACCGCACGCATCACCCGTAAAAGGAGTAAGGACGACGACGGACACAATGGTGTTGCGCGCGCGCGCTCGCCGGGTCACGGGTCAACGAGGTTCAACATTCCTGGCATTTCTGGTCTGGTCCCGCCGTCGCAGCCTTGGCACGGGCTAAATTAACGTCCAATTATTATTATTATTATTATTATTAATATTGTTCTTATTATCATTACACACGTCTGGATAAGAGCGCGGGGTTTGGTGTGTGTTTCCAAGTGTTCCGTGTCTGTATGTTGGATTGTCGTGCGCCTTTCGACGGATACGATACCGTGACAATATGCATTGTGCTCCTTTGGGTAAAATTTGGCTGACGCCCCTACCCCCCTCGAGGAATTGGCATTACACTTATATATCAGCTTTAATAATGATACTTATTCAATGATGTACTATTGAACACATTTTAGAATGTATAAAATATAGTAACACCTACGTCCTACATATTCCATGATAATTCAAATATTAAATTTAAACAAAATCTATTGAGTGTATGATATATGATGAAAGTAAAATAGAAAGTAAAAAAAGGCTCCTCTTAAGTTGCTCTTAAAAAAAATTAAAATATAGAAAATACATTTATTTATATCATGTATAGATACCAACATATTATTTAAAGTTCATATTGACGATTTTTCACTAAACGATTTAGTTATTTCGTTGTAATTCAAAAATTATATTACCTAATCATAAAGAGAAGAAACGTTAATTAACCATTAAACATTATTTTCTATACACAGTAAAAGTTTTATTATATTTAGACTAAAATAAAATTAAAGCTATTTAATTTACCAATAACCTGTTTACACTATTCTACCGTACATGGACATTAACTGATTAGTTAAAATTTAATAGCAATATTGTATTGATGATATATAGTGTAATACTACCAATTTGATTATTATATTATATTCGTAAATTTCGTCAAAAATTATAGTTCAAATTCAACTTTAAATTTAACAAATAACAATTACAAAGACCTGCCCAATGACGAGGTATAATATATACTCATATAATCAATAATTTGCCTAGAAAAAAATATATTTATATAACCACCACCGATACAGATAGATATTTCGGCCACTATAGGGGAGCGTGGGGCATAGTGTTACACGCGGTAAAGTGTTACGGTAACAATTATTTGTAATACGCAGTTACTAATACCAAAATAATTGCACGAAATTTATGATCTACTTCAACCATTTGCATACTTTCATTGATAATCCGATTTAATGACAAATGTATATTAATAAATAATCTGAAAAAAGTAAAATGCATTGAAAAAAAGAAACTTGTTATATCAGTCAAGTTTTTTTTTTACAGTTTTTCTCTAAAGGACGTATTTTTTATTTCATAATTATTGTCTATCTCATACTGAATAATATTTCATTTGAATCGTCTTTTTAAACAAAATAATTATTACGTTATAACATATAACTAAAATCGTTAAAGATGAGGCCAACTGTTACGGGGTAAACTGTTGGATACTAACTAAAACTTGATTATATTTTTATTAATTTTTTAGTGTTTGTTCAAAGGTTTTTTTTTAAATGGTTTTGTACAAATGTGATTTATTTATAGATGACTAAGGTAAATGCAGTGTGCACATTTTATTAATAATAGTAGATAACATTGTGTAAACATTGTACATATTAGGATCATCAATATGGATCAATTTAGTATTTTAGTATCTATCAAAACTAGTGATTGGACAAGGGTAGATAGATTTAACATAATATAAAAATGTATATTGACTATTTTGTATCATTTTACCCCAGGTATGTCGTGGGGTAATATGTTACAAATCGTTTTTTTTCTGAAGAAGTTTTTAAATTACAAATATATTTATTTTTTTACTAGTGATCATAATTATATCAACCATTATACATGTATATCTAATGAAAATTAAAAATGTAGAAATATTTTACTGCGCCAGTTTTGTGTAAAATAAAAAGATACCAAAAGTGTATCATGTATAGCCCCATGTTCCCCTGGATCTTAATTTTTTTTCCACCAGTAAAATTTACCACTGACCACGGTCCCCCATAACTGCTAGAGGGTATTGTAATACCTTTATACAATTATATTATAATTTATAAGTGCAAGCGCCGCCGACGCCTCGCTCAGTGCCATGTCGCACGGACGGAATATGATAATTTGGCTGCTCTACTACGAACAACGAGGGTTAGGCAAAAAGTCTCGATGATTTAAGTCTTACAACTTATAATTTTACATCTATCATAATAATTTAAAACCATTGAATTTCAATATGTCACTTTGTCAGTACCTACTGAGGTTGTGTATTATATTGATGATAGAATATTTAATTAAAATACAATTTGACCATAAATTAGTATTCATTATAGAAATTATACTATAATTATTTACTTACTCCATGACTCAAAATGCAATCATTGTCCATGATTACTTTTGTTTAGCTTAATATTTATTAACTGTAAATATATTTTATGCTATTACATATTATATTAGTATATATTTTTATTAGTTTTGACCTGTGTACATTGGCTATTGGCAATAATAAACGAACTTAAATTTATTGAAATTGACTCTTATAACTTAAATTATTGATTAATCATACGCCTGCTCTCATAGGCGTGTGCGTAGACAATTAGGTCTGACTGCAGCGTTAGATATAGGAGATATGGTATATAGGTATATATAGGTATGTTTCAGTTTTCTTAATGATTAAAATAAATGATTTTCAAAAATTGTAATTTATTTTTTAGGGTTTTGGGATGAATTATATTATAATATTATAATATAGGTACTTTGTGATATTTGGCCATCAAAATTATTTTCCAAGATAAAATTAAAACCGCAGGTGGAGTGTATTAGCACACGCTGCACCACCCACATGCACGCCTATGCACCCGCTTTATATTAGAATTAATAATTATTAATTAATCGTTATTCATAATATTAAAAATATGTGTAATAGGTACATTATAAGATAGTGAGATGTCTCTGGGGGTACTGTATGAGCTAGAACAGGTGTATTATGGTTCCTTTCTACCTGTGTGTATCAGACAAATTAAAAAAAAAATATTTTCTTATTTTAATTTTATACGTACAAGTCAATAAAAAATTAAAGACATTTTATTTTATATAATTTTATTAGGTGAGTATTTACCTAAGTATATAGTTTTATTCGAATAAGTGCGGAGAGATAAGTATACCTACCTAAGTGCCTATTACTTGTATTGTTTTCAATTATGAGAGTTAATAATGTATTTCAGTAAGTATGTAATAATACTTCAAATATAAAATATATAGAGGTACCTATAATATATAAAATATCTTTGAGTATTAACGTAAAAACTAATTATTTCAAAAACTATACTAAGGTTTTGAAAATATCATTTTTAAATGATTTGAATTCATTGCATACCTAAGCATTTTTGAAAAATAATATTTATTTGATTATATTAATTATTGTTATAATATATTATATTTTTTTCTTATTTTGAATGACAATATACGTTATTAATTTAATATTTTGAAGAGAATATTTCCCGGTTTGGTCAGTCAAAATACATTGAGTTTTGTTGAGAACGACTAGTTGATGCCTTTTTATCTGATGGCTTATCGCTTATCTGTACATACTTCGTTGGTATTTGGTGAAAGTTTGTGTTAAAGGGCGCAGGTGGTTACCGACCGCTGAAAATTACATCATTCCAGAACAGAAAAAATATTTTTAATTTATTTATAAGTACCTAATATACAATATATATCAAATTAACACCATAACATATTATAAATGTAATTATAATAAAAAAGCATGCCGGGAAAAAATACTTGTGATAAAAGATATCACCCATTGATGACACTTTTTATTTTTTATTAGTATGTTATGCATATTAATCATTATTTATGGTTCAATAAGCCATATTGTATGTACATATTGTATTATATTTTCAAACTTTTTAACTTTTGAAAACTGTTTATCAACGTATATTGAAAAAGTTAAATAAAAAATTCATCAATTTATTATACTTATTTAATATAAAAGCTCAATATATCCAAAAGATTTAAGTATTATAAATAATATGTCTTAAAAATAATTATAATATTAATGTTGGGTGAAAATTACAATATTCAAATATTGTCTACAAATATTTGTTTTGGAATTACAACGATAAAATAAAATTGATAGTAGGAAAATGTAGTTTAGAAAATATTTTGGTTAACTTTCAAAAGTATAAACGAGACCTAATTTTCACCTAGGTAAAGCTTAAGCATTTTTTTTTGCTAATATTTTCAGAAACAAAAAAAAAATAAACATTGTACTACCCCATATTACGTTCTCAAAAGTTCAATTTACTACGAATAATATATTTTGAATTACAACAAAATAACTAAAATCGTTATTTTTTCGCTTAAATATCTAATATGGTAAAAAATGGTGCTTTAATGACGTATTTATTTTTTTGTAATCTTGTAATTGCTGTATGTACAACTTATGACTTTTTCAAGATTTGTGATTGACCCCAAAAATACTATCACATGTTTATAGAAAATTAAATTTAAATGATATCAAATGCCACCCAGTTAATATAAATGTTTCCAAAAATCAAACTTTAAATGCTTATAAAAAAAATTGTGCTTATGTATTTTTATATTTTTCAACTACTACTGTAAAAATATATCAGAAACCTTGTATTAAACTTTCAAGCTTTTTTACCATACAAAACATTTTTTGCCATTCATAGAAAAAAAAACTTGTAGGTAGTCTGAAAAATGATGATTTAAATGTTTTGTGAAAATTTCAACTCTCTATCGTAATATTATTTTGAGTTACATGTTGAGTTTTGCAATAATATCAATCAACTATCCAAAAACTGGTTTCGTGTGGAAATTCTACCAGTATAATTTTTAAAAGTATTGGGGCTTATTTTATTTTTGACCCACATAACCCCCATCCCGAGTATCAGTTAGATCCAACTTTCTATATCAGAAATAATTCTCGAAAATGAAAATTGGCAATGAGTGATAACGGATACAAGAATAAAATAATACATATTATAATCGTTATAAATATCAAATTAATGTAAAGTTTAAATATTTGTCATTCAAATCCGAAAAACTATAATGATCACTTACTACGCACACATTTACAAGATCCACATGCATATACAATTTGAAAATTGCTAATTTTAACTCCTTAAAAACTGTCCACCACCTATCGCCTTAAAATATTATTTTAATGTATTATACCTATAACCTATATAGGCTATATCCTATATATTATACTTACCATTCATTAAGTATTCTGAAATTAACGCATTATTATATTAATCAATTTTTGGTCATTAACGTAATGTGCGATTAGACGATACTTAAAGGTACGTATACGTTATAAGTTATAATAAATCGGTATGACGACGTTTTCTCTATACTATTGCAAGGTATAAAATATAAGCAAAGTTGATACTATTGTGACAGTGAGTTGAATGCGTATAAATCGTAAAATATTGAACCTATAAATAAAAATTTTGTAAATTATTGCGCGTACTCTTCAATATAATATTATGTACCTAGGTATGTATAATAATTCACTCTTTCTGCTAACTGCAGAGTGCAGTCTAATGAGTTATATGCATAAAATATTATAATAGTAAGTTCATGACCTATATGCGTATACTCGTACAACAGTGTGGTTGTAGTATATTACTTATTCGTATATTTAGTGTTAATATTATATTATTGGTAACGCGCATATTATAGGAAAGTACTTAAAAAAACCCTATTATTTTTTTATACAAAATTCTCTATGTGGTAGATTTTAAGTTGAGCATGTTATTCTATTATTAGCACCGTATACTATTCATACGTATTATAGATATGTAAATAAAATACTATAAAAGAAATAAAAAGCAATTTTAATTGCGGCGCCAGTACGTATATATAATGTTTATCATTAAAGTAATATCAAATATATAATAATTATACCAATGCCGCAATGCCATTCATTATTGGACAAAATAAATTGAATATAGGATTTGAAATCTACGGATATATACTCATTACTCGTTTTCTTACTGGTAGTAATTTGAGGAATTTTATTTAGTATCTTATCATTATTAATTATACAAGTATCTACCTATATCCGTAGATCTAAAACCGTCTTAACGATATCGAATTATTTTCTAACTATTTTCCACACAATATAATAAGTGTTCGTACTTGGAGATATTTCGACATTTAAAATTAATTAAAAAAATATTAAAATTCCATCATAATCATTGATTTTTTTTACTAGAAAAAACAATGTTAATTATATTTGTAGTTTTATTCGCATTTCATTTAGTACCTACAATCTAATAATGCCTTATAAGCTATATAATAGGTAGTCGGTGTCTAAGGTGAAATGATAAAAACACTTAGTTCAGAATTATGTTTGCAAACAAAAACAACTATTATAAATATTTGGCAAAAAAATCATAATACACAATTGAAACTTAATGTACAAAAATATTTCTGAAACAGATATTAAGTCACAGCGTTTAAATTCTTATGATATGAATTGTAAACAGTACCTATAATATAATATATTATTATGTGTTTGGACATTTAAAAGTAACAATACGGTTTATAAGTTTTATATAGGATAACTAAAATACATATTATAATAGCATGATAATTATATTTAATACTATAATTGTTTTACAGCTATTATATCATTAAATACGAATCAATATACCCGTAGGGCTGCAGATAAAGTCTTTTTAAGTGTATATAAATAAATCGTTTTTGTTTAATATTTATTTTTTGTTAGCCAGTTCATCGGTCGTACCTACATACGTGAATAAGGACACTAAAATTCACGATAAACATATTATTGTATTGGTGTTAAGTGCAAACCAATTGTTTGCTTTTATAATATGCGGTTAATACCTACAATACAATAATAAAAGTACGCGCTTCCGATTTCCGCACGATCAATATATAGCATTATAGTTTATACTATTATAGTTTATTGTTAGATAAAATTTGAACGAAACAATTTGTTTGTGTCGAATAAGAGAGCCAATTTTTGGTATGCGTGGGGGGACTGATGAGCACGGTCGGATTACATTCTAACGTCTATTTATAAAACCCGAAATATTGTACGTCGCCACGTATTCTATCCGGTATACGCGTAGTACATAAGATCTAAAAAAAATATAGGACAGATTTGAATGGAAGTGCACCCAAAGCATTGCCAAATGCGAACTGAAGACAAAGTTACGTCAAATAATATACGCAGTTGCCAGGCGAACAGTTCACTGCGGTGCTAGGAATGAAATTAGATATTTTAGAAGATTGTATAATTATATTAAGGTGTATGTATTGTATTATTTTAAACGCGTCGAATGATGAAGATTATAATATAATATTATATTATAATATATTAACTGTGATTTTTCTACGTGATTTATAAAAATAGTAAAGTTTTTTAAAAATGTTATTCTTAAATAGGTTTAATCATTCAGACGGTCGTATATTAAGTATATAATAAATTACAATATACGGTACCTGCTGCAGTGGTCACGATGTATTTTTGGATCGTGCGAGCTGCTGAATTTAGCTACGATGTACTTTCAATAATTATAAAACAAAAATATAAAAATTATGAACATATAGTAATAATAATACTAAATTAGTTAAAAATTTGCCGTTTTTACATATATAAATCAGTGCAGGTTTTTATCAATTACCTACATATTTTTTTTAAATATGTGGGTCAAAAAAAAAAATAATAACTAAAATGGGTCACAAGTTCAATATTTTATGTTTGAAAATCACTGTCTACTGATATTATATACAATGCAAAGATAATATTATACTTAACTTTGCGTTAGCTTTTAAACAGAAATGTAAACACTTATATCGTCAAGTTTGTTTAAGTTTCCATCTAACATGTTATTGAAACTATAAATATCAGTGAATTTATTTTATGTTTGGTTTAACTCATTGTATAGGTAAGAACACTAACTTTTCGAACGAAAAAATTATAACTTTAGTGCATAATAGATTATACATATTACTATAGAATGATAAGATTTGATAATAATATTACAATTTTATTTATATTTTAAATTTATGGGTTTTAAGACTATGAACTATTGATTTAATAAATAAAAGTGGGTAAGCCACTAGTCAATTTTTTATACACTTGACTTCTACTATGTATACTTCCATGTACTTCTTAAGTATTTCTTAACATTTGTAAACCTACTTCCGCTAGTGGTCTACCCCCTCAAATAAATAGGTACATCAAATGTAAAATTTCCAAAAGGGGGATGTCCCGGATTTGGTTAAAGCACCTTAGCGTACCCCCCGGATCATGCCTGATCGGATGTCATACTTTTTAATAACTACCTACAGAGTGGGCGGGTAGTCAGAAATTTCAAAAATAACTCCTCTAACTATATTAGGCATAGTCCGTAGTATAGATGAGGAAACACGAAACAACTATGACTCCACTCACACTGTATACAAATGAGCATTTTGTATAGAAAACTGTTGTTGTTTTTTTTTTTTAAATTGTCATTGTTATTATGCTGTGCAACACAATAATAATAATAATAATAATATATTGTCGTCGTTAGACCGAACATTTGAAATCTGTCCGAATAGAATATGCACTTGTATCACGATCAAAATATTATGTACGATCATCGACTAGGGAGATGCGGACTGGCGGTCCGGAGATCGAAAGATGAACAAAAAACAAAAAAAAACAAGGAAAAAAAGTCGAATATTATTATAAACACGACGACGACGGCTCACAAAGGTATATATAATAATATATACCGTTGAAAAACCTGTCCAACACACATACGCGCGCGCGCACACGTTGGATACGTGTGCCCGTAAATTATCGTTTTACCTTTTTATTATTTCTCCACGGAATAATAGCTTGGCATATTAATGAAGTGGTGCGTCGGACAGGTTAGCAGATAATTCAATATGACAAGTCGGTAGGACTGGTAAATTTGTTTCGGACACACAGTCGTTAACCATGCGATATTTATCTCGAAACCGCTCGTGTGCCAGAGAGCCCGACGACATCTATTAATCGACCATAAAATATAAAATAATAATAATAACAAAAGTGACGATAATGTAAAACAAATATAGTGTCAATTATTATACGATCGTGGCTTGAACTTACCAATATAATAGGTACCTACCGTAATATAGCAAAACGCGCACGTGGTAATAATAACATTGATATGTATACCTACATATAGGTACCGTGTGTCTACAAAAAACAGAGTACACTCAGTAGGTACATAACTCAGTTACTTTTATTATTTAGTACCTTCTACATATTTATACATATTTATGAATTCTGATTGCGGGACACGAAACTCAACCATTGGATCATATTATATTCCTAAGACGTACAATGTTATAACTCTTATATTCTACATTTCTACGCGTTCGAGTACAACAACTTCACTTATTCTATTTACACCGTTTTTGTAAAAAAAATTATTACAATTAATAGTTAGTACACCACTCACTCAACTTTTAACAATGGGTTTGAGCTAAAATAATAAAATAAATAATAATAACAAAATATTTTTGGAGTGTAAGCCACCTGGCAGTTCACGCTCTTGGGTGATACCTTATTCCGGACGCACCCGAAAAACTATCATAGCATACCTATTATATAGGTACCCCCCTACCCTTTAGTAAAATCTTGAGTCCCGTAATATCGTGCCTAAAAAATTACCTTCTCGCCGCCACTCAGTCTAGGGCCATATCGACCAAGTCTTACTCTGACGGGCGGCAGACGAGCTGAATAAAAATCAAGTGCCCAGTCCACAGGAAATACAAAAGTCCAGTTGAATCGATTAATATATTATGGACGGAATATTATTTGTTTAAAAACGTAAAGTGACGCTTATCAAAAAGATATAAAAATACCTATCTATAGATGAGAGTAGTGTAATTAATTTCCTAATATTTAGCTTATATTGCAATCAATTACAATTTTTATTCCTAACTGTTATTAAGACAATGCAAATATTTTATTTATTTTATTTTGTTCACGAAAAAAAATACTTTAAACATTTTACATGAACTTAAAAATCTATGTTAATTATAAGTATAAAAACATAATCAAACATATTAACATTTTAAATTTTGATATTATATACAGTCGTTGAGTCTTCTCTAATATGAAATTTTCTCATATTATGATATTCATCAACATTACGGTCAAGATTCCTTCTCGTCCGCTATTGTGTAAATGCATTTTTCTCGTAACTTCACTGTCTTCACTGCGACGTGCTTTGAAAAACATTCTAAAATTGTTCTTGGTGGTTTGTTGGACATTCTTGGAAAGGTCACACTATTTGTTAGATCTCTGTTTATATTATACGAATTTTGAAAAGCATCGCTAACTTTTCGCTGACTTGAATTAAAATCATACCTTCATATAGAACGATAAGAAACGTGATAGTTTGTTATACGTGCGGTTATTATAGTCAACAACAATAAATTCAATTTTATCAATACGGTTATACACAGGTAAAGATAGGAAAACAAACAGTTATAAAAAACCAAAAGTCTAAGTCTACATTCTTACTCTTAATTTTAAGCAGCAACAGTATATACGATCGGTATCGTTACCTACACTGGTAGAATAAAATATATATAACGATGTTAATATAAATAGGTATAATAAAACTACCTATTAACATATATTATCATCCTAGTTACAGACAACACGTCCACACCACAAGAATGCACTTTAAACTACCTACAACTACCAAAAAAAATAAATAGATGATTTCTATTAGGTCTTGCATTTTATTGTGTTGTTAATAATTTTAATATTCATTCTTGGTGTAACGTTTTCTCATCCAACCCACTACCCAGCATAATTTACTTTTTTCGGCCACATCCACCGCATATTATTATAATTTACTTTTTACACACCATAAATGTAAAGATGTAAGTAAACAATTTAAAGTTATTTATAGATAAAATTGTAAAAAATCAGCCCCCTAGTTCATGGGTACCTATAAAATAAAAGTAAAAACAAATTTAAAAACTTTTTGGGGTTTCTAAATCATATGTATCGTATATTAATTGCTTGAATTAGATAATATTATTGACTTTTCGTAAAGAAAATATAGCCATATAGATAATTATCAATCCTCAAGGTGCCTTCAGTAGTGTAGAGATCTTTGACGTAACTACTCGTACCATGCACACTATAAGCTCCGCAATTAAAAGTGTCATCATTGGGTGTCACCTTTCTTCAAATATATAGGTACTCATGTTTTTTTTCTTCTTGGCATATATATGCTTAATGTGTCAACTGATACAGATTGTACATTACGTATTTAAAATAAAAAAATAATAATATCTTTATTATAGTAATTACTATTTTTTCGTTTCGGTGCAACGAGGCATCCTTATATTATATCGGCGTTGCAATATTTTACTATCATAATAAGAATATCTGCAGCTGTTTTATCTGCATTCGATCGCTGCAGATGATAATAAAATTCAAGTATATCTTTACGTGGATTTCTTAATTCACATGACAGGTTGTATTAGACTATACGCAAATCAATAGATATATCCATCAATTAATCAATAAAGTAATTATGAAACAAGAAATAAAAATAAATGTTAAATTTTAAGTTATACAGGGTGATTTAATGAGCATGTACACCGCCCCGCCCCACCCCTATATACTTCAATAATGAATTTATTAAAATTATAATTTTTGAAATTTTCTAAAGTATAGCTGGTATATGAACTTTTAAGACTAAATTTTCAAATAGTATTTCCATTAATGTTTGTATCATTTAGGTATTTAAGGAGTAGCCTGAAAGTATCCTATATTGCAAAACAAACGTCTTTTTCCAAATTAAAATCACCCTTTCTTATTGTAAATTGTTGATCAAATGATTTTTTTGAAAATTTTGACGCTTCAAAATTGAGTTAAGGAATATAATGCGTTTACTTACTTACTAATATAAGGAATACCTAAGGATAATTAGTCCTTAATAACGGTGTTACTGTAACATAAATATATGTAATATATAGGTTCTAGTATATAATATATTTTACACCTACAATATAAAATACTTGTGTAACTTATATAATATTATTTAGTCTAGTAGGGTTAGATACTTTTCATACTTGAATAATCTTTACAAATTAATATTAATTATTATTAATTTAAAATCATCAGAAACTTCTAGTCCCAATTTAAATATATATAGCCAGGTACTAAGTAGGAAGACAGTAGGTCAACAGGTACACAGTAGGAAAAGTTGATTTTAATTTGGAAAAAAAAGTTTTATTACGCCTGTGATCCCGAACACTATAAAAATAGCATACATTTAGGCGTAAAAACCTAAGTGGGTGTTTGAAAATATTATGGTCCTTATTCCTTAAGTACAGGTACTTAAAAATTCCAAAAACAATAATTTGATATCATGAATATCAGAGGGCAAAAAAGGAGTGAGCATGCCTGGCGAATCACCCTGTATATAATTCGATTAACCATTTTTTTTAACATTAACTACTTTTTAAAATACTGCATGCACCTATATATATATATATATAATTATAACGATATATATACACATCGGAAATTCGGCAACAGTTCACTGCAGCAAGCAGCTGCTGCTGTTCACCACGGTTAATCGATAATAATAATAATAATAATAATAATTATCATATTGGTTATTATATTGTTTAAAAAAAAATCGACCGCAACCGTTTTCCGTCTCTGCCGTTAATTACACGGCAAATTTATAATTAGCCCTCATATGTTCGCATCATATATTTTACATATTATGTTGTATTCGATTTCATTGAGCTTAGCACCGCGTGTTTGTACGAAAAGTGACCATGCGTGCAGGTGCATCCGACGATTCGCAGCCATCCGCCGGCCATTCAACACGGCTGCAGCAGCCGCGTATACCAGCCGACCTGGTAGCGTGCGCATAATAATAATAATAATAATAATATTATTACCGTCGTCGCATTGCGCAGAGTTGTGTGTAAAATGCGTGGGCGTGTTGTGGTGCCAACACTCAATAATATATTAATACAACAATAATGATAAACCTCGCGCGTATAACGTTAATTAAAATATACGAATGAATAATAATATCCGGTCAATAGAATTGGTGTGATTCGAATCGTCACCGACGCGCCGTCGGTTTAATGACATCACAAGTGTCGTTGTTGTAGTAGTAGTAGTTGTTTTTCGTATCCATACAATAATAATAATAATAATAATATTGTTAAACCGTATGTTTATTTCGCTCACGGCGGCGATGATTAAAAAGTATTATATTCGTTCCTTTATTATTTTAAACACCAACCAACCCCAATCAACACCCTATCTTCACCGCCGTCACTACCAGTGATAGGGTGGAGGGGAGTTATTTATATGAGTATTAATATATATATATATAGGTAATAGGTATACTATATTATATTATACGACAATGACGTGTTGAAATCGAGTATACATAATAATATAATACGCGGATAATGTACACATAATATACTCGTGACGACGAAATACGCCGATCGCGACGGTGTTGTCTTACAACGGTTTGGACAGGGTTATCGATAAGTACATCGTTTTAGTAATTACCGATGCATGTTGTATTATATGTATACCATCTTGAGCCGATTATGAAGACGTTTTGTAAAAATTATATAGGTGCGGCGCCTATATAATATAATAACAGGTAATCAAATAATGGTCCCGTCGAGCGGTGTGTGGGTATATTTAGGGGTGGTGTCTACAACAGTAATAATTGGCATGTTTTGAAGTGTTGAAGTACTGTTGTTCGGACGTCAAGTAATTTTGTTTTTTTTCTCGAAACGCACACATATATATGTATATATATATATATATTACATATACGATATACATATATTGGTAGGTACAGTAAGATGTCCGTGTGATACGGAAATAATAAAGATATTAATAATTAATTACTCGTTGTACTTAAAAATTATAATTCTATAGGTGTACACTGTACCTATACTTGCTTATATTGTTTTAAAATGATTACATTTCGTTTAGGCCAATATAATGTGTTGTAAGCGATGCATGTCTAAAAGTTATTTAAAATTATTATAAGTATGACTACAAGTATTATGTAAGGTATAAACTGTTACTTATACAATATTTAATTTTATGTAGGATTTTACAAAGTTCCGTCAACGGACGGATTCTTTTCGCAAGATTAAACAACCACCTCACTCAAAGTAGACATTTAACTAATAAATTATGAAATAAAGTTCATAATGAATAAAATAAATGTAGAATTTTCTCAGCACATAGATCATAGCGCTTCAAAGCTGAAGGCTTTAGGGCGTTTTGGTGCTTAACACTAACCACTTTTAACTATTTCTAGATTACATACATTTTTTCTTTGATTAAGCGTCAGCAAAGAAGGCTCGGTGTGAATAATATTACTTCAATGCTGCCATCGTTTATTGATGTATACAATTTGGCTTCGATACATACACAATACACATCGGGTGATTATAGGCTGTGCTGCAATTTGCACGGATAATAATATATAAATATATAGACCATCAGTCTAGAGTCTCGTTGCTGATCTTGTTCCCGGCCTAGCCAGCCTGTGTCAAATTCTACTGGACCTTGTTTGTCGGGGAAGGACTCAGTCGGTTGGGACGGTTACCCATGGATTGGCTTCAGTCTCAGCTGTCCTCTTGTCTTGATCCTTGCATCGTAATATATCCTCAACCATGTTGTAAAAGGACTGAACGGCACATTGGGAGATAGCTTGTAGTCTGGATCGGTTATTCTCCTGAGACGGGACATCAGTGGGGCTACACAGCAAATTTTGAACGTCACCTGGGGCGATGTTTCTGTTTTCGACAAATACCTTCACGGCAGTACAGGCACTAAGCGTCGGGGGCGACTAGATTATATATACCTATTAATTTTGAATTATGAACTATTAAAAACAAAAAAATATATTTAATAATGTAAAATTGATAGACATTAATTGATAAAAAAAAAAAATGATTAAATGCAAATATCAGAAAAAAAAGAAATCAAATTGATATCATAACTTTACCAAGACTTTAAATGTAAAAATATATACCATAAAAATATTTTTATGTAGACCACAAACTAAGATAAATGGAATGGACATTACATGGTTAGGTTAGGACTATAACGAGCTAACCTACTTGTGGTGGGTCACGAGAGTACCAAAGGGAATTGGCTCTCTAAAATTAAATAGGTTATTAGATGGCTAAATAATAATTTGAAAAACATTTTCTGACAAAAATTAAAGTCTACTTATAAGTATCCGGTCTCCCTATTAGCCAATATGACATAAAAAACTTGCTATAATATTGCTGTACTAATACAAAACGAATGTCCTTGTAACACTGTACCCGCCTGCGATTACCATATGGCATACACATACACTGACCTATCCGAACTCGTAAGCTATATTATGTACAACACACTTAACACAGTAATACTGCAGATGTCACGTATAGACATGTACGGCGTCGGCCGCAACCTGTATGATTATACAACTGATTATTGAATGCGATTAAAAATATCATATGATTGTCAATATTTGACCGGATATGTTGTACGACTACAGTATTATTACAACTCATTTCATTTTCGTTCCGCAATATTAATTGCAATTGACTTAGTTAGCCACTCAGACTACTAAAAGTGTTGTACTTTTAGTGTTGTTTAAAGTTTACACACATGGTGTGTCTGTTCAAATTTTACCGATACTTCCTCAAATCTTATTATCGACATGAGACATTGATAAACTAGAAAAAAAATGAAAAATCGAGAAGGGAGGTGACCCATGGAAAGCTCGAATAAAACCAAGTAAAATTTAATTTTTGTAAGCCCGTAAATAAATTTTTTTTCTTTCAGCGCTCTTATTAGGTATAAAAACAAATACCTACAAAATATATAGTTTGTACTTTAAGACAGTCATTTTTGGGTATGTCTCAAAATACTAGAAAAAAAAATGGAAATTGTATACGTTTCATGTAAATTTACAAGACAGTTATTTTGAATTATCTGATCTTAAAAAATATATTTTTTAATGCTCACACATAATAATTATATTTGTAAGATTTTAAGCATAATAGATATTATGATAGATTTTTTATGAAATGGGTAAAAATTTCGTTAATTATAACCGAGATTATGGATTCTTACTTTAGTTAGTCGCTATGTTGGTTCTCAAATGGTTTTTCGATGTAATCACCTAATATCAACAATGTACTAACTATCCGAGAATTAAAAATTCTTATATACCCGCATACGTTACATTTACTAAGTGTAAACAAAAAACCATCATTATACAATAAACAGTTGTTACAAATACTACGTACGTATGTTTGTAATATTATGACATATTACCTATATATGTTCATAAATGTTGAGGAGAAAAAAAATTTCATTCACAAAACCAATCATTTGCATCAGTGATAAAACGTAAATGATCGTCCAAACTCCAATGCAATAATTGATGAGCAGAACAATGATACTATAAAAAGCCCTTCAGTCACAAGTAACCAAACTTGGTTCAGATAAACTCAAAAGTTTTTTAGGATATGCTTGACTTTTATAATTCAGCAATGTTCTTCTCTTACCCTCAAATACACAACTGGAATTAAATACTTAATACATATTATACAGTGATTTCGTATATTATGATCGCCGCGAGTGTGCGTGCAGTGTTACATATTAATATAATATATTATAACGTATTTATATGATAGGTATACGGTCGGCGACAGTACCTACCTATGGGTTAGGCATAATGGTGTATAATGGAATGGAAAAAAAAATAAGAACACAAAAAAACCGTTTAAAGACCGGACGAAGTACGACGTCACTATCGATCACGGACGATATGCGTATACATATATTATAATAAATGTGTATATAGAAATAAAATTATACGCGCATATTATAAGATCTCGAGTCCTATCGGCCTCCCCTGTCTATATATTGTACCTATGTGTATATAATAATTAATAATGTTTTATTTATATATATATTTTTTTTTAATATTTCGTTTCTGTTTTGCCGACACGAAACCCGGTCGTCGTCGTTGTCGTTGTCCTCCTCCTCGTCACCGCTGCTGCAGCCGATCGCGTACATATCATTATAAATAATAATAATAATACACTGCAACATATTAATATAATGTAATATTGTATATTATAAGGCTAGGGGCTTGACGAACTAAGAACCTTGAAAGGTGCATTTATTTATGCCCTAAAAAATCACTAAATGTGCTCTTAATGCACTCACACACCCAAAAATGCACTTAAAATTTGCATTTAAAACAAGAGAAACGGGGAAGACTAGAACGTACAGCAATACCACTTAGCAATAACCATAGATATCAAAGATTAAAGAAGAATATCATTGACGAACTAACAACGATTGATTAAAGTATCCCGTGACCAGTGTAAGAACTATATTCTATGTATGGATTCTGTGTGTAGATAAAAGAATAAACTCGAGAAAATCTTTTAAGATGTCAACTATAAATGGTCTCGGAGACAAGAAAAATACACAACTCACATAGAATTTCATAGAGTTAATTTTAATTTTTTTAATTTAAAGAAAAATGAAATACTAATTTAAAAATATATGTGAAACATGCAAATATAATAAAATATGGACTAATATTCGTGAAAAACAGTTGCATTGTAAAAAACACATCACCTTGGACTATTATGAAACATATTATTTCTATATCACTAAAGTCTGTTTTGAATGAATATCATAAATTATGCGCAAACTCCAGATATATGTTCGTAGTATTGTCTTATGATGCCGAGTCGCATGAAAAATTAATTGATGTATATTATAATGGTTCAATGCAATGGAATGGACCAATTATGAGCCACGAAATCCTGTTTAAGGGACCATTAGGCGTCAAATATCGCTGTATTGATTCAATAAATGTTTAGTGATCGTTCATGCAACCCGGCATTAGACTTATAAATTATGTCTACAGTTTTCGTCAGTCGTACAGGCAGAGCGAATAGTACGACGAAGCGATATATCCGTGTGCAGTATGGTTATTATAATCATAATTCATAATATTATAATATGTATAACTGCAGTATAGGTAACAAAAAATATAATATTATGTACAATCGAGAACGATTATTGATTTGTACGAACCTCTTTTTTTTTGACGTTGCACGTGTATTATATGATCGACATACCACAATAATATTAACATTCGTCATGAATTCACACGTGTCCGGGCGGTATTCAACGACTGTACTTGGAATTTATACTCATACCCCGCGTGGGTATACTCGGGTACCCGATTATTATATTACACGTGAATTTATAATGACACAGTGAATATTATAATAATATTTTGTCGTCGGCTGTTCAGCAGGGTTGCCATCCGGTATATTATTTTTTCAATGATTGCACTTTTTCAAAAAAAAACCTAAATTATTTTAATTATTTACATATCTTGACTGTGATATTAACTATGATATACAATGGTTTGCTGAATAAAAAAGATGACCCGCATTATCCCAATGAACTTAAAAAATGATTTTGAGAAAACTGGACGAACAACTTTTGGGCTCTTATAGCCATAATACCTATATGTCACAGTAGACATATTATAATATAATGTACCTACACAGCGTATTAGGTAAACAAATTGTATGGAACACAAATTGTAGCCATTGCATATTCTCTATAGGGTAATTTTTTTGAGTTCATAAACAATTTATATCATACTCCTTGCAAATATATTTATTTATTTTACAAAATAATGATCACGAAATTAATACAGCTGATCTCAGGAATCAATTATCTATCAGTTATCTCAACTATATAAACCATACAGGCATGCAGCAACCAGACACCATCGAGATTAAAAATTACTTGAAGCGTGGGCTCGACGAGCTGTTTTATCACTTATCACCATCGCCATAGGGACAAATTTGCATTTAAATATTACGTAGATAACTAAAAAAATTTTCACATTCCACATCAAGACAATCATTTTGGTACCAAATTCAAAGCAACGTGCAGTAAACCTTCAATTCAGGACATTCAACTTTTATCCTACAGTAGTGAAAATCTATTATTTTTAATCTAGAGGAGGGGGGCTTTTGTCTGCCAAAATAAAGAAAGCTTGATTGCTCGGTAAATAGTGGCGTGCGAATTTCAGGCGTATGCGTGCTAATTGCGCGCTATTTAATATGGCTAAAAAAAGAAGAAATATTTAGTAGAAATTAGTATTTATTATTTTATTGGTTGCCTGCAATGGTTAATCGGGCAAATCAGGTGGACGCATGCATCGAATAGAATTTTCACACATTGCCTATTTTATATGCTGTCGTACATTGTCCGCGATCAATTTCATTGTCAAATTGTCTACTAGGAAGGCTGAGTTGCATCCAAAAGTAGTTGTACGATCACATTTTTTTTAAAGTTCTAATTTTTTACGGACATCGAATTTATTGCGACGGATTGTAGTTAGTTATTACATAAAACCGATGACGCCAAACAATAGGTAACTCATAAAAATATACCTAATATTATATTCTTGAGTAGATACCTACTGTACCTATAGAAGTTTAAAAATGTTTAATCCGGAATAAAGAGATATATCGAACAGGGTTACAGCATAATAATATAATATTATATAAAATAAACATTTTTTATGGTAATATCGAGTAATCAAACATATTTTGTTATTATAGCAGGTATCAGCTACATATGCGTTATTAGTTTATTACATGCATACGATTCTACAAAAACTATAATATATATTATACGCTTATTCATATTATATTTTATACAAGAACGAGGGCCGGGGCATCGGTATATGCGCGCAAGGTACAGGTCCCATGATGTACCAGCTATAGCTCGCATATAATATACATAAAAAATAATATATATTGTGCGTATAGGTATATATGTATATACTAGCAAGCGCGCACGTCATATCCTATGCGCTGCACACTGTACAATAATATATAAGATATAATAATAATATATGTAGACCGACGACGCGACTATACGTTGGCTGAAATAAAAGGAAACCCCCTCCCCCCGCGTTAACCCCTCAAAACGCCCCCGCCACCGCCACTCGACGGTAGGTACACATAGCACAAATGCGTGCACGCCACCCCATTCGGCCGGGATAGAATACACACATAATATACAACAATCGGGCGTCTGATGGGTTGTCTGCAGCGCTCGCGCGTACGTATAGTAGACACACACACACACACCGAGTATATACTCGTACAATATACTTATGTGCGTGGGTGTGTGGGTGTGCGTACACGGGGGCACATATAGACAGGCGCCAGGGTCCCTCATCTGTGTGTGTGTGTACGGAAAGAGAGAGAGAGGGATAGAGAGACGAATGATCGAGCGGGGAAATCGATGGAGATATCGAGAAAGACAGAGTGAGTGAGAGGGACAGAGTAAACCGCTCGCGCCCGAGTGACGAGTGTGTGTGTGTGTGCATATACCACGGTAGTCTCTCTGTTAAACAAACAAACGTCGGTGGCGGCGGCGGCGGTGAGGGAAAAAACGCCACGAGGGGGACTCCGGTGCAGAGTGGATGGAAATTTCGGGTTCGTTTATAATATGCAGTGTTTGTGTTTGTTCAACCACAATGCTCCTTTTCTACTGTTTTTTTTTTACATGTACATATATATTTATATTTTTTTTTATCTTTTCTCTTTTTGCCATCGCCGCGCAGCAGTACATATATATATTATATTTATATAGGTATAATATATAGTACCCGCACACACGCATATTTCATATTTAAAATATAGTAGAGGTACGCCTATAAAAATAATCGGAGTATACATAGGGTACGCGTTATATTTATAAATATATAATATGCGCACACCTTCCTCATCCCTTATGCATTGCTATAACATATTTTATGCATAGGTAGTATCGTCATAATTATAATTATATTGCAGTGTGTACCGACTACCGACTATCATACCACCCGAATAATATTATAATCAAAAAATATATTAATTTTAACTGTTTTGCGGAAAATTTTGCAAACCGTCAACCGTAATTATATTAGGATAACTTAGGATTTTAATGTCCTAAAAAACGAGAAAAAATACGTTTCAATAACTAATAATATTGCAATACTTTAAAAATTCCTCTCAAAGATTGTATTTAACTTAATCGTTAAGTATTAATGTGCAATTTGGCGTTATCGTGGTTGATACGCAAGTAGCAAATAATACAATCTATCAATATAACATACTTGTATAATACTATACCTAATCTGCATGCACGTGACCAAAATTTTGTTTGTCAGACCATTTTACAGCCGCCGCTACATTTGTCTGTTATTATAATATACATAGCTACGTAATAAAAATATTATGACGAAGCAAAAGAAGTAACACATATTTATTTATTTTTCTTTTCAGTGGTGTTATATATGGTGAATTTTTTTTTAAATAAATAGTATTATATTTTTTTTAAATATGCACAAAATTTTCTTCGAAAAATGATCTAAAAATGCCAAAAAATTCTCTAAAAATAAAAAGTTCCGTTTTCAAGTTATTTGATGTATGAAACAAATGTGTTTGGAAATCATTATGTTTTATTGGGACATTAAAAAAAAAATCCACCCCCTCCCATAAATAATTACTAATTGGTTATTACACTCGAAATCAATAAATGATGCGTATATCGCTTATAATCGAGTTATATATTAATATATAAACTGTAAATATCTGTTTCGGAAAATCACGCGAAGTATTGAATTTTATTTTTAATATGATCGATGTAAAAATAATATAATTTGTGGATACAAATATACTATAATAGGTAATAGGTAATAACCCGATGATTAGTTATGACTTATAAGATTAGTTATTATTAGTGATTACCTATGTGAGATACATTTTTTTTTATCGATGGTATATACAGCGGTTGACTATCGCTGACTGGTTAGAATAGAAAGGAAAAGAATAGAATTTTACTATCTATGTATATGAACAAATGTTTCCTTCTATATCTATACTGCGAAATAATTATGGTTAACCACTCTATAATTTATACTTTTACAATAAATTCATAAAAAAAACAAATTTAATATTTAGTAAATGTTCAAACGCTATACCTACCTAAGTACGGACACGACCGTAATTTGTGATATGAATCAAACAGGTTGATTTTTTTGTCCAATAGAATTTCGTATATTATATTATAGTTTATATTCAACCATTGAACCATAAATGAACATTGATCAACCGTGTTCGTTCAAACAAACATGTTGAATTATAACTTATAAGTTATAACTTATAACCGATCCTTCAAAAAAAAAAGAGACGGGTCCGAACCCTTTCGCCTCAGCGTTATTCGAATACATTTATACATCTGAAAAAATCATATGGATGCGCACGTGATGGCAATCTGAGTCAATTTATATCAATCGGGTGTACGACATATTCCTAATAAATAATAATAATAAATGACTTTCTACAATACATGGACAACTCTCGTGATTTTAGATTCTGAGTGGTATTTATTGGTTTCACAATGTTATGACTTACAATGATACTTGAAGTGTTCAAATATTGAGCTATAAAAATTCTTCAATCTTCAAATTTTTGGTTTTTGGTACCCAATGTGGACTAGTTGGTACTTTGAGAGTAAAAAGTAAAAAATTCAAATTCAAATCACTTATTAAATAATCGGAAAAACTAATAAAATATTCAGATATACATTAATTGTAAATGAAAAAACGCATTACATGCAAACCAGTTTTTGACAAAATCGGTCTTGTTATTAAATTGCAATTAAAAATGAATAACCGTAGGTATACTTGAAATAGTCACCGAATATCTATATTATAATTTATATTAGCATTGTGTATATGTTACGGGCAAAGTGGAAAATTCTGACAATTTATACAATGCCCGGGCATTGTATACAATGTCCGAGGTATATTGGGCAATGTAAATTGTGAAGTATTTATACAAAATAATCTGCATAAGATATTATGTTTTTATTGCAAATTATTAATATTACATAATATAATATATTAATATTATGTTTTACCAAATAATTTTTATATACAATTATATCATCTAACAAAATATATATTGCTCCGTCCGTTAAAACACAAACGTGCCGAAGAGGTGGCTTACATACAAGCAGTATATGTGAAAATAAATAATTGTATTGAATTGAATTTTTATTTTAATTAATTAGTATAAATAGTATAATACTATAATAAATAGTATAATTAGTAAAAAAAAAATTAAAATTATTTGAAATAAATTAGTACCTATAAATAAAAATAATAATAATATAAAAATAAATAAATTATGTATAATAGTTAGTGTTTAATCAGAGAATAGACGTAGCATTTAATGATTATTAATCATGTAATTGTTAGAATAAATGTACTTCATAATATTTTAAATGTATAATTTAAGCTAATTTATCATTTGATGATTAAACATAATATATTATGCAGATTATTTTGTATAAATACTTCACACTTTACATTGCCCAATACACCTCGGACATTGTATACAATGCCCGTAACATATACATGATGTAAGTTTCAAAATATGATATATAGTTGTTGACTGTTGACTGTTGTTAAGCTATTTACCTAAAGACAATTTAAGTTTTCTACTTTTTTTCGATGTATAATTGTATAAAATACTATTTTTATATCTAAGTCATAACATTTTTAAATATAACTATATAAGTTACGAAATTTCTCATATATTGTATTTACAGAAATTTAAAAATCTTGAAAATTTATCATTTTTATTCATAAGGTACAAATTTTGAAAAAATTCATCAAAATCACGAGTATTTGCAAATTATTTTATAATGTAGTTAAGAATATAATATATAATTTTCAATTTAATAGCGTATGCTTGAACATGCAATATAAGGTCCTTCATAACTTAGGGATTAAAAAATATTGAACATATTTAATTATTTAGTCTTTTATAAAAGTTTTTTAAATTAAATTTTTTATTTCAAATTTTGACGAAATTATATGTTTAACCGAAAAATAACGACTATATAATATATTATAGACTAATTATTTTAATTGTTTAATATCACTAGCTATTCGTACTATTATATACGGTATGCGTTATTGACTTATAATATACAATAGGTACCTAATAACAATAATATAATATGTGGTAAATTTAGTCTTATAAAATACTCGAGTAAAGTTATTCAAATACTATTTTTAATTGCTCAAATATACCTAATCTAGGTATGTTTGAAATACTTTAAAGAAAAAGTTCTTCGACAAAAAATTTTAAAGTAACCTATCTGTCTTAAAATCAAATTTTAATTATCAAATACTTTTCATATCTAGTTTGTATTTTTCTTATTTACAATTTTATCACGTAAAATAAAAAATAAAATATCGATAGTACAATAAATGACACCTGCACGTAGAATATATTTTTTTAATATGAGTTTAAAACATTAACTTCCCTATCACTAAATATGACATTAGACGTTAATACGGTTTGAAATTTCCTACAAAAAAATAGAGGTAGGTAAGTACCTATAGGTATATAGACTTGTATCTGCAGTTTAAAAAAAGCTGTTGCCTGTCGGATTTGTATCAAAACGTTCGACATGAGTGTGTTTCTCAATAAGTATAGTACCCTAGTGACAACTGAAAATATTCGAATTTGAGATCTTTTAGATTGGGTATATTTTTTCAAACCATACGCGCGAGTAAAACTACACAAAAATATGCTATATGGGCACAGATATCCTCTAATTTATGATTGATCGTCAAATTCATTTTTATCAGGATTGAAATCAAGTCTCGGGCCACTTTGATGACGCAGGACATCATGTTGAATGCGTCATAACACGCTTGATGTTTTCGACATTAGCTGGTCGTTTAATTATCAAAAACTGTCTAGACAGTTTCGAGACAAACAAATTAACATTAATTAGTGTTAAACAAACGATATCGAAGTCATAGCAGGTACCCGCGTGTTTGACCGTGAAAGTATTTTGGTTAGTTCATAGGGCATGTGTAAGGTACAAAAATTGCTTTTGAAATAAGTTTTATAATAGTACGCCCGACCGAGGGCATCAGTTGACAAGAGTGCCAACATTAGCCAACCGATTTGCATATTATTATAATATAATGTGTCGATAATCGTTATTTATTTATAAAGTGCTGATATCAACAATTGATCAAAATATGTCACTTTATTATAATAATTATTTATTATTTGAGTACTTCATATAGGTACACTGCACAGTAATATAGCATTAATTTGCGAATGCATTACCTATTACAGTGATTGAATTAATTGCTTGAGAGTATACAAAAATATGTCAATACATATTATATACAATATAGGTACCTAATATTTTAACATAATTTTTTCATAAATTTTGGAAATGTTTTATTTATATGTTTAAGTACGAATTTTTTATAACATCATTAATTTGGTATGGGTGCCCCCTCTCCCATGCAGGTCTACATTTCTGCCGATTTTTGTTGTAGTCCGATTCTATAGACTATAAAAAAAATCAAGTGAGCTAAAATGAGTAACGTCAAACCGTCAATAATAGCTTTTGGATTACTATCTTGAGTGTTATTTAATTTAAATCAGAGTAGATACCTATAATTAAAAAGGTACATAGTATATTTATCATTACATATATGGAGACTTTTAAAACGACTTAAATCCTTATTTAACAAAATGTTATTATAAAAAAACTTTAAAGTTTAAATATTATTGTTTATTTATCGGTTACAGTCATTCATCATTATTATTTTTAACTTCATAATCGTAAATTATAACTAAGTTGTGAGTTAATTAATAATAACTGTAGGTACCTACAGTGTACATATAGGTATATTATATTGGGTATATACCTATTCATCTTATACTTA
Source organism: Nasonovia ribisnigri (assembly GCA_027563435.1). Lineage (NCBI taxonomy): Eukaryota > Metazoa > Arthropoda > Insecta > Hemiptera > Aphididae > Nasonovia > Nasonovia ribisnigri. The sequence goes on along the minus strand of JANEHU010000321.1, from coordinate 45,086 downwards.
AATAGTTAAATGGTTAAATCTAATTAATGAATATCTGTTGAACATTATTATTTTACTCAGAGTCCAATTATTGACAAACTCTGCGACTTTAATAGGTAGGTACACATCTATACAACTTTGAAGAACATTCCCATCTATCAGTTCAGTGTTTTTGGTGGACGACGTTTCTAATTCGCAGTCCAATTACTTCAAACTTGTTATTAATTGTGTTCTTTTCTTTTTCATACGCTCCATCTATATTGGTAATTTGATTCGATCTATCAGTATTTTTTTGGCCACACTATAACGCCTGAAAAAACCGGTTATAATGAAATCAACCATATGTTTTCCGAACGAATGTATATGGTTTCCAAAAACCTATTATAAAAACGCCACGAAATTATATCTCGAATTATAATACTCAACGATCACACGCGTGTACCATATTATTATCATTATTATTTTAAACGCACCAATCATAATACTATTTAATAATAATAATATAAACTAGAACGGTTAAGCGCGCGCATTTCAGATGCAATTATTATTGTGAACTTGAAAAAAGTATACTCGTTTTACAATGGAAACGTGTGTACCCATACGAGCCATAAGGAGGTATAATAATAAATATTATTATCGTGTTAAAAATATGAACGTTGGCACGAATTCACTTATTATAATTTGATTGTTTTAAACTTAACGATTATATTTTAATACTGCGAAACTTCCGTGTATACTCGTATTATAATATAATATATTACATATTATAGGCGTGCACCATCATCATCATGGGGTTCCGAGGTGAGCATTTGCATCCCTGCGAAAATGCTGCCTACCTACTTTAATTGTTTTGATTTAATTACGAATATTGATTGAGAGTAAAATGTATCGTATAAAAATATGTAAAACAATCATTTTTGTAATATTCTAGTTTTAAACTGATAACTCATCAATCTCACGTATATTTGGCCGTTGTGTATATAGTAATTACTAAAATATTATTCCGCACGTCCCAGAAGCATCCTGTAGTCTGTACACGCCTATAATATAATATCATATAATATTTAGAATATTAAATGTATGATAGTTATGGGGGAATAAAATGCCCAAAAAATGATACTATGCGCTAAAAATTTAAAATAATGCACTTATAAAACGTAATTTGTATTTTCATCCGACTCCTACTGGGAGTGAAGATCGCACATGTCTCCTCTTGGAGAAGTGCAGGGGTAGTATCATACATATAGTGATATATACTAGATAAATAGATCACATGATCTCACTACTACCCACTTGTGAGTTGTCATAAGTATTTACAAAGACCTTGTCGTTTCAATGTAAAAATACAAAAAAAAAAATTGTATTTTAGCTGATAATCTCGATTTTTACTTCATACTGATCCGTCCGCAAAAATTACAACTAATAATATTAAATTAAGTAAAAAACTATTGTTAGCACTTTACAAAGTTACTTTTTCAAAGTAAGAATCTTAAAACAAAATTTAATAAAAACAAAATGTTTGTGTTAAATTCCTTAAAATGGTCCATGTGATCAACCAATAATAAATTCGAAATTATATTTATCAACAGAAGAACTGACATAAAATTGTACCTTGTAAGTTTTTATTTTAACCGACCGCATGCATTGGTACCTACTGTGCTGGTTGCTGAATGCCGAATGCTCACTCAATACCAACAATTTTCTCTCACTTTATGTAAGGGATAAGGGTAATAAGTCTTAAATATGTATTCCTTATATCAATAATCACTCGAGCGGAGCAATAACAAATTTTTAAAGTTGGAAAATTAATGAATCTAGGGGCCCCGTGATTTGTCTTTCAAGTTTCGGGACGATCCTGTTTTGTATGTGAATGGCAGGGTCTTATAATATTATTATGATTATAAAACGAAGAGCGTTACTCGGCCGATCCGTTGAAATCTTTATCGCGTGAGAACAATTCGTCTTATAATAATATCTTAACGCGTGACACATATTACCTATATATAGAATACAAAATATTTGTTCACCGGCTACAACCGGCGCCCGTCGAAGATTGACAAGGGAGAGACGTATTTTTAAGCCTCCCGTTTCCCGGAAAAAAAGTGTGCGATGCCAATTAAACGATTATATAGTATTATAGGAAAAGATTTCGAGAAAAAGATTTGAATACCAATCGTTGAACAGTTAAATGAAAATGTACACGATTCGAGTGTCAATAAGTACATAATTCCGTTTTTGATTCACATTCCATCTGAAAAGTACACCAGAAAATGTCGACATTTTGAACCTTATTCGGTACACGCACGCGCGTTACAATTTATTTTATTTTAAATAACAACAACAATTTTTTTCGACAAAACAACAGAGATTGTTCTTTAATTTCAACTTTTTCTTCTTTAACTTTGTACATTTTTCGAAACTATCTGGGTTAGTGTTTTTCGAAATAATGATAGCTGCAGAGTGTTGCGTTAAATGGATTGCGTATGTGATACGTATTCTAATACCTACCTCTACTGCATTGACGAATATCGCTGCGACAATAGCTGCTCGTCGTTTAATATACTTCTCCCGAACGATGCAGATAATGTTACCTATATACCATTATACCTGCCTGTAACAAGCAAACGAACAATCACACTGACTGACACTACTGAGCGCCGCGATTACCGTTATCGCTTTTGTGCACAGCGGCAGCTCTTACCGCGCGGGTCTTGAAAACGAAATGTTAAAAAAAAGAAAAGTGGACACAGCGCGAGCGGGTAATGGCCTGTACACTATATATATAAACAATATATTATGGGACGAAATGCGAAACAATCAACCCTATACCGGTCTAGATCGAGTGTGTGTGTGTGTGTGTGTGTGTGTATTTAAGACGCGCATTGTGCAACAATATAATGCTTAACGACCGTATCGAGGTCTTAATAGACTATACTGGCTGCTGCTGTAGATGTCAAGATTTTGGCTCGCCGAACACCTGAATAAGGGTCGGGGTTTTTTTTTTTTACTCTCTCTTTCCCTACTCCTCCACCCATGCACTCCCCTGCGCTCCCCGCTCGACGCTAGGTCCATAATATAATATAAAATAATATTATATTGTACGACGACGGACGGACCGCGCGCGTGTGTTATTATTATTTTTATATTATTATTATTATTATTTTATCCTCCCGCGGCAGCTCGGTGACTAGCTCATTGTACGAGATAAGATCCCGGATTATATTACGCGCCTTTCATCGTTTTGTAATGTTTTCTTATCGAGATCTTTCGATCTATTTTTTTTTCACCTACTTTTTTCTTCATTATTTGTTTGTTTTTTTTTATACACACAGCTCACCCTTATCTTTTTTAGCCATTGTAACGCGGAGCCTCCTGCCAAGCCACAGCGACTACGCGACGACGTAAGCTGTAACCTTATACAATAATGATGATATTATTTACTGATGTTCGTTTCTCTTTTCTTTTCTACTCTGATGTACCTATATATATATATGTAATATACGTAATATATATATTTGTGCGCGTAACGTATGGGTATTTATATTATTTTTATTCGATTTTTTTTCCCATTCACACGTAAGTCGTATGTATATAATATATTGTGTAGGGTGGAATTCGCACAACAACTCTCATATTGATATATCACGTCCTACAGGCGCTCTGTATTAAGTATTTAAGTATGATAATAAGTATATCTACTATAATAATATAATGTATTAATATAGGTATAGTTTCATATTTTACACTATAATTACGCGTATATATATTATTACTAATGAGTTTTTGCTTAGGTGTTTTTTTGCAAAATATATAATATTGGTATACTATAATATTATTGTACGGCTGTGAAATAACAAAAACCAAGTTAGGAAAGCTCGCTTTACGAGCATTCTAAATTCTCGTGGTTTCTAGTATTTCAATACAACACAAAAAACTATATATTGGTAATAATTCCATAACTCGATTTAAAATGGATTTGGTAAACTATTTATTAGTTTTGTTTTTGGTACCTATTTTTAATATCGGTAAATATGAATTAGTTTATTGAATTTACATTGAATCGAATCGTTATCCAATTATTTATTTGTTCATTATAAATATTATTATTTGCATGTATTGAATAATGAATAGTAACTAAAGGAAGGACGAACACAAAGACGGACACAACGGGGATATAAGGTGTTCTAAACTTATGTTTGGAAACCTATGAAATCGAAAATAATTTTGAAAGCTTGTGGGTACCACACGATGTTTAATTAAATTATAAAGCATCGATTTCTAAAGGACTATCCGCCGCGGGTGTCTTCCTCAAAATTTCTCTGAGATTCATGATAAGTGCCGCGGTTAAAGCGTAGTCGACACCACCTGTTGAACACTATCCCCATAACCGCGTCGACGGGTAGTCGACAAATTCCTAAGGTATCTTACGGTCTTATAATTTACTTGGGTATCAAGGCAATTCTTTCATTTTTGTACGTGGTTATTCAGGGACACCTCGTCTTTTAAACGGTATAATAATTGATTTATTTTTAGAAAATTAGGTAATAGTTATTTTTTTCCAGGAAATCTTCAATAGCGACGATTGTTCATGTTTATGGCAATAGTTGTTACTTTTTATATTATATAAACATTATTCTTATAATATACAGTTATATAGTAAGTTAATAATATTATTTATTATTATATTAATAACTGTCGTAATTATTGTTCTTTTATTTTTTATAAGACGAAAATAATACTAGGAATTTACACAGTTTTATTTTGTAATAATTCGTATTATACATGTTATTCATTATTACAGGTAAACCTACATTAATATTTGTGCTTCCATTATATTATTGTATAATATTAATCATTCAAGTTTAAAATATTAAATAATAATAACAAGTATAGGTATGCAGTGAAAAAACAACCACCGTATTGCGCGCTGGTAGTCCACGACGTCAACCCGTAGACGATCAGTGCCGCGTGCTAACTTTCATTGGTATTCCAGGGGAATAATATTCGGCACATCTATTGAATATACATATTTAAACATTTGGCGACCTTTCAAATGTTTAAACTTTAGCCACCCTAGGGCACTTGCCCCATTTTCCATCCCCTTGACACGGTTCTGTAATAACCAACATAATCGCGGGAACAATTTCACGCGGATTCCAGGGTAACGAGCGTCAAATATTACAAGACTTTCGATGGGTTGAATAAACTACTGAGGGTGGATATATTTATTTTTGGACATTGTAAAATACGACCGCCGCAAGACTTCTGAAATGTGATTTTATCGACTTAAATCTGGGAGCAATTGAAAGTCAAGGAATCATGAGTTTCGTCATTCGATTCAAACCAGACCTAGCAGGTGTATAATATACAATTAAGTCATAACTGTAATTCTTTAAAGTTTATAATCTCTCTAGTATTAGGTATAGTCATAACAGTGATAAGGTGTGGATGTCGTTTTCCAAATATTGTTTATTATAATGTGTTATCTAGGTGTACCTATACCTACATCAACGACATTTTTTTAATTAATCAAATTAAAAAATATATAATCCAATTAACGCCATAAAGTAATCGAGAAAATGTTTATGCTCTACTGATATTTGTGTGTGTGTGTGTGTGTGTGTGTGTTTTTATGTACTTTTACCAACTTAACGAGATTACATCCAGGACAGGGTAACCTTTTTAAATTTATCATTTTAAACGTCAGCACATACTATACTAGTATAATATACTACAATATACCTAATACAATATAGCTTCTGCGGTAGTTCATTATCGATTACTCGAGATGTTTATTGTTTATCGTTGTTGTGGTGTCGTTTTTGTTGTCGTTGATTTGTGTTACAAGAGAAATCACTTTAAGCGTAGGTCACCCGAGCTCATAATGTATAATAACGCTATATCAACTTACATAATTAAATTATATTAATAACATAGATTATGTTGTTGTATTAAATTATTATTAAATTATGGTTGTAAACAAATCGTTTTAACAAAAACGACATCGTTTCGCATCATCTAAAACGTCACTGAAAATTGGTCGACAGCCTTTTATATGTGTCATGTACGCGATACGTCGCCGCAGAGCGCCGACTGTGAATAGGATGGGGAGGGGGGTCGTAATAAAATATATATATAAAAAATAACAAACCCTTGATATATCAATATACATATCACTAGCATTATATAATATTATTATTATCATCGTCGTTTTCCCCGACCGAGGCAATGATAATAATATATATACCTACAAACTGCTACAGGGGTGTCATCGATCTTCGGCTTTCGGGGCTTATAGCGTAGGTATATAATAATATAATATAATAACAGTATAACAGTTTGGTACCTATATATATATAATATGTAAGCAGGCGCAGCAGCAGTTGACAATGGGGAACGAGCGCGGCCATTCATTACGCCTACTTGAGTACTTATACTTACATAAAAAATACTACAGATAATATAATACCTATATATATATAGGTACATTTCAGGAATAATAATATAATACCCCTCGCGCGCGAGTGGAACACTTATCGATAATGCGCATATTATGCCGCGCACGGATAAAAAAAAAAACATCTTAGCGTGTCGAGTTCAAAGGGACCACAGATTCTATTATGCTATCGCCGCGTCGTCGAGTGTGATTTATTATACGTAAGTACTCCGTTAAGTACAGAAACACTTGACTCGCGCGCGAGTGTTTTTTTTTTTTTTGGACGGTCCACGGGGGTGTCGCAAACGTATAATAATAATATATATATATTATATTGTTGTATAATGGGGGAGTAGCATATTATTATTATTATTATATTCATCGTCCGCCCGTCTTATATTCCGAGCCGACGACGTCTCATATTATGTATTATTGTTACATAATTGTATATAGGTAGCTATAGCTGGTAGCCGGTAGGTATGGTGTAACGATTGATACGACACGCGTAATTTACGAGATTGAGGACCGATTCGCCAACCGCCACCAAATTAGCCACGGACTACAACGCCGGTCTCCGATAAAAATGGAAAAGGTTCCGATTCGAAGACTACTTGTAGTTTCAAAAAATTCAAAAGTAATTCTCAGGTGGAAATATCTTGAATATTGTACGATGTAAAATCAAAGTGTTGATAAATATAAGAGCACCACCTAATAGTATTGTCAGTTGCGACAGTTAGTATATATTAATTATATATCGTCGGTTTATTGTTAAATAATATTAACCCCGCAGTTTATAATAAATTCTGAGCGTGATGGCCGCAACTATTAGTTTTGGATAATTTTATAAACATACCTAGCATAGGCTTGATAAAGAGAGAGATTCTATATTGTTCTTACTATATATTAGCTGTGCGAATGTATTGATAATATTATGGAGGTCTCTATTGGCCAATAAAAGTTCATAAGCTTTTTCAAGAATATTTCAAATAATTTAAAAGCTGCATTAAAAGGACCTAACACTGGCAACTGTTTAGCAAGTTTTGCGTACATAATATAGCGTAAATTAAAACGCTCGCATAACTCACATAATATAAACACAACTATCGTAAAGACTTACATACAATCACAGATAATGTTCTTATCATTAAATTTAATAAAAGGTCGATTCACTCTAATTTTTAAACGAACGAATCTATAAACGTGATCTGCTGAATTAAATTTGCTATGCTACGCACTTGTAAGACTGAGACAACAAATGCCAGTGTTACCCTTCCTCTTAAGAAATGTCGCAAGGCTGAGCATCAACGATATAAAAAGTTAAAGTTAAGTTAAAAAGTTAATTTAATTTAAACTTTTTAACTTAACTAGTTACTTTTGAATGTTCACTATTTCAGTCTAGTGTATTTAGAACCTTTTACTTTTAAAATAATCATCAATAATGATCGTATAATCCTGAATATTTGCTTAAAAGATGCACCTTTGCATTCTAAAACCATTTATGTAAAAAAGTAACTTTAAAAAAAAATTCGATTTGGAACCTTTTCATTCTAGACCCACGTATTATTTAATATACTGAAATCTATACCACGGTCCTTACAGAACATAAGCTTTTGGTTAGGATCACATTATAACCTCCATACATGACGCTTAAAATAAATATAACCAAATCGTTTCTTTCATTGTATTTGAATTTTAGTTTAATTGTTGAATAGATACCTGCATTGCCTTTGGCGTGATGGATGATTGCACAGGCGTGACAAAAAATAGTATGTGTGGCTCGTGCAGTAACTTAATTTCAGTCTTGGGCGAAATGCAGCCCTCGCCACACAATATACTATACCGTAAATTGTTTAAAATTAAAAGTTTTATATTTTTCAAATCTAATTATTATAATATAATAATATTATGGAAATACTGTATAAAGTATAAATACAATTAATTGGAAATATATACTGGATTGGAAAAAAATTAAGTACCTACGCTAGTGTTGTATAAAAACATTAAATTTGTTTAACTTAACTGAGTTAAATTAAATTTTAACTTTTTGTTATTGGTCCATAATAACTTAACTTAACTGAGTTATAAAAAAATCATTAACTTGCCTAGCCTTGAGAAATGGATATTGCCAAATTTGTTTTACTGAACTAACCTTTATACCTACCACCGGTGGTAACCAGAGGGTGATAATGCACCCACAGAGGTCTTAAAGAAAAAAATGTATTATTATTTACATTGGTAATCAATAATATTTACTATTTTAAGTACTAAGTGAAACACTTTTCCGCCTACTTTTCTTTCGATTTTATTATCGAAGAACGTTCAGGTAGGTAACTTTTTTTAGTACTAATTATTTTCAGCTTAACAGCAGTTATAAAATATTATTCAATTTTTTTTCTATGTGTACACACAGTTTAATATATATAAGGCACTGCAGAATCTGAAAAAGATGAACATCTTTATAAATTAAAACTTTGGGAATATTTCATGTACAATGATGGTTTTTTTAACCTAACAACATTTACGTCAAGTCAATTATTACTTGAGTAACTCATGATTGATTTGATGCCTTTAAAGATATAATTAGTACTGCTCAATCGATTTCCTACTTGTTAACGACGAAGATATAATAAACATCTAATGATGTCGATTTAACAACATTTACGTGAGTAAATCATGATTGATTTGATGCTTATAAAACTGTCAGTGCTGCAGTCCTACTTGGCGTATAAATGAAGATTTAATAAATTTATCTTAAATGTATATATTTATAAATAATTACCACAACTCATCGCAGTTTAAACATCGCAGCCGCGTACAATATGATATGGTGCGCATCATAATGGTACGTAAAAAAACTTTTAGTATTCCGACCAATTGATAGGTTCAGTTAAGGTAATACACGTATAATAATTATTCCAGGTATGGATATACGTTGATTAAATATAGAACGTATCGACGGATCGCACTACGTTTTCGGTGTCGTATAATATATATTATATACATAAAAAGGCAAATTAGACAGGTTATTATATATTTAAATAATTTGTGTAGATTGTATATTATGCGGCGTGCAGCGCCATTGTATATGCATGTACATATATATATATATATATATATATATATATAAATATATTTACATAGCGTATTTATTGTATAAAAAGAACATTAATGGAAAAATTTATCGTATTTAAGGTGTCATTATGTAATGTAAACGTTTACTGTCAGTTGGCTAGGTTAACACGGGTAATAAATTACCAACGCGGTTTTCTAGGCACAGAAATAATATACCTACACACGCGCTCGTATAGTATTATATATACAGGTACGTACACCATACCTATAATAAACGTTTTTTATATCATATATTATACTTCCCGTGTGATAATGAACGATCGGCGGCATGTGTAGCGAACATCGCGCTACACACAACCAAAACAAATTATGTACAACAAATATCATATTATAATAATATGGGCAGGTACATTATATCCTATACCTATATAATATGTTGAAAAATTGAGGTGACGGTGATTGAAATGTTTTTCGCTGTAGGCCAACTATTTACCTGCACTACGTTATTATAATAATATATAATGTGCTCGGCTTTCGCACGATATCGACACCTACACATACGCCAGAGGCGGACCGGTCGGGTTACAGGCCAAGTTTTCACACATTGGGCCTTTGGAGAGAGGCTCAAAGGTCACAAAACCTCAATACAGACGACGGGCCAGGGGGCACCCGCACATACACGCGTAATCGTGTCTCGTAGTCGGAATGTAGTGGGTGGTATATGGCCGTATATGGGGGTGCATTGTTCCCGGGTATTATTATTAATTTTTCCCCACCCCCAACACAAGAAAACGGTATGCGAGGTGCAAGAGAAAAACGAATGGTCTATGAATGTGTCTATATTATATTTAAATGCGATTTTGTTATATCGATGCCAGTATTTTCAATTTGCATTCCTATTTTTGAAATATTTTATTTCTGCTTCTTACTTAGATTGCCAAGTTCCACCATGCATATAGATACTGTCGGAAAACGTGGATAAACCATTGTGAGTTTCTAAAGTATACCTTTTCGGCGCGCCTCTTCAGAAAAAAAAAAGGAAAGCGTTAAAAGCGTTGGTTATTTATTATTTCACTATTTCAATCCACCTATATTGTACAGGTACATACCAAAAATTATATACATAACATATTTTTCTTGCTTTTGCATTTGAAAATTCTTTAACTGTCGTGGTTGATTATCAAAAAATCATAATTGTTCAAACATTTGCTTCCGAGGATTTTTGTTTTAAAGGAGTGTTTTATTTTAATATTTAAATGGAACTTGTGACCATGTGGGTGGCTTTACACACTCTCCATTTAAAGGTCACCAATCTTCATATTATTAATATCAAATATGAAATAGAACCATATGGCAACACGTTTTGCAGAAATCTGAATCATTTAGTGCATATGTTTCAACGCCCAAAACACCCCCTGCTGACTCCACCACTCCTTTTACATGTAAATATATTTTTAATAGTAACAAAATTATTTTGAACATTTTTCTTATGGATTATGAATTGAATACTTAAATTAATTCTGCTACTATAAAATAATATGTGGTAAAATCCAAAGCTCTTAAATTGTAATATATTCATCAAAGTCGTTTCGTTTTGAGGCGTAAGTACCTTGTAGCAGTGAAGTCCGGATTAAGGGGTAGCAGTAAGGAGTGAAGTTAATTTACACCAAAATTGACCCAAAATGAAAGCAAGGTAAGTTATGTGCACCAACATTTTTGAAATGTGTTTGTAATAATAGCAACAAAATAAAGATAATATGTACGTAATTGGTAAAATCATCGTGTGAATTGTAATTAACTCTAAAATTCAAATCTATTGTTCTTTCGATCCTACATAAATGTTTCGATAGTCGAGTATGAGATATTGAGATATCTGAATAGGTAGCCACCAACACAGAATAATCTCAAATTAAACTCATTCTGTATTGCTATACAAAATATATTTACTTGGTCAATGAGACGTTGATCAAAAATATTAAATCCATAGATAACATATAACGACGTTGGTATCAGAGTATAAACATTAAAAACTAAATAAAGTATAATAATTATTAATATTATAGTGGTTAGTTAAAAATAAAAAGTTGTTATTGTCATTATTCATTCGAGTCGTCGAGTATCTTTTAGAGTGAGCATGATAGGTAATTACGAAATAATCGAATAAGGTAGGGACTCTGCAATAATCAAATACATATAAATACTTTTTTTTGTGAAATTTACAAAAAGTATTTCTGTTATCTACAAACGTGTACATTTTATACGGTCGATCAAATTGCTTAAATAACTTTATTTTGGCGCCAACGTCAGACTCACACATTAAGGGAACGGGAACTCAGGGTATGGACATTTTTTTCATTGTTTCTAGTTCTACCATATAGCAGAAAGATAAGTTTGAGTTTGGAGGTTGGGGCCATGCTCCATCGCACCACTTCCTCTACCCATAATTCAGGATTATCGACTGCTGCAGGGTAATTAAATGCCTCAAAACAAAACGAGTTTGATGAACATCACCATCTATACCTACCTTGTAATATTATACAAACACGAATATATTATAGATGCGAGTGAGGGATCGTATCACACGCGCTGCAGCAGTACGATTACACAGTTCAGTCATTATTATATTATTTCACCTACTTATATTATCATATCCGTGGAAAACAGTAATAAAACGAACTGAATTATTTTATAGTAGGTAGGTATTATATATATATATATAAAACATGCGTTATAATATCGAGGTGCGCGTATATTTTGTTATTACATCGTGTCATCGCTCATCGGACACTCGATCCAGCGAGGAAACCACAAGAATTCGTCGTCAAATGCCTCTTATATACGTATAGTAATATATTATTATGGATGCACCTATATGTATATATTATAATATAGCTGTTGCACCAGGTAACAGGAAGTGTGCTATTGTGACCCGGTGCGCACCGTTCCCTTACACAAGCCGGTTCTGAAAACTGTCGTCGTTCCTCGATGCTCGTCTACGTTGTCTGGACCGCTAAAAAAAAATATTCCATATTATTAATATTATATACGCATAAGAATATATTATTATGATATTATTATCACGCGTACTCTTACTCGAACCGAACGATTTCGACGAGACTTCTTAAACGTTTGAAAAGAATTTATAATGTAGAAAAATACTTTTTTTTTTTTAAGTCTACATTTGGCCAGTGTTTAGAATGAACGCGTTCATTACTGCGTTCACGACGTTCACGTTCATATTAATTAGTGAACGTCACTAATTTTTTACAAATTGAGTGTGAATAATATGTGAAGTTTATGTTTTTAAAGAACTCTAAAGGCCGTTTAAATTACATTTTTTTTATCAAGTGACTAATTATTATTATACTTACATTTATACCTATATACAAATTTAAAATTTAGAAAAATTAGAATGATACTTTTTATTACGTTGTTTTTTATAATTTGTTATAGATACATAACGTGTATACTGTGTGCATGGTGTCTCATTTTTGTAGATATAGTGATTCATTTTTAAGTAACTAATTAAATGCGAACGACCGAACGCGTTCATTTTTTCAATGAACGTGAACGTGTTCCTTTGACAACAATAATGAATATGGACGCGAACGAGTTTATTTTATAACCATTGAGTTCAGTTTTTAAGTGAACTTTTCAAACACTGTATTTAGCTCAGTGGTTAAAATCGTTTACGTCTATATATAGATTATAATATATATATTATATACATTAATATTACAATAATAAATAATTGGAATAAATGGTTTAAAGTGGTGTTTGGAAAAAACCACTTTATGATTAACTCACCGATGACCTCAAAATTTATTAAAATATTCAAAATTGGTAAGTGATGATTAATCACAGGTACCTATCATTACTTCGCATGGTTAAAAATTCAATTATCGCTCGTCATGATTAATTTTATTTATCTTTATTTATATTATTATTATAAAATATATTTTAAAATTAAATTTTTTTTATTAATAAACCATCATAACATATTATTATATAGGTATCGATAAATTCAATAAACGACATTTATAATATGCACTTTTAGTTGGATTTTTTTTCCCCCAACACTTCCTGGAATTAGACTTAGAATAAATAAAACTCAATTTCGTTAATAGTATTATATATATTTTCAAAACGTGATGACCAGACCTAAGATCTAATATCCGCCCTAAAAGAACACAACACGTGTGCTGCAGCGTTGTCCAACAAATAAATTATAATTATACTCGGTTCGGTCGCATAATGTCAGAATTTCTATATACTTAAATGGTTAATCGTTTTCACATTGCTTTTTTTTGACAATTTCAAACAACCCTTAAGACCTGTTTAATATAATATATGAAAATGTCATCAATGCGGTACAATAGCGATGGCCAATCACGAGAAATATCGTTCGAGTATACAATGCGAAACTGTCAAATGTAAAATATCGTTGTCCTCACGAAAAGGCTTATCGGCTTGCTCGAAAAACAAAAATAACCAAAACCACCGCCTGTTTTATGTTTTTGAATCTGTCCCAGCAGGTGGTTCCTGTACGCCGGCGACCGACCATCAGGCCTTCCCGGGAGCGGTCTGTTTCGCTCTGGAACTATAATTTCAGCATCCGCGTCACCGTTTCTGTATCTACAAAATACATATTACAAATAAATAAATAATCAGTTACGTTCCATACAATTTGTTGAGGGTATGTAACTTAACACAATTTTCACAACTATAATGAAAAAGTTTAAATGAGATTATTCTTAAAGTTGTCAGGCAAATTTAGTGAGTAGCTAGTAAAGCTACCTTCAAATATGTTTACCAAGGGCTATATCTTGTATTATCTTATTAGCCATAAGTGGATCGCCAATATCAGTCGAATTAGTTTACAAAGTGAGGTACAACGATGCCGATTTGCCAGGGAAGTGAGGTACACTAAAACCGATATACACCTGCAAATTAGTGTCAAATATGTTTGTTAATTTTTTCAAAGTCGGTATGATTATTATATACTATATACAGCTATTGTATAAATGTTTTTTATTACCTTTATTTTTAAAAGAAATATACAATCTGTTCCCTAGGGCACAATAAATTTATATAACATAAGTTATTTACATGAAAATGCGAGGAATAAAACCTCCCAGACCTTGCAGTGATAACACTTTACCTTTAAATTAAAAGTTAGTAAATATATAATTTTTTTTCATAATAATTTGACAAATTTACCTAACGATTTTATTTTTATATTGAACTTTTATTATTTGTAATAAATAATAATTTGACATCATAAATAACTTTTATGATGAATTTATTGGTTTTTGATAATTTTAAAACATGAATACAAAATATGTCAAACAAGTACATTGTATGTATTACTTGTGTTTGTTTGTTTTTTTTTTGATTACCTGCAATTGCAGGTAACTAATTGATTTGTCAACAAATTTACCAAATGACCAATCTTACCGCAACTAATTTTATACGACCAATTGACTGAACCCCTACATACATCGCCGTATAACAGCATGGTAGTATTCAACAGTAACCTATAACCGTATTACACTAAACCTTTGCAAAAACAATAACGAAATGACACTAAACCTTCGCAATAACAATAACGAAATGTGGGAACACACTATAGTCTATAAGTACCTACAAATAAGTACAAATAAGAAAATAATTTTTACTATAGTTGACGTAGGTAAGTACTTACCTGCTGTTATTGGCAACATATAAATAATGTTATGTAATTTTACATGATGACGTAATGATTACTTTATATTAGTGATACGATTATAATTATAATTATTTTGTACATTTATATAGTACTTTTTATTATATTAGTATTATACGCATATATCACCCAATGGATGTCTTACGGTCAAAGAAGACTCGGAGAGAGGGTGCTTTTTGTAAATCTTTGTGGTGTTAAGATATATTATTACAACTACCTATACGGCTATACGACTATACAGTTAATTTATATTGTACCTATAGTTGAGCAAATATGTACGGGTATTATCAAATTTGTATAGAAGAGAACATTAACAACTGTGGCCGATCAAAATTGTTTTTGTACAATAGTTATTTTAAAATGAAGTGAATTCAAAAATTATTTAAGCAGTTAGGTACCATAAGTGTAAAAAAATAGTTGTAGTAGGTATAGTTGGTAAAATAAGTTGTAGCTCATTTTAAAATGAAAATATGAAAAACCTCTTCGCTTGGGCACGGTTTCTATTTCCTCTATTAATTCGATGATAATATGTACATTTGCTCTGATATTAACTGTAAAAAACCCATAGTAAGAATTCAGTTTGTCGATCGCCACATGTTAGGCGTGTACGTAAGACAGAGACAACACATGATGCGGGTGTAGTGTCAGCCCAACGTGGGTTTCCACTGCTGGACCGTGCATGTGTCTTTCTGTTCTGTGGTTGGATGATTAGCGCTGTGCACCGAATTGTTTAGCCCTGTTTATCCACGTTATACCATGTTATCTCTCCCTTACCCCTCAAAAAAATTTATTATTATGAAAATAATATTGAAAATCTCGTCACAAAAAATGTTCATGATAATTTATTTTTGACAACCGTTTTATTTGAATAGATGGATAAAAAGTTACTTTAAAATATTTTCAAATAGATGAGATAAAAATAAAAATATTAATACCTATAGATAATGAAAAACACTGAACAATACAAAAATAAAAATAAATATATATTATTATGAAACAATAAATCGCGTACGGACCGACAATAATAATATAATATAATACATAATAAAACCGTAAACGGCCGAGTCGAGATGATGACGTCTTTTGTGTCTTTTGTTGGCCTATACTAACTAACATAATAATAATAATAATAATAATATTATTCATTGTATTGTACGAGACGTTTTCGCGAAACACAAGTACAATGCTCGCGCGAGCGGATAGATGTTCCGCCGACGTTATTATTATTATTATTATTATTATATTAACAGGCGGCGGGAACACACTCGCCAAACTCGAGGGGCCCTCGTGTACGCGCTTATATACATATTGTATACGTATATATTATTTTTATTATTATTATTATTATTATAATATATTATACTAGCGGGGCGTGACGCTATTATTTCGGGCGCCTTTTTTCCCTCATTCTTTCTGTGCACGTCTCTCTCTCTCTCTCTCTGTACTAATGCGTCTAATACAATAATAATAATAATCATATAATATATTATTATATACAACGCGCAGTACCGTTGAGACTCGGTCGGAATCTTCCGATTTTTCTTCCACCATAATATAATAATATAATATACCTGCAGCAGCACGCCACGCCGTCAAGGGGTTAGAGATGACAGTTTCACGGCAATGCTGTTGCTGCGGCTATTGTGCGCCTCCGCTTACCTACCTATATATAATAGTATAATGTGTATTATTATTATATGAAGCCTCCGCCGAACTGCCGCGGCAGTACCTAAATCACGCTTATTTATATACAATATACTCATACCTACATATATGTACAGAGTGATTCATCGAGAACCTATAATGCGCTCAACCCCATTTTTTCATTTAAAAATCAATTTATTCAAATTCTGATTTTTGGATTTTAAATATACCTACATATTCAACGACCATAATATTTTCATATTCTTGAGATTTTCTATGTACTGATTAATATAGGAGGATAACCTGAGGAGGTACAAACTTTTGTTATTCAAATGAGAAACCATCTTAGACGATATATATATATTTGGTTTGAATACACGAATGGTGTAATATTACTGCTCGATGTGGGTTTAACAGTTTGAAAAAAAAAACACCAAGCTTAGAATCGCTAGTAAAATAATTGTCTTGATACCGTTATACTTATACGAGTTGATTCACCACTAGTATGGTCAAACTCATTTTTTTCATTCAATAATGAATTTATTAAGTATTGTGTTATGTTTCTGCGTGTAAGTTCAGTTTGGTAAACGGTGAATAAGAATGGTTGTATTGTAAAAAATTAAATACTCTGATTTACTATTTCAGCATTTTTTTCTGATAGGAAAGGGAAATCAAGTTGTTACATTCGGGAGGTCAAAATTGAAAATGTCCAGTAGTTTTTAAAAGCGTTGGGAAAAACAAAAAAAAAATTCAAGAATAATGGGAATTATGTTTTTGGGGTAACTTAATAACTTACAATAGCTATAACCAGACACTTGAAGTTTTCACCACCTTACACTCGGTAAAAAAGCTTGAAAATTGAATGCAAAGTTACTAATAACTTATAGTATAAACACTATAATATAGTTTATAGTGGTCCGTAGAATTTGTATGGATTTAGTGTACCTAGTCCGTGAGGTCAAAAAGGTTGGCGACCTCGGCTTTAAAGTGAATTGGACAAATAAAATAATAGCAGTTCATGTGAGTGATGATAGCGTAAGAGTGAAGAATGAAGATAAATTATACAAAATAAAAAAAACAGATTTTAATAAATGAAAAAATTGTAATTACTGTGCCTTTGTTATAATTCGAGAGTAAATGTTATCCAGCTATTCAAACAAATTTGTTTTGTAACATAATTATTCATAGTTTACTTATTTATGTCGATTTTGCCATTCACACAAGTTTCGTGCTAGAGAGTTTTTTCAAATAATAATTCAAACTAATATTATTTTCAAACTAGAATTATGAATTTTTTACTTACAATAAATTGTTAAAAAGGTAAATTGTTGGTAAAGTATAAAATAGTTAAGTCGAGTACTCTAGTTCTATATATTATTATTTATTGTACTATTATATACAGTTTTAATTACTACGAAATTTTCAAATCATCATAGGATCGATATCGTATTTTTAATATTGACATATTATCGCGCGTGAACTCTTATTCAGTGACAAATGAAATAGCCAATTATTTAGTTAAGTATTAACAAAGAAATTATTCGTTTATTATTTGATACCTATATATAGGTCAATACAAATTTATTTTAAAAATTATATTTAAAAAAAAATACATCTCATCAACAGTTTTCGTATTCATAAATTAATTTCTACGTTTACTAAACAAACATATACAATAAAAACACACACGATACTAAAATGTAATCATTAATCACTCATTGTTAACATATACTGGTGTTCTATATTTTAAAGTATTAAACGATCACCGCCGAAGAACCCCTTCCGTTATCTACTTTAGCTATCTCTTACAGTTTTAAATGTCACAGTTTAACCTAGTTTTTTTTTGTTGATACATAATTTGTTTTTAGTCTACCAAGACTTACTGACTAAGTACTTAATTTATACATTTTGTTATACATTATATAAATGTTTTCTTAACCTAGTTTTAAATTATAATGATGTTTATTCATCGTATAGCAATACATGCCTACCTGGTAAATTTTCTTTATCCTAATTGTAATTATTATAAAATTATTCCAAAATAAAGATATTATTACTGAAGTACGACGCATACAGCACGTATGTAAAATATTTATAGAACGAAAGTAAAAATAATAATACATTAACACTGTGTAAACATATTTTTAATTCACTTTAAGTATAAAAAATAACATTAAAAAGAAAGCCTAACCTAAGAAAGCCAAAAATACCTAAAACGTGTCAAAAAATACAAAATAATATTTTAAAAACTGAATTTGTTACACCTTCACTGGTATATGCAGTAGGTAGAAGGTATTTGAAAATATTGTCGTTAAGTAAACTTGTAAATCCCGAAAAAGTGAATTGTTACAAAATTGTTATGTACTCACTATATAATAAATTATACTTATACTCAATGTAAAAATAAATAAATGGTGAGGTTGTCATCATACTCGGTGAATCACGATGTATAGGTACATTAACACGTTCGACGACAATGAAATGTAGCGCCTTTAAACCATTCCGCGGACAAACAACAACTGTAATAAATAATAATAGTAATAAATAATAAAAGTAATAAATAATAATACTAATAAATAATAATAATAAGTGCCGCCCGCGTCGGACATTCAGAGATATGGATCTGACGATCTGTGCGACGACAGCCTGTGGACAGCGTACTTATATATTATACATCTGCTGTGCGAGGTTGTCAGCGCACGAAAGGATTGTACGGTATTATTATACCATAAGTACGTAGGTTTATACACAGGTACATACAACGGTTTCGGTCGACCAATGTCCTGTTATTATTGTAATATTGTATTTCAATAATAATAACAATAATAATATAATATAATCATATTACATTATATTATATTCGAACCGCGTGAGTTTATACGCACCCGCACAATAGGCTCTGGAAAACAAATGTACTGTAACCTGCAGTGCGGCTCTGGTGACGGATTGGGATTTTGGATATAAATTCGGACGGGCAAATAATAAAGTCCATTTATAAAAAAAAATTATACTCTCCTGGGAAATTTAGTTACCTACACAAATGATTTATAAGTAATTAATTGATTAGTACACTAGTTCTTTAATTAATGTTTATGAGCTATTTGTTTCTTTAAATTCATGATCTCATCCGTGTCAATATTGAAAAGCCGATCATTTCCGATGGACACTAACATGACAGCCTCAAATTACGAGGCAATCGTGAAAACTCAAAGAATTCGGGTTGTATCAATTAGGTGCAATGATGTTTTTTCGTAGAAAAGAAAACTGCTATAACGAGTCAATAGATCACGAATTCAGAATTTTTCACTCGGACTTGTCAAACTATTGATTGAACTGGTTAAGTCACCATTTCGCTTACTCTCTATGGTTAGGTTACGTCTACACTCATTCAACTCCCCCCCCCCGATTCAGAAGATGTATCCTCACCCCTAGAATGATTATTTCTACCTCATGAGGGGTTGGGGACAACGACCCAAATCAATAAATTTGTAGGACATCACTAGGACCATGAGTTTTGTAACCGGAGCCTTATAGGCATAGGCATTATTTGTCATACTCTCACTGACCAAGTTACATACCATACTTTACGGCTCATATATGCGCGTAAAAACAGAAAATCTGGAACTTCAAAAAGCTAAAACTTAAAAGTCAAAGATTTCCGCGAATTTTGTTGCACCGTGGTTCCTAACTCAGTAATATACGTGGGTTTAAAATCAAAACAACCGAAAAAGACGAAACCCTGGTAATGTATAGTTTTATATCAAGAAATGTGCAAGTAAGTGATAAGCACGAATCCTCTCAGCTGTCACGATTATCTCGTCTAAAGTTTGCTCGTAAATCTGTTCTCAATATACTTTAAAGTTAGAAAAAAAAGGTACACTAAAAGAGTCCCGCGGCCCAATACTGATCATTTAAATAAGTTATAATTACAATATTATTATCTTTGAGAATCATTTTGCGCATTATACGTCAATACAGAGAAGGTAATTTTCTCATTATCCACGTAAAATCAAACACATGAATACCTATTTGTAAAAAAATATATAATAAAAAAATGGGTAACTAAGTATAACCACTTTGACGTACAGCATGTTTTAGTATGAATTAATTATGAGTTTTTTTTTTAATTTTCAAATCTTGGCTATGGAAATTTAACATTTTATACATTTTTAACTGCAAATTAGTTTGCCAATTTTCGTGAATTTGACGAATCTCGAAAAATGCTTCTAAAAAAAAATTGCATGACAAGTCTTAAATATTTTTAAATAACTAAAATCACAACTTTTTATAAACCTTTTATAAACATTCTTGTATTAAATGTCTTAATTAAAATCAATATATTTTACCGAACAAGATTGTACCATACAAAATGTTGTCAATAATTCAATTATCTACGGATATTGATTTTTAAATTAAAAATTTACTTCCTACAGGATAAGAAAAATGAAATTAAAGAGAAACGTAAACTGGTTTTCCGTAAAATCCCAGTTAATTCTAAACTTTTTTTTACATTTCCCGAATATTATTCCCAAATGGTAATTGGAATATTCCATTTTTACTTATCAAAAGTACCTAATAATATTTCAAATTTTCTATCAGTAGACACCATCACGGCCTCTCAGTTAAAAATTGAATCATTGTTTCTACTATAAATCGTGTAAAATCATATAAATCAAAAACATAAGTACGAAATTGTAAAATCAATTCGTTCATCGCTCCGCACAGAATCTAAAACATCTTAGAAAAAAACTAATCATCGCAATAAATAAATCATAGACATGCAAACAGAGTTATTAATCTCGTCCAACATAATAAATCATTATCTTTTTTTAACAATTTTTAACATATTATTATTATTATAAACCGTCTGTCTTTAGAAGATACTTTTCGAATGTATTAAAGTACGAATACTGATACTTATTTTGAAAATTATTTAAAATATATATTTGAATACTCAGCAAAACAATTATTTGAGTACAAATACAATTTTTTTAAAAGACTACTTTCAAGTGTTTTATAAAATACTTGTTTTACTTTATACCTAAATCAATTGAACTAATTTTTATATTTTACTTAAATTGTATAGATCATTCATTTACATTTACAGCATATCATATGGTGGAGCTTAAAATACTCAACTGTTTTCTTTGTCAAAATATTTGATTTTCGGTTGAGTTTAATCATCACCTTAAATATATATAATATTATTCATTTTTATTCATTTTTTTGGTCAGACCAAAATTAAAATAGAAAATATATAGATTAAAAAGAATTATTTTAGTATTTGAAAATTATTAGTAGGTACTTGATTCTACATACGGATTCTCTGAGAAAGCATTAAAAATACTTTATTCAAAAGTATTTATAATACTTTTACTCAAGTGCTTTATACACTGTAAATCATATAAGTTTTACAGTATTAATGGTTTTGATATGATCGATTACTTTTTCAAATGTTAGTTTAAATCTAGGACCTATAGGCTAGGTTATAACTGGTCATTAGGTCGACTACATTATCGTTCTAGAACATATAATTGTAAAATTACAATTATTCATGGACAAATAATGATATAACTGTGTTGGGTTTGTATTTTGTTTTTTCACTACAAAAGTCATGTGTACCTACCTACAATATTATTATATTATCGTTTGAGTAGTTCAAAAGCAAAGCTCCCGTCTGTTTGGCTATTATAGTTAATGTTTTCGGAGACCTTCATTTTTTAAACAAGTTTAAAAATATTCAATCGAGTAACAATAAACTAAACGTAATGATTATTTATCGCTGCAGCTTTATATAATACCTAATTTATGTGCACAATGTACCAAATACCTACCTACCTACTGGACGTAATTTGAATCATGGTTTTCAATCATACGGATTTTAGGTTTTAATGGCTATCGGTTCGTTCATAAATAAATACTTGACTTCACGCCGACCATTATACTACCACATTTTAAATATCACGTTTTATTTTTTTAAAACATTATATACGATTTAGCTGGTAATTTGATCAGAATTTGTTTCACCGGCAAAAGTCAGTCCGTCGGAACGATTTCACATAAATATTTTATGTACACGAATCGCCGCAAGGATAAAATACGCTGAAAACACATTTTAAACAACGCAACGCGATTCATGAAAGATTCGAACCACAGCAAAAATGTTCATAACAATTATGTGTGATTATAACTTAAGTACTTGTATTATATTATAAATAGGAGATAATAAGTTTCGTCCCATCGTGTAATGTTAGCTGCGGCCCGCGTTCTTTACGTGTCTAACACTAACACACGTATGCGTGGAATTATTTATTTACAAAACCTTTATTGGTATATATATTATTATAATCGCTTTATAAAATGTCGTATAATGTAAAATAGGTCAATTTAACTTTAAGATCAAAAAGAGTTATTTTAAATCAAATGACTCACTGGAAATATTTATTTATCGAATTTTATTATATTATAGTAATAAATAATAATAATTTATTAATTACAATGCCTTGTTGCACCACGATACCTCTAAACACCGGACACTCTCGGTCACTAAGAAATGTTGTCCACTGTGCGGAGGTTTCCGCTATTCAGAAGGTCCAGTTTCTATAGAAAGTTTGTAGTTTGTTCCCCAAAAAACCCATCTACTATTTAGAGGTGTCCGTTAAAGAGGGGTTTCACTGTAGTATATTATGTAATAAATTGGTAAATATATTATATAATCATTAGCTCCAATCACGCACGAATGCAGGAAATATAAAAAGTAGTAAGAGGCCCGACTTTTTCATCACTGGCAATATTTTTATTTTTCAACTAAATATTTTTAAGTGATATTATCTATAATAATAATAAATTATACACTTACTGTGCCTATCGAAAGTCGCTTCTAAAACTCGTAATTTTCCGAGTGCATCCCGAAATGACACTTATTATTTAATATCCCGAGTGCTCCCGGAATAAGGTATCAATGTATCAAACGAGTGGGTAAAAAAATAAATATTTTTAACGTAGTCCGAGTGCGTCAGTTACCCGGGGGGACACAACCAGAAGGTGAAATCGCAAAAATATTTAGCTAAAATTATTTGTTATAGATTAGTTCAATTTATAAAAATTTAAGCGAGTAAATATATGCTAATTTTTTTTTAATCGTATTTTACACTTGAACTATCATAACATAGTCGACCGTCAGACTTGTATGTTAAAAGTTTTTAGTCGATTAGCTTATCATTAATAAGCACCTACAGCTGTGCACCGAGGACGCACTCGGGCTATCCAACTTAATTTTTCTATGAGTCTGTGGAGTGCACTCGGTCTATGAAAAATGTAAAAATTAAAATCTGGACACACTCAGGGTATTCTCCTGAAAGTATAAATTATTATTTTAAACACACTATTATATAGGTACCTATGGTAGTAGTACCAAGTACTTTTTAGCTATTCTGTTTATTTATTTATATATAATTTGTTTCTGATATAATTTCCAGTTAGTTTTTCGACTACCTACCCGTATTTTTCAACCCATACTTTCACGGAGTATCGAAATTCACAGATAATCCAACAGGTGAAAAAAGGTAACAATGAGTTACAAGTTTTTGACAAACTGCAATACATATATTTTGACTTTTGACTTTTGACTTTCATTTTAAAATCATTATTATAACACGGATTTTTCGTATTTAAACAATATAATAATTATAATTTTGTAACATTATATCCGTTAATAAAAATACCTAGAATATTCCTATCAATTATTAATGATTTTCGTCACAAGTTAGTTAGTTACTAATAATGTATAAAATAGGTACATCTAAATATTGTGGAAGTACAGAGCAGGACGTAAGTCAGTGAAACATCTCTAAAGAGGACATCATATAGGAGTTAAAATATGTCCACTATTAAGGGCCACTGTCTGTAATCAGAGGTTTCACTATGTAAAACGTTGGACTGGCTAAAAAACATCTGACCCAAAAATAATAGAGGGTGCGGTTGTGGGTTAAGTATAAGCATAAAAGGTAAAACACACCTACTCTTTTTGATCGAAACGAAAATTGAAAATGAAAATATAGTGCCGGGATAATGTAGTGTGAATAAGGTACGTAAAATATTTACTTTATGTACTTTCCCACCTGTACTGGGTGAATGGGTTATTCATATAATATTTGACACTCATCATTTCAGAAAACACTAACGTTTTTTTAAACATTTCTCTTACACAATTTATTTAAACCATAAGGTAAAAAAAAACATTTTTGGAAAAAAAATCAATCATATTTTAAGTTTTTACTCTCTTGAATATTTATACTCTTAAGTAGATAATTATTCAGCTGTATCAAAATCAAATTTTGTAAAAGTAATTAATTAGTTATAACTTTTAAGTAGGTACTTATTTAAAGTTTATATGGGTGGAGTAGTAATTGGTGAACCAACATTTAGCATGGTACCGGGGTACCATCACTCCACTCTGGTCATCAAAATATTAAATACTTATAAATCATAAGCTTCTCGTCCAAAATAAATGTTTATATATCAAAGTATTCCAATCGATATTTTGTCATAGAAAAATTAATACATGTACCAGGTAACTATATCTAGTCATCATTAATTTTTTATTTTAAATTAGTAAAAACTATATTTTAAAAAAATAATAGTTTTTGAAACAATGAGTGTCTTACGTTTAATAAATTGGTCACCTAGTATCTAATTATATTATATTACAATATCTATACAATATCAAATAAAACGAATGACTCATCGGCATATATGTAGTTACCTACCGAAGCTTTGGCCGATACCAAAACAGTATTGTTACGTACCTATACGGTTATGGTATATCATAATAATTCAATATTATTGTAAATGTGGCTCACGTATTAAAAAAGTTCGACTTTTGTTTATGGTTTTCGTATTTATTCATAAATACATAATATAATATACAAATAATAATATGTACATCCCGTGTGTAAGCGCATAGGCGTATATTATACTATTATGTACGTACATAATATAGCGTGTACTTGGCGACGTGATAATATAATATAATAAAAAAATTAAAATAAAAAACGATACGCACAATGAAACCTCCGGTTGATAAAATAAATAAATAAAACAGATAAATGAAAAAAAAAAAACTCCATAGGTGAACGGCAAGTACGTACAACTGTGCCACTTCACGGGTATCTTCGGCGTGCGGGATATCGATTTCAGTTATATACACCGAGAACAACATGCGTACACGCGTGTGCGGCACACACACACACACACACACACACACACACACACACACACACACACACACACACACACACACACATACACACACATATATATAGATAGGTTTATAACTACTATAGATATGTATGTATAACAGATTTACATATACAAATATAATAATGATATAGCTTTATAACTATATAGATGTATATTTGATATGTATAAACACAATATATTTACATACATATAGTAAAGATAGGTTTATAACCATATATATGTATATATAACTCATATTTACAGATATATATTATGTATATAAGTGTGCGTGTTTGTGTGCGTGTACGTGAACTCGACCGCGCGTATTACATTTTTTACGTTTGATTTTTTGTACAAATATCAAAGTATCCGGTTGGCTTGCGGGACTGATGCGTATTTTTATGTAACTAGTATTAGTATACTTGTGTAGGTGATGTTAAAGTCTAGAGGCTACGACGAAGCTTGTACCTATGTGGCTATGTATGTATATATAATATATATTCACCATGTACTTGAGGAAGCGATATATATATATATAGACAATAATATAGCCGTCACGAGACCGCGACTGTCGACGCCATCCAGTCTGCTGAGGACGAAAATGTAATTAGAGATTCGTCAGTGCTGCTGGTGCTGATGCTGCTGCGACGAAACAAGAAAAACCGACACGGCCAACAAACCACCGCGTCGAATAAATATATAATATTAGAATATTATACTTGTGATATCGTGTGATGAATTATAATATTAATGTACACAATAATAATATTACACTACGCACTATATATGTATAACATATATGCACACGACCTACATTATATAGCCTGCTATCACACAATCAGCGACTGCGCTCCTCCTCAGATTCCATATGTATGGTCATTACGGTAGCTATATTATATTATTATAACACCTACCACTCTATAGGTGTGACGATTTCAGTGGCGTACATATAACGAGGGAGGCGTATAGAAGTCAGAGATTTACCGGTTGCATGTAGTTTATTATAATTTATACGTACCTATATATTATTGTTTTAATAAGTCTTGCAACATTTCTGGAGATCATTAAACAAATTCAAACAATATAAGTTCTAAAATATGGTGGCGTAAAAAAATCACAATTGTTGGCCTCCATGGTAGACTGGAGAATCATTTCTATAACAAAACGATTGAAAAAGTCGTGCATAGGAACGTCGAACAAATTCTGGAAACTATCAAATAAATGATAAACAAAATATGTACTATGTAGGTACGTTTGATGTAATTTCCCGAAATAATGTTTTTTAGGAAAAATTATAACATTGTTATTCATATCCGTAAAAAATGTAGTCATATGGCTAATACAATAATACACCATAAATATAACAAAAACAATTCTGTATAACGATTAAATTATATTAAAATTTTAAACACAAAGTCAATACAATTCAGTTTAAAAAGAATGTACCAATATATTTTAATCAACCAATAATGCATTAAAAAAATTATAACTTAATATTAGTTGGTCAGTCTTCTTGATGCTTCTGATATTTCATTAGCGTCTGTTGAATTTGCAATATCCCGATGAATTTTTGTTAGCATTACTGATACGTTTAAGTGAAATTCTCTTGTTGGATTTCGTAGATAGGTCTTACGACAGCTGAGAAATTCTTTCGGGGTGGACGTTGTCATTGGTAAAGAAACAGTAGTAAAAAGAAGTTCTCGTACAATAAGAAATATTTGTTCATCACATAATTATTATGTAGAGCTGAATGAGCATTTTTAAGATTTTCATTCTTCAGATTACATAGGTAACAATAATATATACTTCCAACATAATCTAAGTAGGTAGTAAGTTCCCCGACTTTTTGTATTGAAGTTAACGATCTTTTCATAACAGTGTACCAAATTTACAATACCTGTTTCCAATAATTGTTTGAATTCTTAAATACTTACATTTGATGGTAAAAGACATTGAAAACTCGAACAAAATTTGTTTGTGATCTATTTTCGTACCCAGTGAAAAAATGTAAGTACCCCGGCGGAGATTACGAGCGCGTTAACCGGTCATCATTAATAACTTATGGCTTTTCTCCCCGTTTATGTAAATTACAATAATATTTAAAAAATTAAAATTGTGCTCCCTGATGACTGATTGCCCCTCCTCTTAGTGTTCACAATGTGTTCACTTCTCCCACAAATTAGGATACACTGCATGTTTAGAGACTGTCTCGAGTGTCACCGCGCAGACAATAATACAATAATATTACGATATAGTCTCTGTGACGATGTCGACCGCAATATCACACTATCGAACGTGCATGAAATGAGTAGTGAATAAAGTGAATTTCGGAGGACTTGAGATTCATCTAAAATTATTTTTTCATATACTTATGACTTTTCGGTCTTTTTTAAGGGCGATTTGAAATGACTGTTTTTCCCCTTTGATCCCGCTCCATCATAATATATTATATGCGTATGCCACTTGGACGATTTGTACGTAAATCGTTGTAGGTACGAGCAAACGTTGTTCTCATTCTTATTTATCAAGAATATTTTATAATGACTTTTTATATTATTAAATGTTTATAAGAAGGTACCCATTGCTTGTACGTAGGTACATTTCATCACTGTATACTTAATATATTTAATCCATCGCAGTAATACGACTTGTTTTAATCCTAGACTATCCAGCGATTATAGTTTTTTTTTTTTAATTGTAAGTCATCATCAGACGTTTTATCGTGTAACTTGTTTATAAGTACTTACCTATACAACGTGCAACTTAGTGGGTAACTATATAAACGTATTTGAAATATTACATTACATTACATATCGCAATTCTGACGTATAAATATTGAATTGTATTTTTTTTATTTGACACCACATATCGACCATAATATAGAAAAATGTTTTCTTATTCTACGTTGACAATAGTATTGTTATAAGTCTGTAAAGTAGTTAGGTGAATGTTCTTGATATGATTAGATTTTTGATAAATGGCATACCATCTGATGATAAAATAAAAACAATTTGATTTTGAGGAACTATAGGTACCGAGTGGCTTTTATAGCTGTAATTTATACATTTATTGTATTATTGGTATGGATCGTGATTGGTATGGTTGGGAAGTGATATTTTAAGCTAATTAACAGCTTAAAATCAGTGCTTGGAATATTATCGCTTCGTTGTTATTTTCAACACACGATATAATAATATAATATCCTCAGAATTAAATTGTTTGCAGACGAGTGAATAAAGTACAAACATTTCCGACCATTTGAGTTATAATACGCAATATTGGGTTTAACGCGATACGAAATTGAAAAGCCGCGGACACGAACCACAGGCGTGCGCTCTACATATAAAATAATAATATTTTGTATCGAAATCGATTATCACGATATCGTCATCGTCAACGCATATAGTCGTGTTCCACAAAAGCTGATATTATACCTATGACATTTTTTTTTTTAAAGTTTTCCTGACTTGTATATCAATTAAAAATGATGGGTTGGTAAATACTTACTACTACTTATCTATGTAATTTTACAATTTTTATCGTTTCTACATTAGATAGCGGGACATGGTAATTTAACTAGGTAGGTATATAGTCTGACCAACAGATTTTAAAATGTACATATTTCAATTATTATCATACAACGGTTTTTTAAATATTTTACTAGTACATTATTTTTTTTTTAAATAATAGGTAAGGTAGAAAGAGTTAATTTAAAATGTCGTTTGGATTTTTTGGCGGCACCGCGGCGAACGGTGTAGCCCTCGGTGCCTCAGGGGTGTTTTATGATCGAAAATATGATGATGGTGGGAACGAACCACGACAAAGGTCTGTAGGTACATCATCATTGTTGTGGCGGGTCGCAGAGGACTCGGGTTGACGAGCTCGTGCGTGGAGTTTGAAGGGCCACACTGTGGGCATGTTTTTTTTCGAGTGGATGAGATTCTTCGCAGATTGTTGGCGAGGACCCTTTGAAGTGTCGGTGCTCAGTAACCGCCGCCGTCGTATGATGACGAGGATTATCACCACGGGTGCGCTACAGTGCTTTTACCTATCGATACGGTGCACCGGGCACATCACTCGGCGGGGTCAAATTTATCTTTTGTTACTGCGCGGCGACCGAGTACAGGTCGTTCGACACCTATACGGGGCACTTGTGGCGTAGTCAAGGAGGTCCTTCGAGAGGTCGATTTTGATTGTAAAAATTGGAACAAAGATGATTTTTTTTTAAATTTTGATTTGTATTCAGTTTTTAACATTTGGACATGGACTCAATCCGTTCTGAAAGGTTTTATTGGGACGCGGTTTCGTCCGTAACCATTTAAATATCCATGTCGGTTTGCCAGACACCCAAGAAAACAGTGAAACGAGATTCATATGAGTTTCTTATCTAGTGTAATAGGTATATGGAAGTCTGCGACGCTTTTATGAGAAACTTGACGAGAATCTCTGAACAATAACATTATCTAACGTTATCGAACGATCTCGAGATTCGCAAATAAGAAACACGATAGGCAGAAATGAATTATCAGCGTGCGTGGGTCTACTTGACAGGGGTGACAAGACCGTATATGGACTATGGAGCGTGGTGGTTTGGGCCCTACCCCTCTCCAAATTTCTATAACCTATCTTGTATTAAATTTTTTTACAAAATACCTGTTAAAATGCAACAATAATAATTTGTATTCAATAAACTTGACTAAAAATACTAAAAACAAGTATATGAAATTTAGACTTATTAAATAGTTATTCGTTATGTATAGCAATACTATAGAGTATACTTATCTATAGATAACTAATTTCCCGACAAGTCGATATTCATCGAGACGAACTCCACAAAATTCAAAATTTCGATTACCATATCATTATTACATCGGATCGGTTTGATGAAAGAATCAATTTTATATATAAGACGTATACATTATATTATATCGCGTGAAAGCTGCGCATGCTATAAGTCACGCCATTATTAAATCATTATTGCTTCGTCTTCAACCGCTGTAACTATGTAGTCTATATTATATTATAAAGTGAAAACAAATTGTAGGTGTAAAAGCTTTCACCAAACTACGGTCGTTTTTGTTTCGACAGAGATGAAATAATTTCGTGCGCGGAAATCTTGTGAGAACAATAATCATATATTTCGTGGTGAATATCGTAATTTGCGTGATGTGTATATTATAATAATACATAGGTAATAACTAGGTGCGGCGCGTGGCTGTTTCATAAGTTATTTTAAACGTTTTTAACCATAGCTATTTAGCATAGGTATATATAATTACATGCAAAGATCTTCAAGACGAGCATATACTGATTGATCCGGTTGGTGGTAGGTGATGAGTAGGTAGGTAGGTAGGTGCTAACATAATATATAGGTACGTACACGAGTGTTGATGTTATTTTGTGAATTTTATGAGCCAGCAAAGGACCTCTTGTCAGGGGAGGCAAGACCGTAACAAGCATCGGGAGGAGTGGTCCGGAAGTGCGGAGCTACCCCCCCCCCCCCGCTCCATTGTATTTTTTTCCAGCTACGGCCTTGAGGTGAGACAACGATCTTTGAAATTAATCCTCACACGAAATCATCATGAGACGAGCGGTGGTTACATTACTTACATTAAACTATAATATTTATTTATTTGTTTAGTGACATACGGGATAAAACCCAATAACAATATTTAAAACAATGATATGTATAAACAATTAAAGTAATATTAATTTAAATACAATTTACAAAGTAATTATAATATATGACAGTTGACTTAATAAAATATTATTTAAATAGTAATTGAACATATTATTATTATTATTATATTATTGTGATCGACGAAAATGAAAGAATCCACTTCAGATATGTCAATGTTACGCATTATCCATAAAATCGATAAATTGGTTAATAATTCATCCTAGTATATTATGGAATATGAAGTACCGTAGTACCTATAGTAGATTGAATGATTTTAATTGGAAACAGGGAAAAAAGTTTTCGAAGAAAATATGGACACCTGATTAGACCCAACAATACTTTATGCAGTGCGTGTCCACCGGGTAAGTCTCTAATTCTAAGACTGATTTGTAATTAAAATTACCTTAGATAGGTACCTATGAAGTTTTTTTATTGTTAATGTTTTTAAAGTATAACCATTGTATTATATCACTAATCATATACAGTTTTAAATTTAAGTCTTGATTTTTTTTTTTTTTTTGTAGTACTTATTGTTAATTCTAAATAAAGTTCCTATACCTACCTATTTATTATAATTTTACTATTAAAAGTTTGAAAATTTTGTTTCCACTTAAACTTAATTATTTGTATTCAGTTTAAAATATCAAGGAAATATTTATTAATTTTACTTTTTTGTATTTAATAGAAGTTTATTTAATACCTACTAACTTATGTACGTAATTTTTATTTATTCCTATTTAATAAAAGCTTACCTATTACTATGTGTAAATTAGTTTTATTTTGCAATTTAAATTGCATTAATATATTTAAAAAAATTATTATTTAGGTACCTACCTACTTAGAGAAGTATTAGGTACCTACATAATATGTAGTACATATATTATTTTCAGAAAAAAGTAATTAGTACAATAATTTTATAAACGATAAAACGAAATTTTTTATGAAACGATTTTTTTTGTTTCCTACGAGACTTCATAAAATAATATGTAAGTTTACCGTATTATGTGAAAACTGCCCATCAATATAATAGAAATTACACAAAGTATTGCAGAGTTGGGAATACATTTTTGAAATTTTAATATTTTCACTTCTAAATAAACTATAATGACCAATATAAAATATATATTAAGTAGATATAGTATAAATATGATTAAATTATGTGTATAATGTATATAGTTAATAAAAATTGTGTTCTGCAGTAAGTAAAAATTATTTGAAAGTAAACAAATTAATCTGGTGTCTTAAAAATTATAATAACACGATTTAAATTCGAGAATATTAAACCCATCATACAACGGATTATAGCAGACCACCTAGAATATAATTGATCATTATATATATATACTATTAAATACGACGCATTGACGATGAATCGAAAGCGTTAAAATAATAGTAATAATAAATTCATAATGGGAAATGCATAAATAGCGTGTTGTGATTGTGTGTTTGATTCATTGTCAAAAGTAGGTATAGCTTCCGCTGAAACATGTGCAATTTCAGGCAAAATATTGTTGGCTATTACAAACGAAATTACAACAAAACTGTATTATTCTGATAGATAAACTATGTGATTCACTATGACAACCAAATTAATTCCCCTAAAATGTAGACATTTTATAATAATACAAATTATGTATTCAAACGTGAAAATGTGTAAATATAGGTCACGAATAAAAAAATTTGATAAATCATATTATAATATTATGTTTTGTGTAACTGTTCTATTAAACGGTGATTGTTAGTGAAATAAAAGTTTATGGACTTTTTTAAAAATATGCAAGGAGTACCTAGTTTTCTGTACACGCGTACATTAGTTGTAAGGTGACCGCGCTGGCCTTAGTAACGGATGATAATTTTTTACAACATATTTAAAAGTTCTACTCAAACCCTCCTCAAAATATCATCTCCGTAGGAATGAGCGTTTTGCTGTGACTCGGTGTGCAGACTTTATATTCCTTCTCTGCGTGTCGAACAGTTTTATAATAATTACAATTTATCGCAGTTAGGTACATTTTCACCGCGGTGAAAAGCGGTGTGAAAAACAATTTTAATTATTTGTAATGCGCTTGAAGTCTGCGGTGGCGGTAACCGAATTGGTACATAGGTATATACAGGTACCTAGCTGCAGGTATTATGGTCGTACTAAATACGAAAACTCCCGCATTGGATACCGGAAATTAATTTTCATCACTAGCCCGCCGTGTAATACCTATTAATTTAGGTTTTTGTGATGCGCGTTGACTTGCTGAAAATATAAGGTTAATTTTAATACGACACGACATATTATATAGGTAGGTGTATATTTTTAATAATAATAATATAATATATATTATATAATAACGATAGAATAAAAAAAAAACTCAACCGAGTAGACCGTAATATGACCGTTGCTTAATGGGGGCGTATGTGCAGGTTCCCCGCACCGGATTTCTACGCCTATTCTGTTCACAGTGTTGTTATTAATACGAGTACAACCGGAAGTTATTTAAAATACCATTACACGGTTTAGACTTTAATTTCTTTTTTAAATAGGTATATTAAAGAACACTTTTTTTCCGTACACCCGATTATTATTATTATACGGTCTTCTAATACGCCGTAATATATGTGTATCAACTATATACACCGTGTGTCCACAAAAACAGGGTACACAGAAAAAGTCGAGTTGTTGCGCGGGTGCAAAATACTAGAGTTGAAAAATTGTAAGCCACAGGAATTCACGGTCCAATAGTTAAGTCTCATGTCCCGCAAACAGAATTTAAAAAATAAATAAATATATTTTGTACTCTGAGTAATTTATAAACGGTAAGTAACTGAGTGTACCCTGTTGTGGCGGACACACCGTATACTTAAATAATATAATAATATGACTTTTGTAATTAATAGAAAACGTAAAATAATAATAATAATATAATAAAGCTGCAATAATAATTGTTTAGGTAGGTACTAACCTACTCGTACCTGCTTAAAATACAATACAGAAGGTATATTAACTTGTAATGTGTGTATGCATCAGAACAAAGGACACGTATAAATGCTTTATATTATAAAGGTTTATGACCTGAAAAGAAAAACTATATATCGATTGAATGAAATAATATTTTTGTCGTAAACGAATAAAACAGGTACACAGTTGACATTGAGAAATATACGAAAGTGTTTAATTCATCGTAAGAATATATGAATAAAACAACTATTTTATTTTTACATGAAAAAATATTCCGTGTCAATAGGTACTATACCTACCTATATCTACCTAATGTTATGTTGTGAAACAATATTCAATAAGAGCGACAACAACTACTAAATAAGTGTTCATTTTTAAAATAAAATATTAGTTCATTAGATACCTGCTGCAGTTATGTTATTTTATGAGGTGACATTTAAAAATGTTAACATTTCAGTTAACTGCATTTATCATGAAAATATATCATTGTTGTTACCTAGTAAAAGGCGACATTTGAACATGAATAAATAATAACACTTGTCACTCCTATAAAGCAGAGTCCTATTTACCTAAGTCTGCTGGAATTATAACTCAAATGTTTTATAACATAAATATGTTTTTGGGCTGGATACACGTTTTTTTTTTGTTTCTGACCGATTTTTCATAAGGTTTTCGTTTTTATAGTTACCTACTTATTAACAAAAAGATATTTATGATTCATAGATTTTCCTCGTAGAAAAAATATATCAAGTAGCGTGCTATGATTTCGGTTTTTTATAATGACGGAAGCTCCGCAGCTTTGATATCATACGTTTTTTGCAGATAATCTGTAAAAAAAACCAAAGAAAAAAGAACAACAATTTAAAAATACTAAAATTTTATAATCATAATTTTCATATTAATTAGGTATACTATAAATAATTTACTATCATATAAAAATGATTTCAAATTGGTTAGACAATTAGTTGTATTTTTCATCGAACATTTCTAAGTAAAATAATTATTACCCTTGAAGGTCTACATAGGGAATTTCCAGTACCTAATAAAGGGTTTTGCTCTACATTATAATATAATATCACAAGTTATACTTTATTAAAACATATGATAAAAGCATTACAACGAGTTTACAGCCCATATAAAGACGAAGAATGAGAGAAATGTTGCATGTTTTAATATTTTTTTTTACACTATATATTAAATATACAATTGTTATCATTAATTTATCATGAACCACTCATTACTTTGAACAATTCTAACTTTTTTGAAAATATTATTTTTACATAATTTAATGCCATTAAAATTCACGTTCACGGACACTTCACTTTTATATTATTTATTTACCTTCCTTAGAAAATCACTCAAATTAATAAAATACCAACAACAATTATTCAAAAATGGAATTTTATATTTAACTGAGCCCAAACATATGAGGAAACATAACAGGTCAGTCACATATCTGGTTTCATTTAATACCATTACAAATATTAATAAAATATTAAAATATAAGTAATGTCCCATTTCGTGGTTTTGTAAATTACTACTAGGTATAGTAGTAGTGACCCATTACATCAAAATTTAAATTAGTGCTATACCAATAACTAACCGTGAACGTGTTGAAAATATACTTTTGTATGTCTTTGCAGTGAATGCATATCGACATATTAATAACCATAATATAATTATTATATTATTACATTTCGGCACAGTACATTTTTTAGCATTTGAAGGGTCCGATGCAACAACCAGATAGGTAACTTCATTTAGGTAACTGTTTTAAGTAGTATGTATTTGTATGTTCACAGTCAGCTTTTCCACGGTAACTGAAATGTTTTTAATGGGAAATGTCTCTCTTAGAGGACACCGATTTACCGTGTCACACAATACGTAGATTATATATTCACTGTCCACCTATTTGTACCTCGCACAAAAGTATTTACCTTATGGCGTATGTACGCACCAATTTGTTTTTACGAAACCTTATTGTAAAACTGAAATAATTAGATAGGTATTTCATAATTTGTGTTCTTTACTTGAAATGCCTAATTATTTCAGTTGTACAATGAGGTTTCGTAAAAACAAATTGGTGCATACATACGCCATAAGGTAAATACTTTTGTGCGAGGTACAAATAGGTGGACAACGAGTGTGTAATCTCCGTATTGTGTGGAACGGCAAATCGGTGTCCTCTGAGTGGGACATTCCCGCTTGAAAAATTTTAGGTACTGTGGAAAAGCTGTCTGTGAACATACAAATACATACTACTGTTTTATTCAGTAGGTCCTATGATAAAGTCAAAAATTATAAACAAGTGGGTGCAACAAACGCAAAAACTACTCCGTAAATAGCATGAGATATTTTATGCAACAATCCGACAGCTCCAGTGCGTCGCATTAGTTTTTAAATTATTTGTAGGGATCGAGGAAACAGTTTCAAGATTATTTCAATATTCCACATCACGATAAAATAACTATTTATAAGCATAAACTATCGGTGTATAAATACAATTATTGTAATATATACTTTTTTTTACCATTTCCAGAAAAATTCATGAAAACGGAGTTATCTGGCCGTTGCGTTGGACCGTTTGTTTTAGTTTCCCCTTCGCACATCACCGCGGTCCACGCCGTGCACAATCACCGTCCATCAAAATATAGACGTTTGTACCGTACAGGTACCCCATACATATCCTACAATATAATAATAATACTCACGCCAGTGCCATTTTGATTTCACATTCGTTCAGACCGACACGGTACGAAATGGTTGAGCAGTCGAACCCGAGCACCTACCTACACCCTATACCTATGTATTTTTGTCGGTTTTCGGTTTGTGTTCCTCGACAATAGGTACCTCGGCATCATCGTCGTCGTCATCATCATCATCATCGTCATCATCATCATCGTCATCATATATACACGCAGACACAGGCACACACCGCATCATAAAAGATCTCGATTCCCCCTATTGTTGCTAGTGCAAACGGTTATTTTAGTCTTATCGATTTATCGTCACGGTTTTGTCCCGCGTGTGCGCGTGTAGGTACCTACCTACCTACACCCATGTAATGTAAAAACGAAAACTCTAAG
Source organism: Nasonovia ribisnigri (assembly GCA_027563435.1). NCBI lineage: Eukaryota > Metazoa > Arthropoda > Insecta > Hemiptera > Aphididae > Nasonovia > Nasonovia ribisnigri. Next base: position 7,277 of record JANEHU010000321.1, on the reverse strand, counting down.
AAAAAAACAATATAATATATATAGTATATAGAGGGGTATATATATATATATATGCGAGTAAAAAAAATATATATAATAATAAATAATAATAATAAAAACAGAAAAAAAAATCGAAGAGACCAACAAAGTGAAGAGTCCACCTTGGGTGGATTTCCACTCGAACGAGCGGCAAGCGTTCATAGGGTTTGATGTTTGGCAGGCGGTTGCCCGAAAAAAAAATCAACCAGTAAGCACGGTCTGTTGCTCCTGTCTACTAAACCCACAAACAAGCTTATAGTATATATATATATATATATATATATTATGCGTATACAAACACACACACAAGCCACCGTAGTAAAGACTTGATTTCAAACTTGGAGAGTGTTCCTTTTTTTCCTTCTCATTTCATACTTGTACACACACACGCACACACGCATAAACTCACATTTATATTATATTAAATATTACATTTGTGTGTGTGTGTGTGTGTGTGCAACAGAAGTAATTCCGCTAGATGTAATGCTGTTCATAATTCTCGCAGTTACAATGAACGTGTTTTCTCCTCCGTAATCCGACGGTATCGGCTAATTCATAAAAATATATAATAATATATTTTATCATTAGCACACGCGTTATGCACTCACGTGACACCGTCAACCATCTACGTCACACTGCAGAATATAAAATATACAAGCCGCACGCGTTTTATATAAAAAAATTTACCTTTATAAAATATATAACATTATATGTGGCTGCACATTCGTATATCTCACGTAGAGATGTTAAAATAAGGTATTTTTTTTTTTGATAATGCCATATTGATATATTATACCGTATAGATCCTTACAGTACCTTATAAGTTATCAGAAATTAAATACAGATTATACAACTGTTGTATATTAAGGCCAATTTTCAAATGGCTTAATAATATCAGAAAACATATTTTAAAACACCACAATTATACAAGAATTATTTTGGAGTTAATTAATATAATTTAATGGGATACTACTAATCATGATACCTATGGGCACCTACCTAGTGAATAGAAATAATTTAATTTAAAATAATGTATTAAGTTAAAATTCATAGTAAATTATATATTCTAAAATATTATATTAATATTCTAATAATATAACTAACATCTATTTTTTTTATAGGTACAACCTGTATACAATAATTGAAATAATTTTATAACATATGCGCATAGCTCCTATAATACAAACTTACATAACATATCTTCATATACACTTAATATATTAAGAACAGCGTATTGCACGTACCATAATATATAGTATATAATTTTTTTTACCCATTTTACTCACCCTCATTTTCCCCTAAAATTATATTATGTATTAATGTCAACTCCGATTTTTGGCTTTTATAATCATACACTAGATGATCATACGATATATACGCACTTATAGGTCTGTTGTATGCCATTCAAGAGTGTTCTGTGATGAATGGCGGTGACTAAAACTTAATTTTTTTTTTTAACCTTGTGTAATTTGTTATGCAAACAAATTTTATTTTTGTATACTAATTTCATACTTGATCTGAGTTGTCTGAGTTGTACACACACACACACACACACACACACACACACACACACATATATATACATATAAACTTACATTTATATATTAAATATTAAATGTACGTGTGTGTGAATACAACAGAAGTAATACCGCTAGATGTGTTGCTGTTCATAATATTACCGAAGTTACAATGAACGTGTTTTTTCCTTGGTAATCCGACGATACCAGCTAATTCATAAAATAATATTTTTCATTAGCACACGCTTGATGCACTCACGTGACACGGTCAACCGTCTACGTCACTGAATATAATAATAATATAATATGAATCTCACGTATTATAATAAATATAAAATATTACTTAATTTATGAAATAAAATATAAAATGATTTGTGGCTGCAGATGCGCATATTATATAGACATAATATAGTGCAGCGGATTGCGCGTAGGTACTATAATATTATAATATATTAAGTAGACCATTCAACAAGTGAATAGTGATGCCCTAAGTCCCAATACATGGGTAGTGCCCTTTACATTACATTTAATATATAAACATTGAACAATGAACATACAATCTACTTATACCAACAATTTAAAACCGTAATGAAACGATAGAATGTAAATAAAAATTATTGGGTTGTACATACCTCTAAAAGAAACAACAAATAAAGTGATCTACTCAATGATTATGCAATGTGTGTTTTTATTTACATTCGAACCATCACAATGTGATGTTTCAATATCAAACTAGAGCTGTTCTATTGCAACTGGCCATAATGTTATACCCATAACTTATATTATCTTAAGCATATGATGCATATAAAATATAATGTATACATTGTCATTGTTTCATTGACGACTAAAATAACTACAATAATAATACAATAATTCGTAGATGATAAAAAATATTTTAATAAATCTTAAACAAAATTCAAAAACTATTACGAATGTGATCAGTTTGTATAGGTATAAGGAATAAAAGTATTGATATTTGAATATTTTAGACTTATTATAGGTATTTGTTGTTCTTATATAGAACTTTAAAGGTATCGAAGTTTTGTGAATTTTTTGTTGGGTGTAAAACAGTGTGCTATTTTCACACTCTTCGAAAATATAAATAACCTAAATATTATAAAATATCAATAACGACCGACAATTTTTATCCATAATTAAATTTGCTACTTAGTACCTATACAATAATAGTTGTTTTAATGTTTGAAATCATTGGCCTGCAATAACACATGCATAATATAATATATATACCACTTGTGTCCACGAAATCCGGGTACAAAAAATAATTTAAGTTGTTGCGCATGAGCCAAATACAACAATTACACATATTTTGTAAATCATAGAAATTTATGATCCAATAGTTTAGTCTCACATCCTACAAACAGAATTCAAAAATATGTACCTACAGGGTACCGAATAATATGAGTATATTGAGTTATAGATGGTGAAGTATATCTATGTAATCTATTATTATATAAATATTATATAGATATAATATAATATCTATTCAAACATTAATACATTTTTATCTGTTTTTTTTTTATTGATTAAATAAGAATATATTAATGTAATTATTTTATTTTTTTATAATCTCAATTTTAGATAATAACTGTTGTCTCCTCCACAAGCTTAGGCTTTTGAAGACGCTAATTTATATAATTTATTTGAATGTTATTTGTATACGTTTCATTCAATGGAATAAATATTGTTATTATTATTAGAGTGTAGGTATACCTGAACACACGGTACAATTATTATACCTATATTAATATACTTATTTTCAGTCTGTTACACCCTGTCGTCGGTCAGAACTTAATTTAGGACAGTAGTCAGAGTAATAGAGTATAACATTATACTGATTGACTGATCGACTAAAATTATTATTTGTAATCAGTCGTTGTTGTGGTTCCCCTTCTCGATTTATTCTGAATCTATGATGAGACGGGTGGATTAAAAAAAAAAAAAAAAACACTAAAAATAATGACGAAAGTGACATGCTCATATTTTACATAATAAATAATATTTATTAATTTGATAGTTTGGATAACCATCGGATAACCTACGCATCACTGCCGATGGTTCGGTTCGTAGTTATCAACCAACTTATTATATTATCATCTAGTATTCGTAAACGGTTTACCTCTTACTGAAATCGCTTCTTCTCCTATGTACTCATAAATTCATAGGAACGTTGCAATAGTAATGATTAATAGTATTTACTAAGAAAAGTGGGAATTTCAGATTAGCTTAAAAGTTATTTTTTTTAAAACTTTTAACTCAACTAATTGGTTAATTTTCTAATTAATTTAAGAAATTAACTAGGTAGTGTTGATTCAAAAATAATCCATCAAGTTAAATTTAAAAATGTTTTTGAAATTTTAGGTTTTAATAGTTTTATACATTAATCATGGTATTCACTGTGGTTTTAAAAAAATAATCTAATGCTATATCATAATGATAATAATAATTAGGGCCTGGATTTAAGAGCCTTAAAAAATGTAATTTCAACGCAACAATACCCTTAAAAATGAATAGTATTTTTTTATAGTCACACAACAACGCAAGCTATAGGAAAACGAAGATTCTTAGGCACTCACAATAAATAAACATCTAGTATACTGGAGTCTGGAAATAAACACGATCGCGATGTATCTCCAACTGACAAATTAGGTTGTTATTTTTTGATTGAGTCCTGGTAACTGGTAACTGGTAGGTTACCACACCCGCGTGATAACCGCTCGAAATATAGAAAATAAGAAGTTATCGATTGACATTTGGTACTGATGAAAAATATCTAAAAACTATTAAAGCCAATATTATGAAGTATTATAATATTTTATTGTTCTGATGTAATAATAAATTATATCTCGCACTATGATGAATATATGCTCTAAAAAGTATGGCCATGAAGTTAGCCACTCCCACCCACCTTCACGAAAATTATCCAAGCTAATTCAAATAGTAATTACTAAATATTAGTTATACTTTGGATATTTTGTTTTAACCGACGGGCTACCTCGTTGGCTTTGTTATGTGTAAGCTATATTCATTTTTTATTCCGCCCTTTGCCCACTTGTAAGGTACCTCATAGATTTAGGTAAAAAATGAAATTAGGTACCCAGTCAAAACGTTATTATCGTCGTTGAACGTCAATCGTTCTGTTCGGTACTTGATGTGTAACGAATTCCGTTCCTATTGCGAAAACAAAAAATAAAAGCGTACATAATATTATACGTGACAATGATAACGCGTACAAATCCATTTTCCATTTTTTTTTTCAATTGTCCTCCTCACCGGTACCTATATTTTATACATTACAATATAATAAGCGTCATCGGCCCCGCACAATTGGGTTTAAATTGATTAGGGCGGCGGCGGCGGCGGCGACGACGACGACGACGATGACGACGAGTAAGGGGAATGACACAATTATATTATTATTATATATATATAGACACACACACGACAATGATGATATAATGAATCGTATGTATATAATGTACATTGTACCCGAGGGACCGTTTATCCCGCGTGTCTGCCGCATAAAACGTTAAACAATAATGAGCGGTGCACTGCAGTATGATAAGTATATATATATATATTATATATATATCATATTATACGAATCTACGAGAGCAATTGTCGGGCTTAAAAAAAGGGCGTCCTGAATCGCGATGTATATCGCGGTCACCCCCCACACCCCCCTCGCCCCATCGCCATTTGAACTACTTTATTTTATCGTAATCATAATGATAATATTATATTGTGCACTGCTGTGCGGCAGCTACGACCAGATCGGCCGATCGACGCTCGTATAATACATCTTGTCTCTCACGACGCGTCGCACAACTGCACTGCAGCAGCAGACTTTATACATAATATATTATTATTATTATTATTATTATACGGTACGTATAGGGGTGTGCGCTCATTGTTGGGGCACGTCAAATTGACCGAATTGCCCACATCCTTTCCCTTTATTATTATTATTATTAATACTATTTGTTGTTTTTTTGCTGCTCTTCTGACACGCACCGCCGCCGCCGCCACAGCAGCAATAATGGCCGGCGAATCCTCCCCGTGGGTGTCAATTCGCCTATGTCTACTCGTGTGTGTATGTGTGTGTGTGGCCGATGCGAGTCCCATTGAAAAATTTTAGAACGAATCGAGACACATAATAATTTATTGACGCTACTGCAGTATAATAATGGTCGTTTCCAAATATACCCTAAAAAAAGTCAGTAATAAACTCACCAAATCGGTTGAATAAGACTCAAATATTGCTCTAGAACCTTCCCTCCCAATTTCCAAAGAAATTGGTAGAAAATGTAAACAATTTTGTTAAAATTTCGAAATAAATTTATTTTTAACAAGCTGCAGCTGTTGTAATGTTTTAGTGGTTTCAAATTTCAATTCATGCTTTATGTGTAAAGGTAGGTACTAAGTACACTGTACAACGATCGTTAACATATTTCCCATTTTCACATCAAAAAGGTATTGGCACTTATTTTAATAAACTATATGAGTACTAGTAGTGATCGTAATAAAAAACAACTCTTTAATAAATAATATTATGTCAAAGTAAAATAGCAAAACAAAGTAAATAATTATATAGGTAGTTAGTTCATATAAAATACTCCAAATCATATTCTGCATAGAAATATGAAATTAAAAACGTATGCTATCAATCAAAAGAGTAAAAACTTAAAACAAATAATAAATAATATAAATTTTCCATAAATGTTGTTTTGTAACGCCTTTAAATTAGGTATGTTAACTATGTAAATTATGTAAATTCAATTTTTTGAAAAAACTAGTGTCTTACGTTAAAATATGTATCACCGGGTATGTATGTTATTAATTATTATCCTACAATATGTGAGGCTGGGCGTTAAAAATTAAATTATTGTCAAAGCTTCGAGTTAGGTCCTTATATTTGAATCGTCGATGAAAAAAAAGTGTATAATTTCAGTTTTGTATTCATAGTAATATAGTATGTGTATTAAAAGTTATAAAATATTATAATACCTATGTATAATCTATAATAAATCGATGAATATGGTTAAAAAAAAAAGCGATTAGAAAACTTTTAACTATAGGTACCTACCTATAATATCTACTCTGCAGCGAAGGGTTAAAAAAATAAAACAAATATCGGTTGCAACTGTGCCAAGTCTTGCTACCATCCAATATTATGTGCGTATAGGTACCTAAGTGCTGTGCGCAGGCAGAGAAGCCGTTCGGCACTATAATAAAAAAAATAATTGCACCTTTATACGCCGTATACACATTTATATATTACATTTTTATTTTAGATTCTGAGCGAAGCGATGAATGTATTGGTTTTACAATGATGTGTGTTTTTTTTTTATTTTTTTATTTTTTATTTTTTTTATTTTTTTATTTTCTTTTGTGTCATCACGTTTTGGGACAGTAAAAGTGCTTAGATTTTCTTCAATAGTACCTTTTCTGATAGGAAAGTGAATCTAGTTGGTACTTTGGGGTCAAAAGTCAAAATTTCCCAGTAGTTTTCATGAGCGCCTGGAAAAACAAATGAAAAATTAAGGGAAAACGGGAATTTTTACGGAAAACCAATTTTCGACAAAATCGATTTTGGTTTTTGGTATAACTCTAAAAGAAATGACCGTAGAGACATGAAATTTTGACCGAATATTTATATAAGCATTTTCTACACATCATATCATTTTCAAAATATTCTGACTTATTTTGAGCTGTTAACGGACA
>JANEHU010000320.1:0-163463 GCA_027563435.1 Nasonovia ribisnigri | reverse complement strand
ATGTCAGAGTATTGCAAAAAAGATTGGGAAGAAATGCCTGATAATATGAAAGAAAAGTATAAGATAAAAGGCAGAAAGATGAAAAGTGATGTAAAAATAGGCAAATTTACTTCGATTGGTGAAAATATAGAAGACGTTCATAAACAATCAGATGAGAATAAATCACAAACAGATGCTATGTACTCATATATAGATGTATTGCTTAGCATGCAACCAGCCAGTCATTATCTTCCCAAGCAAAAATTCATTTTGATTCATATAAACCCTTATACGTGTGAAAATGAAGGATTTTATTTTCCTGCTGAGATATCCATGGCTGAATTTTCTTTAGAAAAAGGCTTGATACGTATATTTCATCAACTAGTTGGATTTGATCAAGTCAGAACAAATGCTCCGCGAGCTCCTACGGCAGATATTAACAATCATGCCGCTAATAATCATAAGATTAACATATTCTCAATGTTTCCCACTAATTACACAGAAATATTATTAAAAGTTATTGGTAAGTATAAATGATAAAATAAATTATTATTTTTCAAACTAATGTTCAAATGTATGGTAATTCTTTAGGTTTTATCTTGAACAGAGAAGTTGATGGAACTGTGCTAAATGACTTAGCATTAGACATGCCACCAGTCTATACTGCACATACACCTATTGAAAATGAATTGATGATTACTAGTGCAAGCTTATATAAGTTATTTGAAAGTGCAGTAAAGGATGCTGAAAGAACTGACTTCAATAATATTATTAGGGTTTACCATTTGGATAAACTGTTTATGGAACTGAAAAATGCATGTTATAAAGTTAAACATCCCGATACAGATGATTTAGCTTTACCTTCTGTTGCAATGGCTACCGATAGTTTATCTAAAGATGTGTTAAGTACAATTAATACACTTGGTTGTAATTTTCATGAAAAACTTGAATATGTTCACTGTTGTAGTAACTATTTTGTGTGCAAGTGGATAAACATTTTGTCAGCTCATTGTTGTCGCTATTTGGATATAGGACTTGTATCTGGTTGTCATTATGATTTTGATTTATCTAAAACAGAGATTCCATTTGAACAACATTTTGATAAAATTAATATTTCTAAATTTGCTGCAAATTATGACAATGATAGGGAAATAAATAAACCAAAAACTTTAGGGCCCAATAGTTTTCCAGCACTTGAAGGTAAATTAGCAACTGTTATTCAAAAACCAATATGGAATAAACCAGAATATAAAGCAAATACAAATATGAAAACTATAACAAATAAAGAAGACAACTTTCCTCCACTTGGTGATTCGAAAAATATTCAAAAAACACCTCCTGTGCCGGATGTTAACAGCTGGTGTAAGAATGCAAGTCGTGGCAGAGGCATTATAAGCCAAGTTCAAAGTAATAACCAAAACCAATTAAATGCAAACTCAAAGCAACCATCCAAGGGAAGAGGACTTACTATTGATAGAAATAAGTAGTGTAGACATAATAGTTATTAAATCATTCATGACCACATTTTTAAACATTAATTTATTAATTTCTGTCATTTAAAACCGTTTTTATATTTATACAATAAAGATTAGGAAACTCATGCATAGATATGTATTGAAATTTTACAACAACAAAAAAATGTATTATTTTTAATAAACATTATTGCAAATCAATTCTCTAATATAAAGGTAAATTGTGTAGAAACATTATAATACTAGGTACCTGAGTAAATATGAATTTTTAAATAAAATATATTATTTTTAATGTGAGGTGGCCTGACTAGTAACTTAGTTATGAAGAGGTCTGACTTCATACAGTTCTAAAGACAAAAAAACAGTTAATATTTTATTAAAATAATAAAATATGACACTAGTACAGTAATGAGTAATACATTGCATTTGTATACAACATGGTGAATTTTAGTTTTTTCATTCAAAAGCAATATGTTTTTAATTACTCATTAAAACAAAACATAAAGCATCAGCTGCCCCTAAAATATCTCTGATCGGGCTTGGCTACATCTGTGACTTCTTTTCAAAAACATTTTCGATTGTTTCGGTCATGTTGAGTATTTGTTCTATACATAATTTTCATGGGTGGAAACCAGCTTGTTCTTTAATTAATACATTAACCACAAGGGTACTAAACAGTTAAGCCGCATTCTTTCAAAAAGTTTATATGTATGGCACTGTATGGGTATTGGGTGAAAATTCTTAGGGTCATTGTTTACTAGTAACTAAATAATAATTGATTTAGAGTTTATAATAATGATTGTGAAGGTGGGTATAATTAAGTGTCTTGACTCTAGAACACTTCCTTGAAAATTAAATTGAGAGTTTTATGATATATTCCTACCTAAATATGATTGGCATAGGTACTATTGAATGGGACTTATTTTATTAGACCCCTAACCAAAACCACAAAAAAAATCGTTCTTTTCTTGATACAAACAAATTTGAAAAACCAATCTTAAAGGGGACATTTCTCCCCCGGCTATTTTCGGGGTAGTAGGACATTTCCACCCCGATAAACTTTTTGATGTGGACATTACCCCCCCCCCTCCATTTTTTTTATTTGAAAATAAACAATCTATGCTAGTGGAGCACAATAAGTAAATATGATGATAATTTACAGGTGATATGATTAATATGAGGAGGGAGGCCATCCATTGATAGAACCCAACCTGAAGTTTTTTATTGGGGATTTATTTGAGTAGGTCTCTACACCATTTTCGTTTCAACCGACGTATAGGGTTTCCAGAAAGAGTTTTGCATGAGAGTGATGAGATTTTTAGGTTTGGATGTGTAGATAATTTAGAGTGGAATCTAGAGTAGTGTTTTGAAGCTAACTGGCTGACTGTTTCAATGTTTAGATCGTTATGCAGTGTATCGTTGGATGTGTACCAGGGTGCAGAGGTGACGAGTCAAAGTGCTATTGATTGGAAAGCCTGTATGGTGCGGACTTGCGACTAGTTGCGAGGGTTCTGCGCAACCCCAAATTTGAATGGTATAAGCCCACATGGGTCTTAGGAGAGATTTATTTATAATATTTTTTGTGTGTGGGGATAATTTGGATTTAAGTACCTATTGGTTGTAGGAGGTGTAGTCGGCTGTTTAATTTTTTTCTTTTAGATTTTAAATGAGGACCCTAGATTAGTCTCTTGTCAAGGGTAATTCCAAGATACTTGACTTCAGTTGGATTTGGGCTTAATAATATTACATTATTAATCGTTAACATATTTTTTAGCCTTTGTTCATATTTATATATTTTTTTTTTGTAAATACTGTCCCAGTTTACAAAAAAAATGTTGAGAGGACGTCGCATCCGCATGTGTTTCCGTCTTACACACATACGACATAGCAAATTTTCATTCGCTAGATTCAATAGCGTATTGTCAGTTTTTATATTAGAGTGAATTGACCTATTATCAAACTATTAGGTAACAACATTTTATATGTTCTCTCGTTGGTTTTTGACGTGAATTATGAGCATTTAAAAATATTAATACTTTACATACCCTATACCCATATCTCACTTAAAAATTGAAATATCGTAAAAGACCGAGAGAGTAAGAAAGACGAGAGTACACAGATAATGTTATTACTTCAAAGTTTGATAATAGGTCAATTTAGTCTAATATCAAAACTGACAGCACCCTATTGAAACTAGCGAACCGAAATTTGGTATGTCGTATATGTGACGGAGACAACACATGCGGGTGCGACGTCCTCTTAACAAAAAATTAATAAATAATATTTTAAAACAAGTTGATTAAAAATAGAATTTTAAATAAAATATAATGGTATAATAGTATATTTGGCTATAGGTACCTAGTAGTAGTACTAGTACTTTTTTACTTTTGTACTGAATTAAGTGGGTAACATTGAAATCTAAAATTGTGTCCAAAACCCAATCAATTGCTAATACTATTAAGATAACATTCTTATACAATCTTACATTGTCATGAGCATTGAGTGAAGATTTTATATAATAACTGTTAAAAGCAGTTTAGTAGTGGTTTGGTAGTTATATATGGTTTAAAATTTAAAAAGAACCATACACCGTCTCCAGCGCAAGTAGAAGTACCTAATGTTGAATATGAATACTAAAGCTCAAAACAAGTTTGATACTCCTTCCAAATTGTTCACAGGAGACAAGTCTAATTTATCAAACGAAGCAATGGTTTTATTGACAGATGAGATATCGGTTTCTTTCTCGAAGTATTCGGAGTAAAGTTCAAAACATAAGATTAGCTACAAAATGTAAGGAAAATGAAAATGTTCGTCAGATAGTCGGCGTGATGAAAGGTTTAGCTTTATTGACAGATGAAATATCGGTTAGGTTAGTTGTTATAATCATCTTTCTCAAAGTATTTGGCGTAAAGTTCAAAACATAGGATTAGCTACAAAATATAAGGAAAATGGAAATGTTCGTCAGATAGTCGGCGTGATGAAAGGTTTAGCTTTATTGACAGATGAAATATGTTAAGAAACGTATGTAATATTATATATTATGCTAACAATATTATTACCATTACTAATATTATAATTTATAATGTATTAATGTACAATGTACATTAATACATTATGCTACAAGCCTAGGTGGCTAGGTACAAAGAAAACTACAGGTAGAATAAATAATATAAGTGAATGTTTCAATAATGAATTTAAATGTTTGATAAGAACTCGGCATCTTAATATTTGGATGTTAATTTAAGCATTCCAGAGTCCAGAGATTAAATTCACAAGCAAATATTAAATTGTTAAATATCCAAACTAGTGCAGTTTTTACAAAAAAAAAAAATAAAATTTTTGAACAGAAGCTAAAAAATGTGTTCAGGAATTTGTTAAGGATCAGAAATAAAGAATTTTGTGCAAACTGTATCATTTTTATGTCGGAATTTTTGTAATTTATATTTTGTATTAATTATTATTTATTATATGGGTTAAGTAATCAAATAATCAATCCTACACTTTCTACTTATCTACCTCATTATTGTTACTCAGATAGTCAGATAAGCATACCTAATAATAGATTAATATTATTCTTGTTTAATTGGTATTGGTGTTTTTCCTCAATATTAATAAAAGTTAGTCTCCCGTCTTATTTATTAATATCGGATTCGACTTTATCTTTCTCCTAAAGATTTATTAATAATTTATATGTATTACATTTATTTTTTTCTTAACTTTTTTTAAATACCTATTAATTATTATTTTATTGTTCACAGTTTGTACAAAAAAAAAAAAAAATATGAACAAAGGATTATAATATAAATATATAATATAATATTATTGAAATAAAAAATGGGAGTAAAATTCCGCATTAAAAATGTATCAAGCGGAAAAATGTCTCACTACACCAAAAGAAGACAGGGGGGAAATGTCCATTTACCCTTAAAACCTAAACCAATATCAAAAAATGTAGAAAACCGTTCTCAAAAACCAAAACCGTAAGTCCGTAACCATTAAAATTTGAAACAGTTTCAATCCATAAGCGCAACTAGGGGGGGGGGGGTGCTTAGCCCCACCAAAACATGTAATAGCCCCTCAAAAAAATATTAAATTATTTCCTAAAATATTACTAAGCTTTTTAATATTCAACTATAATTCTTATTTTATTTTTTTTTTTGGAAAAAATGTAATTATTTAATTTTTATTTAAAGTTTATAATTATTTTATATACCTTTGATAAATGTGGTAAATCGTAAATATCATTAGCTAATTAAAGCTATATTTAATATTAAATCTAAAAATTAGGTTTCCCTTATTGCCTTGTCCTAACTTGTTCTACGATTATATTATATTGACCGACTCATGAAAGTAAAAAAAAAATAATGTTACCTTTAAAATAAATTTACTTAACATAACGAAAACTGCGTAAATATGGTATAAATAACAATTAAATTACCAAAATTTGTGGAACACGCGGTTTACTCAGAAAACGGTGAATTATGCGAAAATATGCTATTAAAATGTTTGTATTTCAATCCGTAATTACTTAAAACATATATTTTATATCTTACTTAGACTATTCTGCAGTCATTATTAAACAATATGCAAATGCAACAAGTCCCGAACCCTACTGATGACTTACCACAGAATATAAATTATAATATTAGTGCTATAGAAGTTTCAAGTATTTTTAAATTATAACACAGTATATCGTCGTGGTTTAAGTACACACTACACACATTCCACGTCGTCCGTATAGTATCAGCTGGTATCACATGTCCCCAAAATAAATTTTTTTTTCATTGATTACCTTTTTTCGTTTTTGGTTTTAATTATGGTTTTAAAAACTTTTTGATTTAGGTAAGGAACGTTTTTTTTCGATTTTTAATTTTTTTTCGTGTAGAACTAGCTTCTGTGAACCGGTCCGATTTCGGTTCCTGCCCCTGAATTGTTCAAAACTCGTATTTTTGTGATAAGCTGCTGACATAGCTGGTTTAGTTATGATATCATTCACTATAGACAGTTGTAGCACATTAATTAGTAGACACTACGTTGTTGTTCTCAAGTCGCAACTCAGTCGAGTCAGTCGTCATTCAGACCATCGGCGATAGATAAGTCCTATTCGTCTGCTACGGTCGTTATCGATATTTTGTTCGTCGTCGTCTCAACACCGTTGTTATTAGCCATTACACGCGGTCCGTCTCAGAAACGATTTGAAAAATGGAGGTAAGCAAATTTAGTTTGTTTTCTCGTCTGTGAATTGAGGTAGTTGGTCGTTACGACTGACTCTACCACACTGGTCTGATACCATATATTGCAGATATTATAGGTTGAGCAACGTGCTCATACTAGTCATACTTAAAAATAAAAGTACTAGTAAAAAGTTGAATAAAATCGTGGGACGTTATATTAGATACTTAAATAAATACAGGGGACCTTCAATGCCCTCTTCCTCCAAGAATTTTCTCTATAACCACCAAACTAAGATGACATTGGTTAATGATTTTGCACTGATGGAACACGTATCTTAATTTTGAGTTTTTTTTTTACCTAAGTCGTGTTTAAAACGTGTAGGTATGTATTAATATATTACAAGTTCTGAGGGTACCTGGTCTCTTTATCTGATTTCATATATTTTATACTTGTGTATGTAACCTAGATGTAGTGTGTATATGGCAGAGTTGGCATTCGAAACAATTGTGTCCAAAGTTTTTGTTTATGAGTACTTGCCATTGAAACTTGCTAGTTGCTTTACATCCGAATAGTATGACTTCAAGTCCAGATCACCTTGTACCCACAGTACATGTTAACCCTGAAAAATGCATCATAAGTCATAGACACAAAACTTGTTATGTTTAACATCTTCCAGCTTATTTATGTATACGGTGTATTATTGAATCTTGTTCAAAAAGTAAAATCTATACAAAATGCATGTACCAAATTATTTAAATGTTTACTTTGAGTATCTATTGGCTCGGGACGCTCGGGTATTGATTAAAAACTATTTTTTGTATATGAATTAGATCCTTTTTAATTAGGTACTTAACACAGGTTTTATTTTCAAACAAGTACCTATTTAAATTGTATACACTTGATTAACTTTATTAAATTTAATAAATTGTTTATGCAACCCAGTATAATTATTTAAAATTGTTGTCAATATTTTTATTTTTTTGTATACGAAAAAAATGCTATATTTTACATTTTTGTTTATTTATTATTCAAAAAGAAATTGTGCCTTTCTCAATGAGTCTGTGTAAGGGTCCAAAACAAAACCAGGTACTTAAAAATTATATATAATAGCAGTATACAATTTAAATGCCATATTTTAGTTAAAATACTGTAATAATTTTACAGTTTATTTCAAATGAATCACAATCATTTAAATGTGTTTCTTTGAAATATATTGTAATGAATATCAACAGACTAATAGCCACACTATGTAGGTTGCTGTTTCTCTTTACACCAATACATATCTACTTTACAAATACACATATTTTTCATATGAGCGATCAGCGATAGATACCAGTGACAGGTGGTTCTGTACATTTATGACTTTATTTTACGATACTATGTAAAAATCCAGATTGTAGTAGTAGGTAATATGACAAATTTATTATAGCATGGCAATACAATAATATTAACCTAGCCACTTTATTTTAATTTTGTAATTGAGAAAAATAGTTAATATTATGTAGGTACCTACACCTACTTAGTAATAAAATAATATTTTACATTTTGCGTAGTGAAAAACATACATACGTAAATAGTCGTCTATTTTTTAAACTTCTAAGTAAACTTTTTATTTTTTTTAGATTGAAATTGTAACAACAACTGACAAGGATATTGGAAAAATTAAAGTAAGAATTTTTATTTATAATTTTTATACTAAACGCTTGTATTATGTATTTATGTCGTAAAGTGTAATTTTTGTCAATGAGGATATAAAAACGCATGCTATTGCTCACTATTTATTTACATAACTTATTTTCTTAAGTATTTTTAAACAGTAGGTATTCATATGTTTATTTTTTGAACTAGGTATGTACCTAATAGTGAAAAGTTCTTTAATCATAATCTATGATTTTTTGAATTTGTAATGTTATGCTATCTGATATGTTTTTAAAGTCTTATGTGGGTACTTGGGTTAAATATATTTTTTTACATTTCTTAGTCGATTGTGGTAAATTATTTTTGTATTTGTTTGTTGTCAGTGGTAGATCAAGGAATAAAATAAAAAGAAAACTAAACACAATATATGCACCTATATGTAGATGTTATATTAATACAAATTAAATATCTACTTATAGTTTTAAAAGTGATAAACTAAAAGCATAAATATAGTAGGATTATTATAAGGTATTGTTTGATTGATTTAACATTTAACATTTTAACCTATTAGATATTTTTATAAATGAACTAAGAAATGAGAAATGTTTCTTTGAAATAATATTTAAGTGAAGGCTTTAGTTGAACCCTCTACTACCCATTGTATATGCCCCTGTTTATTGTGCAAGTATTAAAAATTTTTTTTCTTATTGAAGTGCCACAAAATCGGTAAATTATAGGTATTTACATTAGAGTTATAAGTTATTACTTCTATTAGGAATGCCATAGCTCACAAGAACAATTCTATTTAAAGAAAAATATTTAATAACTTACTAGTAATGTTATTATAATTTATAACTTAAATTAATAAAAATAACTAGATTGTTAATAAATAGGCTAAAATAGCCCAATAAATGTTGTTTTGTTTTCCATAATATATTTACTAGGTAGGTATTTAGAGTTGAGTTAAATTTTATACTCATTGATGGATTTATATTCAGATTCAAATTAATAATTATTATTTACATTTTTTTTTATTTTATACATTCTTACTTTAGTATTTGAAATTATTATTTTGGAATTGATTAATTTCTTTACCAAGCTTGTTCATTAATATTCAAATGAAAAATGTTATTCCATGTCCTTGATAAATGTCTTGTAATTTATTCTTATTTGAGTTGACATTATTTGTGCTAAGTAATATTTTACTAAACAATAATTTATAAAATATACAATATGTACAAGTACCTATCAAATATGATTAATTAATAACTTTATAACAATTCAGAACCTCATTCATTATTATTTATCATAATGAATATGTTACGTTAACTTGAGTTTCTATGAAATTTTTTATGTTAATATCAAAGTAAATTTACACTTAAGTACCTACACTTCTTAAAGACTAAATTCATCAATAAAACTTAAAAATAAATATTATTTTTAATCTGCAATAAAAATTATTTAAAATACAAATTTTAATTTTTAATATTAACAATTTTATTTCATATCCATTTTTCAAACTAAATTAAATAAATGAAAAGGGTGATTTATTTTAATTGATAAATTTTCGAAATTTAAATCTGCTGTAAAAGTTTTTCAGAAATATTTTATTAAGTTCAAAAAAAACTTGAAAAAATTACATTTTATTATTAACATTATTGAACAAAATATAATTTTTTGCTTATTACAAATAATTATAACAATTTAGTTATTAATAGTTAAATTGTAGGTTAAAATGTAATATAATAATAATAATTATAGTGTTATATTATATGACCTTATGGATATTAACATAAGTAGTCATATTATATATATTTGTTTTTATTATATTAGAATATGTTGTTAGATCCAATGAAAAGTGGGCTTGTTGTGTAGATGGTAATATTGTTCTGTTCTTGAATTTCTTGAAAAAGTTGACTGATGGCATTTGAATATAAGGTTTAAATGGAAAAATTTGAAATCTGTGTGAAGTAAAGTTTCATTTGATATTATTTTTAAAATGTTTGATTGGGAATTTGGAACACTTGTATTTTATTTATGTGTTTTGGTACAGTCACTCTAAATGGGTTCCGCAAAAAGTAATAAGTTATACAAAAAATGTTTGTTAAGAAGAAGAGAATAACTTAAGCAAAGAGAGGTTTACAAATTAATTAACAGCTATCATGCCGTATGTGCTCTCTACCGCAAAATGTGTTCTACTGAAGACTGGTCTACCGAAAAATCAGGAAACTTTTAGTATTATTATTTATAACTGTGTTTGGACTCTAAGCATTTTTTTCTTAATGGAATCTCCAAATTTATGTAACCGAATTTTATAAATAAAATTATGTAGGTATATGTATTTTAAAATCAAAATTATTATTATTTTATTGGTATAGTGTACAAGGCACAACTTAGGTGTAATTTTAAAGAAATGTATGGGTTTCAGGTTAATGTTTATCTATAACTACAAGGTATTTAATGCTCGTTCACAAAGAGATATTATCTTTATAAAATCATTTTTGTCTTGTGTTTTTTCAGGTTACAGACGCTTCTCAGATCAGTGATATTAAGAAAAGCATTAGCAAAATAAAGTCTGCCTTATATCCTGACAGGCAATCTATCAGACTTGAAGCTAGAGGAAAAACTTTAAAGGATACTGACAAAGTTAAAGATTTAGGTTAGTATTACCAAGTTAAATGTAAATAAAGTTTAAATTGTATTCTTATATCTAGAGACTTGAATATCAATTATTTAAAATTTTTGTCGGAAATAAGTATTGATTTAGTAAACTTCTTAATCATTTTCTTATTCAGTAGATAATAATTATTAATTAAATAATATCTGCAATATTATAAGAAATAAACATTTGTATTAATAGGTACTTTTATTTTTTTTTCTAGGATTAAAAAATGGATCAAAACTTTATGTTAAAGACTTGGGCCCTCAAATTGGATGGTCTACTGTATTCATGGCAGAATATGCCGGTCCCATATTTGTATATTTAATATTTTATGCGAGACCCAGTCTGTTTTATGGGGCAACAGCTAATCAAAAAATGTCTCAAGTGGCTGAGTAAATACTTATTTTTTAATAATATAGCAACTATTTCAATTATTAGGTTGTCCTGTCAAGTTAAATTTTTTTTATATTTATGTTATTTAGGTATGTGTAAAATAGTTATTTTTTTATTAGATATATACCAGAAAGGGTAAAAACAGTGTTGTAAAAATTGTGTTATAGCTAGTGTCGAATTTATCGTAATGTAGGAGATGCCCACCAGTATTTTATTCCTTAAATTGTTTGTTCATTAAATTGCTTGATGAAACATTTTTTACCTCAGTATTAATTTAGTTACCACTGCCTACTGTATTTAATTTCCTTAAGTATATACATACCTTATCATTAATATATAATCTAATAATAATTGTATGTTAACAGAAATTTTAAATGACTATCAGTAATATATCATTCAATTATCGTACAATTTTGTAGAAAATATAGGAATAAATAATTATGTAAACATCGATTGTATGTGACATAAAAATAACTTTTTTAAAAACCTTAAACTAAGTATTTAAACATGGCTATTTCCATTATCAAATAATGGCTTATCATCAAAAATGTGTTCTTTTCCAATTGCATATGTAAATGTCATTCCTATTCTTATAACTCTAATTTTTATTTTGGTTTTCTCAGAGTTGCTGCCTACTGTTGGTCATTCCATTATACAAAACGTGTGCTCGAAACACTGTTTGTACATCGTTTCTCTCACAATACAATGCCAATAATGAATCTGTTTAAGAACTGTACGTATTATTGGGGCTTCACTGCTTTTGTTTCATACTTTGTTAGCCATCCATTGTATACTCCACCATGTACAATTCAATTTTACATTGGTCTTGGTACTTTTATCGTAAGTATTGAAATTAAATTAAATTTTTAGTATCATGTTAATAATTAAATAAACGTTTTGTACAATATTACAGTTTTGTGAATTAGGAAACTTAAGCATTCACATTGCTCTGCGAAATCTTCGTCCTCCTGGTACCAAAGTCAGGCGTATCCCTGTTCCCACTACAAATCCTTTTACACTTCTTTTTAACTTTGTTTCTTGCCCTAACTACACTTATGAGGTTGGCAGTTGGATTGGATTTACCATAATGACATCTTCATTTTCAGGTAATCATTTAATATAACATTGTTGATAAAAAATAATTTGTATGTTATTTGTTTAGCTGGATTATTCACTTTTGCTGGATTTTACCAAATGGCAGTATGGGCCCTTGGCAAACACAGAAATTACAAAAAAGAATTTTCTGACTACCCAAAATGTAGAAAGTCAATCATACCATTTTTACTTTAATATGTACTGAATGTTTTAAATAAGTTTTTTCTAGGACTGAATATGGTGTGTGTATATTTTTTTTATGGGTTTTTCGGTTTGTATCTTGTGGATATTATATTAGTATATTATGTCTAAAATTCACAGTTGTACATTTTACAACTTTTAATTAAAATACAAATAATTGATCAAATTGTATACAAATTTTTGTAATAAATTTACAGTCACTATCATTTCATATAATAATGTATTATACTTATATTGGTAAGTTTTGCTTATCACCAGTGAATCTGGACTGACAAAATATAATTTAACTGATCACCAGTATGACTTATTTACATTGGGATAAAAATGTAATGTGTAAATGTAACAAATTATTATAAATTACATTTTTATATGTGGAAAGTATATATTCTAACTATTTTATAGAAAGTATTATGTCAAAATATTATTAATTAAACTGAACATATTTAATTGATCATATTACATAATTGATTTAACTATATAATAATATATTATATTATGATCATTATAATTTGTAACACATTAAGAGGACGCCACACCCGCATGCGTTGTCTCCGTCTTACAAATGTACAACATAGCAAAAACTGTTTTGCACGGAACAACTTTTATCTTTCTGTGTTTGTAGTAGTGGCTCCAAAATATCTGAACATATTATAAGGTAGAAAATTATCTATGCAACAGCGTGTCTATATTTTAGAAAACATAAATACAATAAAAGTTATTTGCTTTTAAACATTTCGGTTTTTTTATTTGCTTATGTAACATAATTGGATTGTGCTAGTAAATAAAAAAAGCACGCTGTTGCACTGATAAAGTTCTTCTTTACATGTTTTGAAAATTTGGCAATTCTACAACAAATATGGTGCGAGAAAAGTTGTCCCGCTCAAAACGGTTTTTGCTATGTTGTAGGTACATTTGTAAGACAGAGACAACACATACGGGTGTGGCGTCCTCTCAATGTAGAGAACAGAGACTGTTAATAAAAAGACAGTACTTAATTGATAATTATTTTATTTAAACTAGTCTTTAATAAGTAAAATATTAAATTGCACAAGTAATATAAAGTTGCTATAGAAGATTGCATTATATTAATTTGTTTTAAAATTTAATAAAAATCATATTTATATACTTATTAATTATGACTTTAAAAAATAAGATCTTATAATATGAGCTATACTACTTACAGATTTTTGTTCTGGCAGTAAAATATTCTATTGTGTTGTATTATTTCTAAAGACAAATCAAATTGTCATACTTTAAATATTAACTTCTATTAACAACTGCTGTACAATAAAATAAAATATTCTACATTTGTCTTAAATTACGATAAATTATGATTCTTATATGCTATTATTCTAAATTTATCTCAGCTCTCTGAAGATTACTATTTTTAACTTGTTTAATATTTGGGTTTTTACTTTCTTTATTTTTAAAAATTAATTTTAAGTTGTCATATTTCTTAGAGTTTGCCTTGAGTTCTTGTTTTAGTTTATTAATTGTATCAATGAGAATTATATTTTCCTCCATAAGTTTATTATAGGAACTATTTTTTTTTTCACACGCATTTACGCGTTTTTTCAAGCCGATAATGGACTGTTCTAAAAATTGCCGCTGTCTTGTAAACTCCATTCTGGTGTCAAACTCTTCACCTTTAGATATTTCAAATGTTTTTGAATTGCCATATTTAATAAACAAATCCTGTAAACAAATAAATTGCTTATTAAGATACTAAATATTATTTACACTTGGAAATTTTCAGGTATGTGCCACTAAATACAAAAATTGTATTATTTTTCATTAAAAAACAGTTGTATACATTTTTTTTAGAGAGTATTCTACGAATGATAATGTCAAAAGAGATTTTTGATAATCTTTAATTAAAGGAGCACACAACACAAAAAATAAGTTATTAGCAATTGAAAAAAGAGGCACGACGTCATTGGGCCCTGCTCATCATAATTGCCTATCTTATACGTGTAAAAGTTCCTCGCTTCTCACAACTATTAATCCACCTATACATTTTATTTTTGAAATTTAATTTACGTATAAATGCGTGGTCTTATATGTTTAAGACGACGCAAGAATCAGAATTTCTGTATGACGTTTAGTTTTTTAAATATTAAAAATCTTAAAAAAGACATTTTGGTTAATTGTATAAGATGGCGGCGGTCGGCGGACCCGTTGTTCGAACGCCGCGCGCCGCTCGCCTTGACGTGCCGTTTAACCAAAATTTATTTTTTAAGATTTTAAATATTTAAAAAACTAAACGTCATATTGAAATTCTGTTTCTTGCGTCGTCTTAAACACATAAAACCACACATTTATACGTTAATTTGATTTCAAAAATAAAATGTTTAGGTGGGTAAATCGTTGTGAGAAATGAGGAACTTTTACACGTATAAGATAAGCAATTACGATGAGTAGGGCACAATGACGTCACGCGGCTATTTTACATTTCTTAATATCTCTTAAAGTAATAATTTTTTTTTACATCGGATTTTCACCGAATCATTTCATATAGCCATAGCTACAATAATTTAACATTTAAAAATAATTTAAATAATTTTTTTTTTTGTGTTGTGTGCTCCTTTAAAATGCATAGACGCTGTCACTTGGTTTAGTATCTCAGCATATTATTCGTGCATGACGTACAAATTGCCTATGTGGAACTCCTTAAAAAAAACAAAAAAATTCCAATCTCGTTTACTCACTTTAACTGCGTCTTTTAGCTTTGCAGAATTTTGGTAATGTTCACTGGCAGAGTGGATATCAACTTGAACGTTTTTTACAATTCGGGTGACGTCTCGGATTGTCTGTTCTTTTTTATCGAGCTCCAGGCCACACGCCTTCAATCTGTCCCGCTGTTCGGATAAGCGCAATTGCATCTGCTTTACCTCTGCTGTCAAACTTAACATTTCCGATTCCATCTGTCATTCGCGTTCCGTCATAATGACAACAATAATTATTCAGATTTAATACGTTTTACTATAAGATTTCACATCACCGCCAATATCTGACGTTATAGTTTATGATTAGCATATTACATAGGTAGGTAATAATAATAATTATTATAAACTTGTTAATTGGTATTATTATTATTATATACAGGGCCGGCGGCAATGGGGGTATGGTGGGTCGTCACACCCCCCCTGTTGAATTTTTTGTAATTATCAGTCGGCAATTTCAGGGAGCCGTTGTCCGTTGGAAATTATACTTTTTGAAAAAAAAAAATAAATAAATAAATATTTAATATAGGACGGGTCCCGGCAGTCGGCAGTTGAGAATTTACCAATCAAGAAATATAAATACTGCCGACTGATATTGTCGGCTAAGGAGTAAGGCTCGTATTATAATACTATAATATATATTTGTTTTTGTACGTTGTACAACGTTAAGTCCGTCGGCATATCAATGCCATCGCTAATCGGCATTCGGCAATCCCTATCTCAAGTACCCGTATATAATCTTTTGTTATTATTACAATGATTGGTGGTTTATATCACAAGAAGGCCGTGCAGGAAAATAAAAATCTAATTATAGAATTACATACTATTTTATTAAATATTGTTGTTATCTATTCGACGGTTCGACTATTTGACGATGTATTGATTTGATTAAAACCATCAAAATAAGTGTAATGTGTAAACCTAATTGTAATTTTTGTACCTAAACGGGCTGAATTTTTTTTAAAAATGTATTCTTCTAAACGAAAACGAATTAAATTCGAATGCATGGAATGTGGTAGCATTTTCAACAATGACTACAGGCTTCAACACGAACGTACTATGCATGCCGGAAAAAGGGTTAAAATTCAACACCAAGGGTCGCCGTTGAACCCATTCGTATCGCGTAGTAAAAATTCTAATAATGTAAGTATCTAGAATACTAGATAGAGGCCTTTTTTTAAAAAAATTAATTATACGGGCAAGTACCTACATTTGCCTAGCCAAATGTCGGACCTTTTTCATATTATGTATAAAATTACCAATTAAAGAATATAATGTGTTAACTTTTTCATAATATGTCTTAGGAAATAATATATTTAGCTACAAGTGCTGAAAGTCTTAAAGAAGTTGTTGAACCAGAAGTGAACATTGTTGATACGGACGATACACTTGCAGAAAAATCAGATAAAGCTAACGTAAGTATTTGATTTTAATAGTATAATATAGTACTAAATATAAAATAAACCTCCAAACAATATAGTTAATTTATTTATACGGGCAAGTACATTTGCCTATGCCAAATGTTGGTATTTTTTCATATTATTAGGTATAAGATTACCAATTAAAGAATATAATGTGTTAACTTTTTCATAATATGTCTTAGGAAATATATATAATTTATATATGTATATTACTATATTATACGTCTTTTACTTGTATTGTAATCCATACGCACCACTATAGGCGTTAAATAAATTTAAAAAAAAATAATGTTTATCGATAAGTATCGTGTTAAGTGTAAAGGCTATAGTAAGTAGAAGATTAGACGTAATGTTTATAATATTATTATTTATTACTATATGTAGGTACCTGGTACATATAAATTTTACTCACGTCTTCAATAGTTTTGTTTTTTTCTTGTATTTCCATTATTAACGGCTCGACCGTTCGTTCTAGTTCACTAACATTTTCATTCGTCAGCAACAATTGTTTTTCTATATCTTTCATTTTAAGTTTCTCATCGAAAATCCGCGATTCCTTTTGCTCTATAATATCGTCACGAACTTGTATTTGCTTCTTAAGGCCCAAGATGGTCTGTTCTTCGATCTTTACTGATTCTTTCAACTGAGCTATATCCTCTTCATATTTTTCAAGTAAACCACCCAAGTCTTCTGCTTCCTTCGACGCTCTATATCAACGTTGACACATAGTATTATAGTTTGGCATAAATTAATCATTAAAACAATTAAATAACTATTTTAGTATTATTAAACACAGTGATCGAAATGGAAAATGTTTTGAATAGGATCACGTCTTACAAAACTAAAATGTCATTTGTTTATTTTTGTGTTTCAGATTTCAAATCAAAGTACCTATTTCATCATTTTTTTTTTTTGCTCAATGCTCATAAACCAACTCCCACCTTACTTCAATAATAAAAATTAACAATATAGGTGGATATATAAGTACGACATGTCATATATATTCATATTAGTGTCATATATTATATTAGCTGTGGTGGATTTATGAGTGGTGCGTGAGGCCACCCCCCCCCCCCCCCTTCAACAAGTTTCAGATCCACCCCCGAAGGTTAGTATTTTAATATACTAAGTAATACAGTCTGATACTCAGAATCGATTTCGAATTCACACTGATTGAATTCAAATTCAATACAATATACGACATAGGTTCATACCTAAATACATTACTAT
The DNA here is from genome assembly GCA_027563435.1 of Nasonovia ribisnigri. Classification (NCBI taxonomy): domain Eukaryota; kingdom Metazoa; phylum Arthropoda; class Insecta; order Hemiptera; family Aphididae; genus Nasonovia; species Nasonovia ribisnigri. The sequence goes on along the minus strand of JANEHU010000320.1, from coordinate 145,474 downwards.
ATGAGTAGCTTGCTATATTATATAGTGACTTGCTCTATTAGAAGGTACCTACACTCGAGACCAGCTATTGTACAGAAGAAAGGTTACCTAATTTCCCCTATCTTTATAATTTATCATAACAACAGGTTTTTTTTTAAATTACTGATATAAAGAAAATCAATTACACAGTTTGAATAGCATAAAAAATAAAAGTTGTATAATATTATAAAATATTATTTATATAACTTTTTAGAATTTATTATAAATAATTACTATAACTATATAGTTAACATAAATGTGTATTTTAAATAAGGAACTTTTAAAAAATATAATATTTTGCACTACTTATAAGCACTTTTTTTTTATCATATTATGAAATAACATTTTTGGGAGCCCTCCTGAATAAATGCATTCGAGGCCCTTTATATACCAGGCCGATACTGAGAACTCTTAAATTTTAAATAATATTATGTCCAACAGGAACGGACGTTAATATTAAAAGCTGGAACACCGTTCCAGTCCATTTCGAGCACTGCATAATTTGAATCTAAAGGTTACGCACGCTTTAGCTTTCATTTTGTATGATCCAAGTTCGCCTCTAAGATTTAAATTAATTTTTTTCAATTCTCTTAGTTTATTCATAAATTCAGCCTTTTTCTCCAATACTTCCCGATCTGCGTTTTCTTCGATTTTAGACATAAGATCAGACATACTTTGTTTATCTTTAACCAATTGTTCTTTTAACTATAGACAATTATTTAAATGTTTTATTGATTATTATATAGCTTGTAGTAATAAAAAAGCAAATTGCCTAATAAGTAGAAGTAACTAATTAGTAATTGCTGCTATTATTATTCATTATAATATATAGATTATAGGCAGATTATATGACAACTACCATTTGGTTCCCAATTATCGGGTTGGTTGTCCAGGACGTTGTCTACAGTTAAAATATTACATAGGTACGGGTACCAGTTGGTTCCTAGATTCTCTGCAGCTGGTAATACACGAATTGGTTCCGATGAGCTTTCATAGTGATAATACGCTACTAAGTAGGTATGTTAAATTAACTTTTAAAACTATTCTGATACGTTCAACCAACGAAAATTCCTTTCCCATTTTACACAGACTTAGGACTACCTAGTATACCTAGCCAGCTAGGTATGATTAAAAGTGCTATATAGTTATTATAGTCAGTATATGTACATTATATGCGCTATGTCGCTATATTATTATATACATGTATTTCAGTATTTGTCAATTCTAATAATAATATAAGAATAACATCGACAATAATATGGTATCATAATAAGTTGGTTAATTGCCGTAAATAATATTTTTAAAAAAATGAATGAGGTAAGTATGCATTTACAGCATATTTATTTTTAACGAATTTGAAATTTCAAAATGTTGCAATTATTTAATTTTTTATATTTTTATCAATAAACTTTTCCTTTTCAACAATCTATTAGATATATTCTATTAAAAAACTTTCCCAGACATCGTAAAACCTAATAGAATGTCATAAGAACATAAGATTAACGATTTGTAAATATGGGAACCTATTCGAATAATTTATTTGACCCTGGAACCAATTCCGTATTGCTTGTATTATGTATAGGTACCTCATACCTAGTATTGTCATTTATTATCTATTAAAATTTGAATTACTTTACTAATTTTGAGTATTATATTTACACAAGTATGCACAACTTACTTTTATAATATTTTCATCTTTTTCATTAAGTTTTATTTTAAATTGATCTACTATTTTTTGTAATTTTTCGTTTTGTTCAAATTCAGATTTGTTCATATCTCTAGTATAAATTACAGGAATAATATAATAATTTAAACGACCATATGGTATAGGTTACTAACCTAACCTATTGTAATTATCAAACGTTACCATCAAACAAGGTTACTTGGACCATATTTAAGAAATTTAGTATTGTATCGTCTGGCGTCACTAATTTATCTTATTATCATTATCAATTTAATTGCACACTAATACAAGCAATGTAAAATTTTTAAAAACCGTCTTAAGATATCTCTTATGAGTTTAACATGAAATCTCTATAAATTTAATATGACTGTGCCAAGTAATACCCTTTGGAATATAACTTGAGACACCAACATTTAAAAAAAAGGTAATTAGTCAATAAATGAGGCAACATGCATATTTTATATTCTTAGTAATTTATTCATTAGACCAATATTTTTAGCTCAAGCTCAAAATGAAAATGAAAAATGTCCCAAGTAAACCGGTTTGACGATATTATTAATCATAATTACTTTTCCAATTCCGAGTTGGTTTTAATTAATTCATTTTGAAGTGTGTCATATTTTTCATATTCGTATAATAGTTTTTCATTATAATTAGCTTCCAATTCTTCCAACTCTTGAGCATGTGAATCTTTTAAAAGGTTTAATTCCATTTCTAACCTACTCTTATCAGCCATGTGTTTTTTAGTTATTTCCTTGAATATAAAATAAATATAATTGTATACTCACATTTAATTATGACAATATTTGTGTACTATCTAGGTAAGGTATCTGCTAACTGTACTAAATATAATACGTATTATGACAGATTTTAGCTATTTATTCTTGTTTTACCTACCGTATTTTTATTTTCCAATATTTTCATAACGATCGAATGGTTATTATTCAATTCCTGAATCTGTTGTTCTTTAGATTTTATAAGTTGAGTAATTTGATATTTGCTTTCTCTTTCCAACTCATTCACTCTCATTTTAAGTTCTGCCATGTTTTCTATTTTATTCTTTAACTCTAAAGCGTTCACTAGAATATCGTCAGAATACGAAAATTGGTCATTTAAAATAACCTTTTTGCCTTCAGCATCCTTAATTTCCCATATACATATACTCCCATCTGACGAACAGGTGATCAAATTTGAATCATCAACTGTTATACTCATCTGTAAAACGTTGTATGATTAAGATTTTAAAATAACAATGTCATAGTTAGTAAACCTTTGTAATATTCTTGTTGTGCATATTAAACTCTTTGTGTTTGATTTCAGCCATGATAGGTAACATTAATGATAACACGACACCATTTTGACCTGCTACGAAAAGAATTAAATCTGATCTTGACAAAACTATCGCATCTAATGGACCTTGGTGCAAGTCTATATCACGTACCACCTAGACAATTTTTAAGACACATATAATTAGACTTATTATGGTTAGGTCTTATTTCAACAATTTTAACTCTACGATGATTTGATTATTTATATATTATACAGGCTTTTTAGTTTTTACTCTTATAATTGGTTTTTGTACAGCTAAATACGATTATTAAAATTTTAGAGAAGATTATATTAGTGCTTCTATATTGTACTTAGGTACCTATACAGTTTTACAATAATTGCGTGTAGGTATATTATTTAAGAATTTGACATAAAAAGTTAACCGATTGATTATTTATTTCTTTGAATCGACCATCTTGAGCAGCTGGGAAAATCTGATTAGTGTCGTTTGAAATGGCCAAATCCATATAAATTGTTTTAGGATGTACGATATCCATGTCCCTTTCACCAGTCCTCGTATTAAATTCGTAAATAGCACCATCTTTTCCACAAGTGACTAGTTTCATATCATTTGGCGCCCATACCATAGCCGTGATCTATAAATCATTAACTTTATGATATTTATCATAACATCAATAACATTAATTGTACGTATATGGCATACATATGCATTATGTGTGACGTGTAAGTTATTAAGCATGCAATCGTTAGTAATAATTGTCAACACACACCGTACTTGAATGTCCTTTGTACGTAAACCTTTTCTCAAATTTAACTGAACAATATACATCAACGTCGAATTGGTTAGCTAAAGCAAACATGTGACCGGACATACTAAATTCGGTCAAGTTACAACTCGTCACAGCGAACTCTCTCCACGATTTCAGACCTTCTGTGTGCACTAATTGGAACTCGACTTTCCCCGTGAACGCGGCAACAGAATATAACCCAGAAGGGTGTAGTGAAACACTAAACACATCTTCTTGGTATTGTTGTGACAGTAATAATGAACAGTTCAAATAGTTCCAAACTCTAATGGTGTGATCGACCTTACCACAAGTTATGAATATTGGTTTCCATTTACAAGTTGACAAGCTGGATATACCACCATGATGCAAGTCTTCGCCAAGAGGCTTAAAGTAAACAATATTCTGTGCGTTCTACAATACAATATTAGTATAATGGTATACATTGAATTGTGTCCTGACTATATTATTTTTAATTTCTAGAGTATTACCATAAATGTGTCTGGAATTTTAGTCAACGGTGCCCAAAACAATTGTGACCTCCTTGTAACACAAATCATTTTTAGGTTTTTTGGACTTATAGATAGTGTCTCTATGTTATGCATGGGTCTATCGGTATCTAGAGCATTTAAGTTTGAGTCAATTTGCTTCAAGAATTCATTTCGTCTTTTGTATCTGTAAAGTTATGAATTCGACGCAATTGAAATTCTTAGAACGTACCTATCTATTTTTTAGCAAACCTGTGATTAGTTTTTTCGTAGTAATAAACACAAGAATCGCCAAACACGAATATTAAACCCATCTTGATTGGAATACAGCATCTTATGTCCATTCGTTGATTGCTTTCTTTTGATAAGGGAACTACGTCTAAAGGAGCTTTTATTCTATTTTTTGGATCAAAATCCATCATTGTTTTAACGTTGTACATAGCTATAAGCTCTCCATTCTCAACTATTACCATACGACCATCCATAGTACCAGCTAAAATCCTATAAAGTTGTTTTTTAAAACAAATAAATAATAATATATTAATATGTCTAATTATTATATAATTTTATAACTCGTATTGTTAGGTACTAGTTATACTATATATTATAATCACATGTGCATGCTTAGGTATAGGACCAACCAGTGGCATAATTTCAACTCAATTCCATTTTTTGTTTTAGCAAATTTTTGAAATTTAAATTAATTTATTTTTGAATCAACAACGGTTTACCTTTTTTTTATTAAGCCTTATAGTTTTTAAGAAACTTTTTTTTGTCTATCACTCAAATTCATGTTTTAGTTCGTTGATAATAATGAAATAATGATGTTTCATTAAAGCCGCGAGCCCTCGATATAATTAAAGAATATTGACCACAAATCAATAATTATTTTTGTTTTTCAACAAATCGATATATTGACGGTAAAATAAGGAGTGCAATTGGAATACTGACCGTAAAATACAAATTTTTTCTTAGGCGCAACTGTTCCATGTCCAAGTGTCCAACTATATACTTTGATCTTGAAAAAATGTTACTCCCCCCCTAATTCAAAATCGTGACTACTCTACTGCCGTATTTTATGGGACATTAGAACATCCAAAACTTTCAACTACATTTGTGTCAGTTACAAATAACTTCAAAAATGTTTTGATTTGATAATTTCAACAATACATTACCTATCACCGTTTAACCAACATACAGTGGAAAAATCCAAGTTGTCGGCTTTTTGAAAACCGTACTGTCGCCAAATAGAATCACTGATAGTGACTAGCCGGAATAGCCCTTTGCCCACAAAACAGCATATAGTATTGTCTGATGGATTTAAGGCCATCTGTTATAATTTATATATGTTAATGACATTTACAATAAACATATTAACAAATGTGTAACTCGCATTTATATAATATATTACCTATATATTATGTGTATGTGCATCATAATGTCTTAAATTACCAATATATTATATTACATACAAAAAACGATATATATAATATATTATACATATTACATATATATAATATGTGTACATACGTCTAACACTGGCCCTTCGGCATTTGGAGGGTTACTAGCTTTCACATAGCTTTCAATTTTTGAATTTTCCCAATTGTAGTAATACATCATAAAATCCGGTCCATTAGTAAGAGCTGCCAAATAAGTATCATCAAATGAGAATTTGATATTAATGAAATTATCAGTTTTCAAATCCGTTAACACGGTTAACAATTTTTTTCGTTTCATTGAGTCCAGGTCATAAATACTGATGGTAGGTTTCTTCTTGTCACCTTTCTCTGCCACAGCTATAACGTTTCTAAATTACAGTAAAATGGCAGACAAATTATATTTATATTTGTACACTTAGTTAGTTATGATAACTATAATTTTTTATAGGTATGTATTATACTATAATTTATAATTAATTATTAAAAAATTAAATACAAAGATATTATTATTTGCAGTAACTAGGTATAGGTACCTATTTATTCATTTTTTATTTAATTTAATATCAAAAAAGATTACTAGGCCTCACTAAGTTTAAACTCGTGTGGAGGTGCCTATAGGTGCCTGTATGAATTAGTAATATAGGTATGAATTCTCTTATCGACTAATTTTACTGATATTTGTTAGATACCTATTTATTACTATTTGTTTACAGAACATTACATAATTATATATAGGTATTGTAAAAGTTACTTATAGTAATAGAGTGAAACTTTTATGTTGCATATTTTGCCCCCACCCCTCTACACTAAATTTGTTTTCAGTTACGGCCTTGATTATATATATATATATATATTGCCATATTGGAGAACTATAATACTACAAATACATCGGTTAGTGCTATTAATACACCGAAAATTCAATATTCAACCCAACATGAACGAAGCAGGCACCGAAAACATCAAATATTTTAGCTTTCCTAAGGAAGACCGACCTATATAGTAAAATTTAAACCTTTTGTTAATGATAATTATAATATTAATTTTAGTAGAAATCACATATAATTAACAACATATTATTAATCGTACAATTTTAGAACCAGAAATTACTTATTATGCGTTTAACACAAAAACTAATAACCTTTGCTGTTGATGTCTTTTTAAGTTCAATAAAAAAAAAAATTTTAAAAAAATATATCTGTTTTTTTCTAAATATCACACCTATTGGGCTATTACCTATATATACCGAATAATAATAAATTATTTATTATTAATAATAGATAGACTGTTCTTAAAACTGTCATAATCATAATATCTATATGTAGTTATATGTATGTGGTTACTGGTTTATATAATGCACACATAAAAATGTATATTATAGATAGTACGAACATACTTGTTAATGCAGAGAGCCATAGCAGTGATGACTTTTTGTGGTTCGGCCAGGTGTATATATTTTTGTTTATGATGGGCAGTGTTGTAAATGACGAGGACACCAGACGCTGGATAGACGATTTCATTTTCATTCAGAAATAAACAATTACCGTTCACTTGAGTTGTGAGACCGAAAAAAAATTTTGGGCTTAGGTTCGGGATCATCATAGGACGTGACATTATGACGATAAAAAGAAGGTATCAGCTATCTCCCTCTCTTTTTCACTATATGCCTATATATGCAAATATAACTAATTGCTTATAAAAAAATACACGTATAAAAAACATAATAATAATAAAAAATAAGTTCATATTAATTTTAATAAAAATGAATACTTTATTTTTATTTATATATTTAGAATTTAAAATACATGATACAATATTATCATATTTTAAATTATATGTAATTAAATTAGCACGCAAGTATTTTCAATATCTCCCGGTACACCGATGAAATGTTAATGCAGATACCATAAAAGTGACTTTGTTAAATCGAATTTTGCATTTTCTTGTATATAATATTATATAGTTGCTATGATACCAAGTTAATGAATGGTAAATAGGTACCTACTAAATGGACATATATTTTCCTGCATCTAGTCCTTTTTGTTATTGTTATAATATGGTCTATATATAGCCATATATAGGTAAGAACTAAGAAGCAATGGTATAAAAATATGTTCCTATATGATATTTTACAGGTGCCTATTTTGTTTATATATAGGTATTTGTAAGTTATAACGCTATTGTAATTTGTAGGTATAAGTAATTGAAAATCAGAGGCCTAGGTTCGTAAGTAGCACAAGTAGGTTAATGTAGGTATCACGATTTAAGATCTTAAATACTGTACAGTGCAGTATATATTAGGATTTAGAAATATTAAAATGGAATGGGATGGTTTAATATTTAATGTTTATACTTTATTCTGTGGTTTAATGTCTAACACCCCCAATTGATTTAATTTTAAATGTATTTTTCGTTTTAAAAAAAATAGCATTATTGTAAAAGGAAACGGTTACTATATAGTATGTAGGTATCTGGTATTTATAGTGATGAATCATCAAATTTGTTGGTTTAAAAACCATGTGTAAGTAGTAAGTACGAGAGTTCCAATATAAAATATAATACCTACTAGTTATCTTCGTTTTTACTTTTTCATTATCACTATAATAATATGTTATATACTTATATAAATATACCTAAGTTATAGCCATTTAATTATGTTCTTTATACTATGTACCTATATATTGTGTAATTATGTAACAAGTAACATAGGGCTATATTTATATTTATGTATTTTGAAAAATCAAAAAACTTAAAAATTGTACTTGTTAATATTTTCTATAGCTTATTCTTTGTTCGTGTACCAATGTTCTTTTTCTTACCTTGTAATATTATGTAATATCTATTATTATAATCTGTACTATATTAATGCCCCTGAGTCGTCGATAAATAATAAATAAATAAATAAAATAGCTGATAACTTACCAAGCAGATAGCGTGCATATTAGCTGTGTACCAATGTTGGCAGGGAAGGTTAGAAGGACCCAGGCAATTGCGGGTTGGCTTTCCGTCACCAGCTGCCCACCATATCGTTTCCAATTCTCTCTATCTTATGCCCGGTTGCATAAAAAATCGTTAATTATAATATTATAGCTAACGAATGATTAGTTAATGGCGCATTAATGATTTTAACGCCTCATTAAATCAATATACAATTTTTTAATTCTCCAAGGAGAATAATATATTTAAAAATAATATAAACTGATAAGAATGTTGTTTACTGTGTTTTTATGATTACTGATTAGAGTATTTACTTTAGAGCACGAACTATGATTATAATCATAGTTCGTGCTTTAGAGTACTAAGTCAGCCGCAGCTATTCTCTGCTGTTACAGCATAGTGATTATACATTATACTTTATATCAGATATTGCAAGAAGACAACAGACAATTTAAAGTATTTGAACATTTTTCTACAGTATACTATTGACTTCCTATGATTTTATTTTATAACGTCTCATTTGTTATGCAATTTATTATGTTAGTAGTTGTGAAAAAACAGTAAAAAGCTAAGTAATTGCGAATAAAATGTACATTTTATATTAGTCTTATAGACAAAGATTAAGTAAGTATATTAATGTACATAAAGGTAGGTTCCCCAAGCATGCCCACCCCCATTTTTCTTATAATAATGTATTTATTCAAATCCTGATTTTTAAGAATTTTAAAAGTACCTATATCTAAGGATCACATTTTCAAATATCATCTATATTTTCTATAAAATATCATGTAAGGAGTGTTGTAGTGATACCAAATTTTTTTTTCCAGTAAATTATTAATCATTGTGATTTTTTTGAAAACATTGATATATTTCAATTTAAATTCAAACGAGAAGTGTACGAGTCATCTAACTTGGTGTACCTACTAAGGTGTAAGGATATTAGGTCCATGATAATGTGTTCAGAAAAATAGGTGTGAGCATACTTGGTGAATTTCCATTGTCTCAAAGTAGAATACACTATTAGAGGTGGCGCGCATTTTCTACAAAACAGTATAGGCGAAAGAGGGAAAAAATATGCAGAACTTGTGTATTCTATTTTTGAGACAAAGTAATTGGGATATGTTAACATTCATCAATTTTAACCAGTCTTTTAATATAAACCCATTATTTATTAATAAATTAGAATCCAAAAAATGTTAAGTACTTATTTTCATATTATTTATACTGAAAACTGAAACAATAAATCATTTTTATTAAATTGTTCATAATGAAATAATTTTTTGATTAAGCTAAGTAGTATGTCCCAAAAGTCCCGTATCACCCTTACGACCACTTTGTGGCAAATCAATATATTTATTGTGGTATTTTACAGTAATTAATAAGTATAAAAATTCTGATTAAATGGCATAAGATTCAAATTTTTTTATGCAGTGAAGTTTTTAAATTTTCAACATATGCATTTTCTCAATTAGAAACAGTTAAAAAAATGTTTTATTAAAACTGTGTGAAAATTGACCAAGTAAAGCAAATTAAATTGTTACTTTTATTAAAATAATACCTAAAAACACAAATAACATAATTTAATTTATCTTGCACATTTTTTTTATAACAATCTCCTTTGTCTACTAGTAGGTATTTATTTTGTATTAGATTTAAAATATGATGTTTACATTCTCAGTACATGATTTCATTGTCATGGTAAAATGTTATCTTCCAAATAATGAAAATTGCAAACAAGCTGCAAGACTTTGGAATTGAGTACCTATCAAGATCACCAAAAACAATGTTATATTAACTATTGACTCAACTATTATTGACTTGTAATATTAATGTCTCAATTTTTAGAAACTGTTAAATAATTTAATTATTGTGTTATCCTCTAGTTGCAATTGATACATTTCTGCAAAGCTCCACTAATAATTAGATATTTAAAGATTGTCATAAAAAATCTGCATTCCATTTAAAGTTGATTAAATCATAAGATTCATGTTTTGCTGATATAACTACAGGTATAAATCTAACAAAGTCTACTACCTAATTTACTTTAATTTGGTCGGGTTTCAATAAATTTTAATAAATTTTTTAAAAACTTTTTTTAGAAATATGACCAAGAAATTGGCTCTCTTCAAAATTTAAAAAACTTAATTGCAGAAAAAATTATACTTCTGAAACCAAAAATTTGAATCTTATGCCATTCAATTAAAATTTCTATATTTTTACTGTAAAAAACCAAATTAAAATTTTTTTTTTTGCCACAGAGATACGAGTGGGATATGGGACTTTTGAAACAAACTGTATAGACAGTAAACAATTGATAGTCTTTAATAAAAAAAGCATAAGTATACCTGTTGTAAGAATGTAACATTAAAACAAATAATTTAAGTTATTCATTCAAGCTTAAATTACATGTAATTGAATTATTGATGGAATTTAATGTAGGTATTGAAGTTATTGAATGTATAAAAATATTTTTTATTTTTTTCAGTTATCATGTTGTCAATGAGAATATTTCGAACATGTTATTTGTGTCATTGTTCAAAAATGATCATATCCAAAAATATGTCTGTTGCAGTAAATGAACCGAATGTCGTACCAGAACACTTATGTAATCTGGCCAAGCAATTAAATGTAAAAAGTTCAATGTTATCCAAAGTCATAAACAATCATCAAGAAAAATTAAAATTTTACACTGAATCAAGGTGGCTAGTACTATTCGAATATTTAACCCAGTATGACTTTAAAACATCTGAACTTCTAGAAATGATAGATTCAAATCCAGATATATTAAGTATAAATAGACAAAACTTACAAAGATGCATGATTGCATGGACTAACTTTCGCTTTGAAGACAAAAAATTAAGACAGTTAATAATTTCACAACCTTCTTGTTTGTTGCTGGACGATAAGCTAATTCTATCCAGAATCCCTAAGCTTTTATCATATGTTGGTAATAAACAAAATAGGTTATTGGAATTGATATCATATTCACCAAATATTTTGTTTGACAATTGGAAATATATAGAGTCTAAATTAGATTATATATTGTTGGACATGGAACTTGGTCCTACTCAATTTGTAACGACAAGTGTTATGTCCTCAACACTTTTTGATTTAAAGTGTAGACATACTTTTTTGGTAAAACTAGGTATGTACAAACGTCGAGATCCAAAGGCTAGTCCAAATCTAATAACTGGTAATCCTTCATTGAAAAAAATCATTGAAACAAGTGATAAACAGTTTGCTGTTAAAGTTGCTGGAGTTACAGCTGAAGAATTCTTTATTTATAAAAAAATATTTAAAAAACAATTAGATGAAGAGAATGATGATGATTCAGATGAACGTGAATATTACAGTGATGATAATTGATTTTTATATGAGATGTGTAGTTTGTAGAAGACATTGTTAATAGTGTATTTAAACTATAAATACACTTAAATACATTATTTAAACAACTACTGTAAAGAATCATTTCAGATTATGTAAAAAAAATAAAAAAATATATAATATGTTTAAATCATATTTTTTTATTTAACTAGTTGAATTTTAAATTTGGTAAAAGCTTTCGATACAGTAGATTTCTGTTTATTATTTACAATACTCAGTTGTTATGGTACTAGTGCAATTTGCTGGTTCAAAAGTTATCTAAATAAAATAAAATAAATTAGTAATTAATAATGTTAATGGTTTTATAGATCAGAAAAATTAAGTTGTATAATCATGTACCTTAAAACTTTAAGAATAGTCTTTGTTTTTATACTTATCTTTAGACTTTAATGTATATTGAATGGTAATCTGAGTGGTGTAATAAAATAATATAATAATTTAAATCAAAAGTGTGGCGCAAATTATATACCATTTCATTTTCTGTTGAGGTGCAGATATCAAAATCAATAATTAGAAGCAAATTATGTATTTTTCTTTTTTGGCACAGATTACACACTATACATATACTTAAATTTACCAATTGGTGGGGAAAATTACAAGTATCTACTAAAATTGGTTCAAAAAACCACCTCCACTTACTTACTGGCTATGCTACCACCTATCTAAGAAGATTGTTTATTCCCACCCAGAATGTATTTGATAATGCATCAAAATTAATAAGTTGGTTTTAGAATTGATATTATACATCAAACATTTTTCATTCTTTCTTTAATAATAGTTTTAACTATAATTTTCCACCAATAAGAATTTGGATGAGTATTATAAATTTTAACTGAAGTTTATAATTAGTTTTAAATTATTCAAATTGAATAGTGTTTAGTTATGTTTGCTGAAGATTAAAATTGTGTTAGTACTAGGTGGATGTAGCTCTGCTGTACAGTAGGTTGCTAGTGGGTCACTGTAATCGATTATATTACATTTGAATTCATCAATGATATAATATATTTGTAACCGAAAAAACTGTTCTGAGTGGAGACGGTTTATCGGTCTAAGAAATTCTATATTTTATTTATATTATTATTACCTATTATTAATACGGTAACTGCTATGTTGAATAAATATTTTAAAATTACAAAAAAATAAAATAATAAAATAACAAATCGATATTCTTGGTTACCTATTTAATATGTACCTAATTTCGACTAAAATTGAACATAAAATAACTATAAACCTTGTTTTACATTTTCAATCCTTAGCTATAAAAATTTAATAACATTTTATACATTTTTAAGTTTTAACTACAAATTAATTTTAGATTCTGAGCGGAGCGATGAATGTATTCAAATTGTATTGATTTTACAATGATGTGTATTTTATATTTTTATTTTTAACTGCCTATACGATAAGTAGTCGAAATAATGCTTTGATTTTCATCTTCAGTATCTTGTTCGATGGGAAAGTGAATCTAATTGGTGTTTGGGGAGGTCAACATTTAAAATTACCAGTAGTTTTCAAATGTGCAGATAAAAACCAGAAAAAAATTAATGAAAAAGTGGAATTTTTACTCAAACTCTGATTTCGACAAAATCTATGAATGTCAATAAAATGTTATTCCTTGGTTAAAAAAGCTCGAAAATTTATTACAAGACTACTAATACATTTTTACAAATTTACAATAGTAGTGGAAAAATATTAAAAATATTTGTTAGCCATTTTTATTTTATAAGCATTTAAAATTTGAATTTTGACAAAGTAGGTACATATAAAAATTACGAAAATATTCAAATTATTATTTTGTATTAGAAACTCAAAAAAATTTTCCTTTTTAAATTTAAGGTTTTAAAATGAAACACAATACTCCTCATATGTTAGTCTACCTTTATCAAAAAAAAAAAAATCTACAAGAAAGTTAAATTAAATTTTTACGAGCGTTTAAAGTTTATAGGTATTTTTACAAAATTGGATATTCACTCCATTTTTAATGTAGCGATTTTCTTCTTTTATAGTAATTTAAAAAACGAATAACTAAAAATACATGGAAATTTCACTTAATGATTATATTCTGATTTTCTATACGCCATAAACTTTTGAAAATATTTTCACTCGTTTTGAGCTGTGTAAGGACAATTACAAAATTTTTTTTAGTTGTTTTTCTATAAATATGAATAAAATTGATCTGTTGGCCCAAAAAGCTGGGCAATTTATACAAGGGTCCTGATATTTTGTTACAAGAGCGGCTGAAAAACATTAAAAATACATTAGCACAATTTTTTTTTTATAAGCGATTTAAGTTCGAATTTTGACAAAATTATTTTGTAGTTAAAAATTTATAAAATGTCTGCTTTTACAGTTAATGATTGAAAATTTAAAACAATATAAATTAATTTCTTCACAATAATATCATCAAATATACTTTGTTATATCATAGACTTACTGACCAGTGGGCAGTGGCCGTCTTCGCTCAGAATCGTTTTTCGTATACAATGATATTTCTATTATTGAATTCAGATTTAACGCTATCCATTACAGTGATCCACTTATAACCTACAGTAAATGTAAAAAGAAAGGTGGGGATGTGGGTGTCGTTCTGCTGTGCAGTAGGTTATAAGTGGGTCATTGTGGGTGGTGTTAAATTTGAATTCAATTATATCATATCATTCATATAATTTTATATGAAAAACTATTCTGAGCGAGGAGTGAAGATGGTCGATCAATCAATGATATTATACCTTGTATTCAATTTTCACGCTTTACATTAAATATTTCAGTTAACAGCTCAAAATTAGTTAAGATATTTAGAAAATTTGATCAAGAATAGGTTATTGATTAAATAAAAATATGGTGTAAAATTCAAGTATCTATAGTTATTCGTTTTTTAATTATAGCAAAATAAGAAAAACACTACATGAGAAATCGAGTGAATATCCAATCTCGTAAAAATTTTAACTTCAAACATTCATAACAATTTAATATGACATTCAGGTGAACATTTTTTTTTTTTATAGATAGACAAACTTATGAGGAATCTTGAATTCAATTTTCAAATCTTAGATTTAAAAAAAAAATTTTATGAATTTCTAACTCAAAATATTTTACATATTTACGTGATTTTTACGTATTTTGTCGAAATTCGAATTTTAAATAATGCTTTAAAAAAAAAATATGACAATGTATTTTTAATACTTTTCAACTGTCATTGTAACAATATATTAGGAGCCTTGTGTTAAATTTTCAAGCATTTTTACTCAACGAATAAAATGTTATTGATATTTATAGAATAAAAAAACTAAAAAAATTGAAACTGAAAATGTCTTAATACAGCTCAAAACAAGTCAATATATTTTGAAAATGTTATGGTGTTTCTATATAAAATTCTAATATAAACATTCAGTAAAAATGACTTGTATTTATTTATTTATTTATTTTATACTTATTTGCATGTATTTATGGTCATTTTTTTATAGTTTCACCAAAAACGAAGTTTGTTTTTCCAGGTGTTTCCTCCCAGGTCTACGCACTAACACACTTTCCCATCGAACAAGATACTGAAGTTGAAAATCAAAGCATTATTTTGACTACTTACCGTCTATACAGTTATCACACAAAAAAAAAACAACATTGTAGAATGAATATATTCATCGCTCCGCTCAGAATCTAAAATGTAAATTCTGAAAACAAAGTAATCCAACAATATGGCACAGGAGAAATTAATTGGCGTCATTTTATTAATTATTTTATACTTACATTTAAATATTAAATTTAATGCTTCATAAACGTATACCAACTAATAATAATTTTACAATTTATAACTTAAACATGAACACAAAATGGCGGCACAAAACCTACTCTGCAGCCTTCTAGGCAACTGCGCGATACTAAATGGTTTAGTAATAAATAATACTAATTTACACGAATAAATGAAACTATGAAAGTAGTTAGGTATCTATAAGTATTTCCTAAAGTCTTGATTATGACAACGTAGGCTAAAATAACTACCTATAATATTCCTGGGTGGAAATTGAAATTGGTTTTAAAATACATATTATGTATTTTGATGAAATACAATTGCGGGCGAAAAAGAAAGGTAATTTTTAAACGAAATACTCCCGAAGTTAACCTCAATTTAAAGTTATGTTTCTTCTAAAATTGAAAACTATCGTTATGATAGTTATATTAAATGAAGATGATTTTGGTTAAAATGGTCAGGGACTTGGCCCTTATTTATTAAAGTAGGTACTTAATACTTCATGCTATAGGCATTCCCTGCAGCATAATAATTACTATAGTTTCTACCTATGGGTTATGGCTATAACTATAATTGTATAACTACTGATAAGTTAGAAGTACATTTTTTTTATCATTCCACAAGAACAGACCATCAGTATTCAGAATTGTACTGTATTTTATATTAATTTGTATTGTTATAATCGTCTATTCCTGTCTAAAATCGATATACTACGTGACACATAGGTATTCAAAACAATAGTTCACGATGGAAATGTGTCATAACTTCATAAATTATGTACTGTGATTTCCACTAGGTAAATCAAATAAGTATACCTAACTAATTTACTTGTCATTCAATGCTGTGAATGTTCAGTATGATTGTGTATTGTGTTCATTAATTGTTTCATGCAGGGACGTAGCCAGGATTTTATTTCGGAGGGGGTCAAACCAAAAATAATAATAATAATAAATAATTTTAACCATTCTATTATTAATCAATCAAAAATTAAATTCGTAATGACTTACTAGTTACTATATTATGCTAGCTATGTTATGTACATATTGTAAAAAAAGTATCGTATAAATAAAAAATTTGTAGGTATAAATATAACATATAGATGTAATAAAATTTATAATAATAATTTTCTTTTTGATCTACATAACGGACACACATAGATAGTTGCTCAGTACCAGTTACATCTAAAGTTTCGTCACAAAGAATTGAAAAGCAACCGGCTTTATTTATTTTAGTTACAATATTTTTTTCGAATAAGTTGGCCACAAATGTCTATTATTTCATTTTGAATAGATGGGCTTAGATAAGTAGAGTTTTTATTACTATTTATTAAATGATTTTTTAAATTTTCATCGCCAAAATTTGCTCGAAAACGAAGTAAAGCACGAAATTTACCGTCTTTTTTTGGTGGTTTTGACAAATTTAATGGTCCACTGTCATCATTACCTCTTAGAGAAAGTTCGATTTTGTCGATGACATTCCGGGGGTCCGGACCCCGTGGACCCCCCTCTGGCTACGTCCCTGGTTTCATGGACAAACAATCTATTTGTTAAAATGCTAACATCACACGTTTTTTTATTCACAACCATTAAGTATTTAAATCCGTCTTTTTGTCACCTAATAAACCGATATTTATGAAGATTTTGTAAAACTACATAGTGATTTACCCTTTTTAGAAGTTATAAACTTAGCTTAATTTACATATTTTACTTAAAAAAACTAAATATCCAACACACAGTGGCTTAGATATAATTTTTATGTGGTGGGGGGGGATAAAACCCATCCATGCAATATAATATATTTATGAAATTAATGTATGATTACTGAATACTGATTAGTCATTAGTGTTATAGTCTAGCTGTTGGATGTGACGAAATTAAAATCCTAGCCTTTTTTTTTAGCCTATAGCCTAAGAAGACACGGGATGCCAAGTATATGAACCAGAATTCAGAACCATAAACACAATATTATATGGGATCATGATCGGTCATTGTGTTGGATATATATCGATGGATGTTGTGGCGCATATTTTATAATATTGATGTGAACTGTGAAGGGTTGCTCTGTTACGACAATAGCTAGGTTGCGTGTTATCATTATATCGATATAGGGTGATACAAACACCTTGTCGTTTCAATAAAATTAGTCTATGGAAAAAAAAACACTACTCGATAATTATTGAAACATTGGCAACTATATCAAACGGTGATCCATGCGACTCCCTCAAACTCACCCCAACACTATAAAAAGGGTCAATTGGTGTATACATTGTACATTAAGTTCAAATTGAGGTCGCATTATATACAATGCACCGTACCATGCCGCAAAAAGGGGAACAACGTAGTAAGGAATAATGTGTATATATATATACATACATATACAAATATATATATATATTACACAGTACACATACGTATAATATACGTATATATTATTACACACTGACAGACCGAATAAATAGGGTAGACCCTTACGCGTATCGCCTATAGCTGGATATATACAATCATATTGCAGCTGTCTAAAGCTTACGTCACAACCGCACACCTAAACTCACACACTCGCGTGCATCATAGAAAATAATAATATGTGCGCCCACTGCGCCCACTATACTCTCACTCTTACTTTTTGAAGGTTTAAGTTGAGATAATCCGACGTTGAGATCACCAACCTCGCGTATTTCGATTTGTTTTTTTTTGTACGTATGTAGATCACCCTAAAGATTAAACCTTTATACTATAGACTATAGAGAATTGAGGGATTACCATTGAATATATTATATATATACCTATATATTTTTTATAAATTATATTCATATATAGATAACATGAGTGATAACTCGTTTTGATATTAAATTCGATTAACTCTTTGATATGAAAACATTGTAAACGTATATTATTTTAAAAAAAATAATGATTACGAAATTATTAAGTTCAAATTTCAATACGTATTGAATATACTTTTTTGCAATTCAAAAACTTATTATTGATATAATATTTTTGTATAATATTAATTTCACAGAATATTATCTCAGTATGGGTATGATGTAAATTGTATGTATAATATGTATATGGCTAAGAAAGGTTCATGAGAGAGGAGTTTAATAAATAAACATATTATAAGTTAATAAAAACTACTAATATTTACCTTGATGCAATAAAATCAGTACTTAAATGTTATATACATTTACAAAAGGTTTTTTTTAAATCACTTTTTAAATACAATTTTATTAGAAAAAAAAAGGTAGACAAGTGAGTACCAGTAGTTCTCGAGCAAATTTTTGTAGTGGATATGTTATATTTGAATACAATGATAATTCATTGTATACGAAAAACGATTCTGAGTGGGGATGGAGCCTAGCATACTTGTATAAATAATCAAATTGAATAGTTAAAAAAAAAATAAATAAAGATAGAAAATATTTCATGGCTATAAATAGCGTAACTTTCCGGTGAACTTTTTCTTTTGAAAAAATGTAGAAAAAATTGTTAGAAACTTTTTATAAAAAATTCTAATATTAGCTATGGAAAGAAAATCTTTTATACATTTCTGACTGAACAAAAATTTACAAAAATTTAAAACATTTTCTCATGGCTATAAATAGCTCAAAAAGAGTCAAAATAGTTTGAAAATCTTACTATAATGTATGGAAATTACCACTATTTATGTATCAAAGATTTCAAAATATCAATATCATAATTATTATTTTTACTCTTCAAATTATGAAGGTTTAATAAAATGGATATATTTTTTATAGTTTCCAAACATTTAATTTTGTTTCATAAAAATGTGATTATGTTATTAAAATGTATTGAAATTATCATAAAAAAATAAAGTATCACACTTTTTGTACAAGGTATTATTTATTTCTAAGCTTTCTAATTATTTAAATTATGTACTAAGTATCTGATGAAGTTGTATAGGTAAATTATATCATATTATAGTGGCGTAATGGGGGGGAAGTGGCAAGGAGGGGCACTTGCCACCCTAGATATTTTTGTGGAGGCTCAAAGGTATGATTTTGGTATTAACTATTTAACAATATAGGTAACCACTAACCAATACCTGCTACAGTTTGTTTCTAAACCATAAAATGAGTTTTAAGACTAAACCAGAGGGGGGTCAGAGTTTTGATTATGATGAATATTGAATACTGAATAAATTATATTGCCTCCCCCCCCAGATTTTTATCCAATTACGCCACTGGGTACGTATGTATAATATGTATATCGTATTGTTAAGAATGAGACTTTTAACCTCGGGGTCGCGAGTTCGAGACCCAAGTTGGGCGCCACTTTGTTAAAATTTAAAATAACGATTTTATTAAGGTATAGGAATTTAATAACTACAGTACCATAATACCTAATAAATAAATATAGATCATACAGCAATATATAATATATGTATTTTGTAAGCACGATATCTTTGTTTATATAATATTACTACCTATTAGTTAACAAATTCCTAGAGATCAGTTGTTATTTTAGATTATTACAAAGCTCATAATAATATATATTGTATATTTGTATTATTGCACATAATTTATCTTAAATGTATAAATGTACTTATATACCTATATAATATTATTATTATTATTATTATCCAACATCGACTGTTTGGCCACCACTGCTATATAATAATAAAATATAATAAAATATTAATTATTCCGTTCAGCGTGATGGTGTGATACTCCATAATTCATAATACACCCTAAATCGGCTAAACCACTTCATCCTTATATACCTACTAATAATTAATAGTATTTTTTTGTAAATCTAGTAGGTATACGTTTTTCAGTTTTTGTTTGTGTTATTTAATGGGCGAGAAAGTTTGAGTATTGAAAGAGCAACTCTCAACACGCGCTTGCACGTGGCTTAGCACGTGCCTCCAATTGGTTGCACGTGTTACAGTTTAGATAAAATAACAATATACAGTAACTCGTATTTATTTATTTAAAAATAGCAATACATGCCTACAACCTACATATAGTGAACAGTTGTAAGATACACTCTGGTATAGCGGTCAGTGGAATCAGTGGATCAAAATGAAACTAATGAAAATAATAAAACACTGCATGGACATAACAATGTATGGACATAATTTTTGAAATCCTTTTACTTGTAAATTAAATCAACTTATATTTTATGTACGATGTATTATCTACGTACCTACATTACCTATATAGCTATGAACTATGAAGCTATACAACTATACGGCATTGTAGCCTTGTATGTTATACTAATAATTATTATAAGCAATTACTTAGATATATGTATATACTCATTCAATACTAAAAAATATTATTAAATAGCTAGGGTTTTAGCATTTCTTTTCATCTCACAAACTATATAATTCACCCATCATTACATAAATATAACAAAATGCATTGTTATTATATTACGAACAGTGTTGTTTATATGACGACGTGACGTGACGCTTAAGAACAGCAAGCGAATCATTGATTTGTTTTCTGCTGTTACCCCTCTGGGAAAGGAAGCACCTGTTTATGAACACACAAAATGTATAGTATATAGTCATATAGTATACAGTAGAGAGAGAGCTGAGTTCGATGTTAAATAAAGTTTTCAAATTTTAAAAGAACAGAATGATGTACCTACCATATTTTCGTTTAAACTAAAATTCAAGTGATAGTGTAATAGTGTATTATATATGCCAAGACAAATATTTAAATTATACGATTTTATGTTATTAAATATTCGATTTTTATAAAATATTTGAATTCAATCAGAATTGTTGTGGTGAAATATTAATGCCGGGTTTCATGAAGAATTTACTCATTTAATTGTTCAATAAAATGAAATGGACCAATCATGGGCCACTAAATCATGTTTAAGGGACAATCAGCTCATTATTGATTCGCTAAATGGTTAGTGATTGCTCATGCAACCCGGCGTTAGTGTGCGGGACTTGAAACTTTCCACCATATTGCAAATTATTATTTTCTACTCCATAAAATAATGATACAATACTTATTATAATAATAATTATTATTATAAAATATATACAATTTTTTGGGATAAATAAGATCAACCTACAACAATATAGTCATACAAATTTATCATAAAATATGCTTTTAACTTATAAATAAAGGCTAGTATAATGTGTGGTCTCCCCTCAAAATAATTTTTTTGTATACAATTATTTATCATTCATAATTAATTCAAATTTACACATCCATTTCCATTACAGTAACCTATAGCGGTTTTCAATAACAAGATAAACTTGTAAATTATTATACAGCAGGGTGACTTCCGCAGTTTTTTTAATTTTCAGTGCTATACGCAGCTATATATAATTCAAAAGGTACAAAAATAATTTCACTAGATTGAAAATTGTCGTGTATTGCTAATTGCTATAGAGTATAGACTATATGTATTTATAACCTTACATTCATATAATCGTATAAGTAGTCAGGCAGATCATAGGATATAGATATGAGTTGTGATGTGGTAGAAAATGTCACGTTTAATATTAATAATTGAACATTTTGGAAAAAAATATGCACTTTATCACGCCCCTTACAAATTTCAAAATATATTTTTAAGTCATATTTTTCAACGCTGTTTTTGAAACAGTTTTAATTTTTTCATATTTTTTTCAAAATATCAATCAAACTAGTATAATATTCAATTTTTACTTTTTAAGCAACTATGAAAAAAAAGTTGGAGTATCTATTTTAATCTGTGAATTTTTTCATTAACTTGTATAACAAGGTACATGAAACGGGTGGTTTACGTATTTCAAAAATGATACAAAACATATTGTATTATATTTTTTTAAATTTTTTTTTGTACCTTTTGGTCTTGGAATTAACAATATTTTCTGCTTCGACAACACTAAGGCCATTAACATTACATTTAATAGCATAGAAAAAATATATATATTTATATATAATTAAATGACTTTTTAAATAAATACATAATAGTTGTAGATATAAAAAATTGTAGTTGTTGGTAATTGGTATTATGTTATAATAATTGCAGTATTTGTGTTGCTTTGAAAAGTTCTATTGTGTTTGTTTCGTTGTCTGGATTTGGACCTAGACTTGTTTCGATACCATGGCTTATGTTTTTTCTCTTAGTTTTTCATACATTTTGCATTCTACTAAAATTTGTTTGTTTGTGATCGTGGTGCCACATGTGACATGTCTGACATATTGGTGGGTCGCCTTTTGCCATCAAATATCCATATGCCATTCTTGAATGTCCAATTCTGGCCCGATTCTGTTTTTTTTTCATTAATTGAGATATTAATGTTTGGGTTTCTTTTTCATCTTTTAATTGTTTGTATAATTTGGTTTTGTTTGTTTGTTTGGATGCTCCATATGTTTTACCATAGAGTTGCTGTGTTTTATTTTATTTATTTTCTTACATTTTTGTACTGGTATATGCAATATATGTTGATGTATTGTGCATCATTTGAGTTGGTATAGCAAGTTTTGCTTATTTTACTGCTCTTTCATTAGTTTCATTGCCGGTCTATTCCTATAAATTATTATATAGATTACCTATAAATTCAAATTATAAGAAATTAACTAATATATACTATATAATATTGAAAAAAAACAAACAAATAAATAAATATAATATAAAATACAATTACAAATAAAAATAAGATTATATACTATTGATAGGGACATCTTAAATGTGAGGGACGTAGCCTAAGTAACTAAGCTGAATTCGCAGTTCTAAGCATACGATGTATAGTATGTGGTTATGTCCGTATGATGTTTTGTGTTGGAATATAGAATTGCGATTATGTGCATTTTAAAATCAAATCAAATGTAATTGAATCAGATGTGATACTTATCTCGAGGTAAGTCGTGTACATTATACTATTGGTGAACTAAATTGGTAACATTGATTGGATAATAGCTGGTATACCTGATAGCAATACAGTATAGCTTAATATAATATTGTAATTACAAATAAGTATATTATTCGTATAACGTATAAGTATAGGTATTATACCTATATTATACTGTAGTATCTATTATATAGACAAAAGACAGCGATATAATGTATTAGTTTATAAGTAGGTATAGTTTATATACTATACCTATAATATGGGTACGACATTTTGCTGTCAAACTTTTTATCACTGTAAGGCTGGGCTATAATAGAAATTAGTTAATGAGTTTAAAAAAACGTCGTACCCGTCTTTTACTAACGCATAACTTAAATTTAAGATACCTACTAAAATTAATTTTACTCTATCATTTATATTTGGAGCAAATTAACCTATTTAGTATTTTTATGAAATTTTAATTTTAGAGCAAGTTATGAGGATTTTAAAGTTATAAACCGATCACCCCACTCTGAATTTAAAATATTATAGACATGCACCATATATATAGGTATATATAATATATGGTTGGCCAATATCAGCAGTGAATTTTAGTAGGTACACTATATACATACGCATTTTTACTATCATATTTGTTTGTATATTTATCAAGAAATTAAAATCTATTGGTATATTCATAGTATCTTTTTATAACTTATACTTATTATCTTGGTTTTTTGTGGAACTATTCAACAACTATTCATAAGAACGCAATCACACATAATATATATCAATATATATATGGAATAAATATTAATAAATATTATTCGGCTTTGTCAGTCGACAGCGTAATATCTGTCGCTGTAATAGGTATTATAATATTATAGTATAACATTTTTACATAGGACGCTTTAGTATAAACACTATAAACTATATTGATTATCTAGACAAATAATGTATCCTATATGTGTATTAAATAACAGCTGTTAACTTGCATCCGAGTTACTGCTGCAGTGATCTTACTCACCTATACCTATATATAGGTAGATAAGTGAGTATATAGTCAGGCATATATACACTGCATTATATGTCTGATATACTCACGTGTATGTACCTGAGTTATACTATAGGGAGTCGACTCCCGTAATTTTGGAATTTCTTATCAATATTTTTTTTTTTGCTCGACGCGAGTACCTAACATATAAATGCTACTTGCATATTATTATACTTATCATTGTATGCTTACACGTTATATAATATAGGGTCACGAACTTATACGTGGGTGGAAGGAAGGGTGTATATTGGGGCGGTGTATGGGCGTGGTATCGTGACTACTCGTCCTTTAACTGGCACGCCTCGGTATGTTGGATACTTGCAAGTTGATTCGGCAGTCTCTGCACCAACGTCCTGGCATCCGATTGTGTTTGCCCGCGTCTCGTCTACCCGTGCAGTGTACCTACACACATATACTATTAATAATATTAGTACAACGGTTTTAATATACCGTCCACACGCTCACTATACCCGACGATGGACCATCATCACCATCATTATCAATTGAACCACCATAGTACGGCACACCATTATCACGCACCGCCGTACACGAGAGACTATTTCCTGTACGAGTACTCTTCTGGTTCCGAGTCCGATGGTACGAGCTCGCTGAACAGTGACTGCGATTCCAGCAATTGTGGTAAGTGTGCAACTATCTGCACAATACACGTAGCACAGTATTAAATTAAATATTATTATATTTATTTTAAATGTAGAAAAAGAGTCTTACGCTTTTAAATTATATCCCCGAATCAATAACAAAACACAAGTAAATCTAGGTATTCAAAATAATTACATGTTTGTGTTATGTACAGTTTTGCATAATATTATAAAAAAAATTCTCAGAAAATAAAGCTAGGATCCTCATTGACTAGGCTTATTATAAAGTAAAGATTAGCAGGGGATTTCCCGGGTGATGTGTAGGTACAGTTTTTAATTTTTACCTTTTCCATAACCGGCCGACTGTATACGCAGCCTTATTGACAAATAGTATTCAATAACTTGAATAGGAAGTTGAATACTTGAATGCATCCGCAGTTACTGGTTAGGTTAACCGTTAACCTAACCTGGTATAGTCTTTACTCTGTAGGAGCTCTGTTAGTCTGTTCATATTAGCACGCTAAATGTTTGGCCAAACTTGGGCCAAACATAATTATAAATGGATGTCCCTTCCACTAAGGACAAGCATGGTGGCTTATTCGTATTCAACATTTTTGGTTGAGTAAAGATAATTGGCAATCAAACAGAAATAGGTTTATTTTTGAAGAATATACATACCTATTTTATATCAATAATTCCAAAACATAAAAAACTTAATGCATTTACGGTCTATGAATTATTTGACAGATAATTAAATTAATTCTAAAGCAAAATGCCCACATTCAATATATGAGCAGAAATCACAAGTATATAGTTTTAGAAAGAAAACAAATGCGTTGAAAAGTTTCCATTCCAAGTGATCAAGTATAGGTACAATTCTTAAATTATACACATAGGTAGGTATACCATATAAATATTTTTAGAAATTTTAAAAAAAAATGTCGAATTGAAACTAAAACAGCAATCAGAAAGGTCACACAGACAACAATAGCAAAATAAAAAGGAAGTAAGCATGTATTCATCAAAATATCACCATAAGAAAAAATTATATATTTTCTTGGGTGATAGGCACCTTTTATTATTCCGGACGCGCTTGAAACAATACATCAGGGTAATTTCGGGACACACTAGGAAAACTCTCGATGAGAGTTGTAAAGGTAGTTAATAGCAAATAAAGATACGATATAAAGAGTTTCTCTGTTAATGGAATGGCTCCCTAAAGCTGATATCCACTAGGGTCTAGGAGCCAGGACGGTAGGTAAATAAACATTATGCTAGTTATTTTCTAGTTGTCTGACAGGCTGCAGCTTATAAGAATGTAGTTCAAATGTATATGTCAGTGAAACGCAAAAGTTGTCTTTGACCTCTTGGTCCAATAATTTATCAATTGCTAATTGGCGATAACATGAGCTGCGGTCATATAAATAATCACGATATATGTACCTTTTCAACAATGCTATAAAATACAGAAGCAGTTAATTACAGGAATCTAAAAAAAAAACACGATTGATCTCAAAAATCTAAGCATCTATCTATATTATATATAAAAATGAACGTTTGTCCGTCTATCATTTATGTATTCTTAAATAACGTTCATCCGATTGCGATGAAATTTGATACAGAGATAGATTAAACTTTAAGAATATATGTTACATTTTGTCACGAAAAAAGGTAAATAAGGGGTCCAACACGGGGAGGTTCCCAAACAGGGATAACTATTATTATTAATAAAGCCTGCAATAGCAACAATTATAGCCTGCAATAGCTACTATTATAGCCTGTATATTTTAGTACAGAATGTATTGAGTTCGTTCACGGTTTTTAGTGGACAATATTTTTGAATTTTTTGATGCTTGAGAGGTAAATGAATACACTTATGTACGCACCACGCGGGGTCCGAAATCTACCGCAGGTAGATTGCCTATATACCAGCTGTCACCTGATAATAAACTGATCGTAAAATCATAAGCGAATCTCACGGACAACGCTGGTCGGGATGCCTATAAATTAAAATATAAAATAATTTACACTTAAAAAGACATTGCTTCTACAGCGTGTTACACCCAAAAGAAGTTGAATAATCTCAAAAATCTATAGCCGTTGCCGTATCAGCTATAGTATAATAATAAATTTAAAATAAATACTTTTTATAAATCAATCAATCAATATATATATATTTTATGAAATACTTACAGATTTGTATAACAATACAATTTAAAACACTACTGAATAAATTAAAACACTCAGTGCAAAAACCATATAATGAAATACAAAATATCCATATTATATATGATATATTTATAATCTTACCTATATACATATCAATAATATTAATATCGGAAATCATACTTACGCATCTCTTGATTTTTGACACAAAATATGATAGCTAATAGCTATAAGAATTATACAATGTATCTAAGACTCACTCAAGGTTTATAGATAATATTTATTGTATAATATAAAACATGTTTTTTGTCTCACTGTGCGGTATGTACCAATAAAACAAATAAACAATTTAACTTTCATAATTTTTATTTCGATTTATGTATGATTAAAATATAAAATATTTGTTTATAAGTATAAAAAAGCTTGAAACAACTCACCTCAAATGTTGCTTTTATAGCACTTAAAAATTATCGAAAATACACAGTCTCAATTTTGTATAAGTCTGAAATTCAAATGTTGACAAAATTCGTCAAAAACATGAACATATGTAAATTATTTTTTAAGTAAAACGCATACAATTTTTAGTTGTAGTACCGTAATACCTAAGGTTTGAAAATTGAATTCATTACTACATAAGTTTTCATAAGTTTTAATTATTAAAATTTAAAAAAAAACCCGTTTGAAGTTAAAAATTATTTTTGATGTTTTCTTTAAAATGTATTATGGCATGCATTTTTCAGTTGGTTCAGGTCGCAAGAAGAGTTCACGGTGTCATAGACAAAAGACTCAACAGCGCCAAGCCGCGAACCTGCGTGAAAGGCGACGCATGCAGAGCATCAATGAAGCATTCGAAGGGCTTCGGGCGCACATACCCACATTACCTTATGAGAAGCGCTTGTCCAAAGTGGATACCCTGAAGTTGGCCATCGGTTACATAAACTTCCTGTCAGAGTTGACCCGTGGCACAGGGCCGACAGGAAACGGCGTCACATCTTTGAACGTGGCTAAGCTTACAACGATCGCCGGTCGCTTGCATAGACCACCGGCACAAGTCAAAGAACAACCCGTTAAGAAGTTTATTGTCAGAGGTATATATACACTGCTTAATAGTACCCAATTAAAATTTTCAACTTTAACTCAGTGAAGGAACATATCTAATTTTTACCCATTTACAATTTAACCCGGGCGTAAATCTTACTTAATTTGTGGTGATAAATATATATACATATATAACTTCCTTTTTTTAATACCATTCCAATTCAATAATCATTTTTCATCTAATAGAATAAAAAAAATTAATGTGTATTTTCATAATTTATTAATACACCTCTTATGTCTACGTATATTGTGTGTATAAACTTTAAAAATTTGGTAAAATTCTTATTTAAATAGTCTTTGCATTCTCTTTAGTCTTATTCCTTTAGACAGATCTTATATTCATCAATTACCTACTTTGTGTCTATTGGTACACTACTATATTAGTTGGAATGTTGGATTAATTTGTTGCTTTTTTGAGTTGTAGAATATTACTAACTTAGCTGTTCTTAAAATTGCCATCACTTTATATCAGTATTAATACCTAAGACCTAAATTATATCATATTTGTGTTATAAACACGGCCTAATACCTATATAATATAAGGGAGTTTGTAATTTGCACCATATTATAGATATGTAATTTGCACCACTGCAGGTAGTCGAAAGTAGAGTTTGTAATTCTTACCAAAATAAGGGTATGTATAATTTGCGCCATCCTTAGGTAATCGAAAATAGAATTTATAATTTGCACCAAAATGATTATTTGTTTGTTTGATTTTTAAATATTCGATTATTCCTTGACATCTTCGTTGACGTCAAGACTAAATGGATACGAATGACAATAATAATTTTTCGGGATTTTTCACCTTATAACGCGATTATGACCGATAATTAGACGTAAAACGTCAAAATATTAACAGATAAGGTGAAAAATCCCGAAAAATTATTACTGTCATTCGTGTCCATATTTAGTCTTGACGTCAACGAAGATGTCAAGGAATAATCAAATATTTAAAAATCGAACAAACAAATAATCATTTTGGTGCAAATTATAAATTCTATTTTCGATTACCTAAGGATGGCGCAAATTACAAACCCTTATTTTGGTAAAACTTACAAACTCTACTTTCGACTACCTGCAGTGGTGCAAATTACAAACTCCCTTATATTATATAGGTATTAGGCCGTGTTTATAACACAAATATGATATAATTTAGGTCTTAGGTATTAATACTGATATAAAGTGATGGCAATTTTAAGAACAGCTAAGTTAGTAATATTCTACAACTCAAAAAAGCAACAAATTAATCCAACATTCCAACTAATATAGTAGTGTACTATAATAGACACCAAGTAGGTAATTGATGAATATAAGATCTGTCTAAAGGAATAAGACTAAAGAGAATGCAAAGACTATTTATATATTAAGTGTTCTCGATTACCGTTTACACACTGTATATATATATATATATATATATTTATATTATATTATATTATAATGCAATATGTGTATAAGCTCAGCTATTTTATAAATAAAAACTAAGACAAAGTTATATTAGGATATAGAAACTTGTAAGTTGGTACTATCGAAATATTATCGAAAAAATAATCGATTTTAATTTTAGTGCAAATTACAATTCGTATTTCTTACTACCTGAGGATGGTACAAAATACACATCATTAATTTGGTGCAAATTACAAACGCATTTTAAAAAAATGGGTGCAAATTACACATGTTATAAATATTTTGGGTCAATTTTGGTGCAAATTGACTACAGCCTAATATAATATAGACCTTCAGAGAAAGGATATATTTTGTGATAAATACAGATAAATACATATTTTAGATTAACTTTTATGGTGTCTAGAACGATAATTTTATCGATGTATAGGTACCTACCTACCTATTTTGTAGTTCATTTTCTATATAAACACAGGCCAGTTTGCGCCACTGGACTATAAACTATAAAGTATTATAAGTATATAATATAATAGACCTAGTATATACTACTAGTAAAATTGTTCTAATATATAGGTAGTAATATAGTAGGTAATTAAATAATTAGAGATAAATAATCATTATAATAAATTCGATTTTAGTATAGATGTTATAGGTATTTATGCCTATGCGTATATACATTTGTGCTTATAGGTATATTGCCGAGGAGAAAAAGCGTTTGGTATAAGACATTTACAAATTACAATACAATATTATCTACCCTTATGTAGTACATGGTGAATCAGTCAGACCACATTGTCGGGAGAGGGGAGCGTAATCAGCATTTTAATGGGTGCATTTAATAAAATCGAAAAAAAAAAAAATTTGTATGAATCTGATATTTTATATAAATGTATAATTATAAATTTATAACTAATAATATTATAAAATGCGCTCTGATTGTTGGTAATAATGATTTTCGCTGTTATTCGATTCATCGTTCAGAATGTATTGATTTTACAATGCTGTGTGTTTTTTTTATTTTTTTCGTATCTGTCGTCACCTTTTACGACAGTAAAAATGCTTAGATTTTCTAGTATCTTTTCTGATAGGTAGTAAAGTGAATCTAGTTGGTACTTTTTGGGGTCAAAAATGAAAAATGTCCAATAGTTTTCAAAAGCGCAGGGAAAAATAAAATAAAAATTAAGGAATAACGGGAATTTTAAAGAAAAATCGGTTTTCTAAAAATTGATTTTGGTTTTTGATGTAACTCAAAAATAAATTACCTTAAATATGCGTGATACATTTTCACTGAATGTTTATAAAAGCATTTTCTATACACGATAACATTTTCAAAATATTTTGTTTTATTTTGAACTGTTTACGGACATCATAAATTAACAGTTAAGTATAATAAATATTGCATATTATATTTAAGTTAGTTTTCGTGGTGTGTGGTAATATGGGGTGTCTCATAGAAATCTATATAAAAAGAAAATAACTCGTAATTAAATTGTACGGAAGAGAACTCAAAACATTTTTGCGGTAAAATGCTTAATACGGCTCTGTATATAGTAGGTAGGTACCTAAAATGTTTTAAAACTCAAAACTACTTTTTAAAATTTGATTTAGTTGCATCAATATTAAAAAAAATCATCAACTTAACAATTTACAGTTAAATAGGCCACATTCGTACCTACAAAAAATTGGGTATTACCACTCTTATTATTTATAGTATATACAAATTCTAAGAATTCAAAATGTGGTCTTTAGGTATTTTTAAAAATTTCAAAAATCAGAACTTGGATAAATACATTATGATAATTCAGACTCACTGAGCATTATTGATGAATAAATAACCAACTTGTTGAGTACTTACCTAAAATTACAATCTCTATGCTCTACTTTAAGTCCTAAACTGCAGTTATTTTTAATAATTTGTTCGTATATTATATTATTTATGATTTATGACTATCTCGACTTATTTATACGTAGAGTAAAATGAAAAACCTTTGGTTGATAATAAATTTCAGGCGCGTTTGGAACTCCATATTCATTACATTCGTTGTCTTGGTCGAGGGCAAAAGAAAACTGTCCAAATAGTGCAGGAGTAATGCGAGCAAAGTTATGGAGGCCTGAAGTAGGGTCTCCGCGTAATTCTGGATCTACTTCAACCTCAACGAGTTCAACATCTTCAAGTAAAACCTAATCCCTCAACATAAGATATAAGACAACTATTAATTATAATGTATATAGCTTATAACAGTTATAAGACATAATAGGTTATAGGTTATAATGGTTATATCATTGATTCAATAAACTTAGTATACTTAATCAATGGCTACCTATATAATTATACTTAATGTCTATATTCAGTTGTTTTTATTCCAATTTAAACTTTTTTATTATAATATAAACTTTATTATTTTTTGTATATAGGTACCTACTTGTTTTATTATTGTTTAATATTGTTAGTTTTTAATTTGGCGTGTTTATTTTTTTTCCAACTAATAGTTTTGATCATATTATATTATATTATATTATATCATATTATCTTTAAAATAAAATTATATATAATATTATTATTCTATCATTTATATTGTGTAATTAACTAGTTATGTATATGGGTGATTTGGTGATATTATATTTAAAAAAGATAATATCTTCTTTACATCGTGTGATGGTGTTATTATTATTATTCCCATGTGCAATTGATAGCCCATAACTCATAAGTTGTAATATCGTTTCATAGTTGAAGTAGTTGAACTTAGGGCTGGCGGTATTTTAAATGTTGATACCGGTATTCGGTATTTGTATACTACCGGTATCTACGGTATTACCTCGGTAGTTATTGAAAATACCATATCTCGGTAAATACTGGATCTTGATGAATTTATAAGTGTTTCCAAGTTTTCATCCTAGGATAGGGCTATTACATTATGTTATATTGAATATTGATAATATTAAAATAATAAATAATATAAATTTAGGTATACTTACGGTATACTTACGGTATTTTTGGTAATTACCGATTCACGGTGTACTGGTATTATAAAATACAAGAAATACCAGATACCGACATTTTTTAAATACCGGTATACCAAAAATACCGCCAGCCCTAGTTGAACTATAGACTTATAAACTAGTTTATAGCACTGAGATAGATATAATATATGTAATACATTACATAAAATATATCTGTGACAAATACTAAAACACGTCATTATTATGTAGCATATCATGATTCAGGCACGCCCGGAGGTGGCTAAGAATTTTATTAATTTGGGTTTTTCGAATAAATAATAAAATATAAAAATTCCTTCTATGTTAATAATTTATAATTCATGTCCATGATTATGCATTTATGCTCAATATAGTAAATATTAAATACCTATTCCAAGAAACCATCGTCTGTCGCACTTTAGTACTGTCACTAAAGAACAGTAATATACCACTCGTCTATTAATACATTTATTTTTTGGTCTCTTAAGATATCATTATTAATTTCGTTGACTGTGTATAGGTACATTATAGTATGGGTATGTTCGAGCAACTCATTACCTATAATAATATTATATTGGTGTACACTGTATACAAATAAAATATTATTAGAATTTGTAGTTAGTGTGTAATGTGTATCATGTATATAGATGCAACACAACTGTGTAAGGGTGCTTGGGTGCTTCAGCACCCACAAACTTAAACTTAACACCCCCTTGTTCAAAAACAACAAGAATTGAAAAATTATATGAAAAGAGTTTTCTTTGCTTTACCTTAGATTTCTTAGACTCTGAGCGGAGCGATGAATGTATTGATTTAACAACGATGTGTTTTTTTTTAAATTTAAAAATTTTTTTTTGTCTCTGTGTACAGTTACAGACGATAAGTAGTCAAAATAATGCTTAAATTTTCAACTTCAGTATCTTGTTCAAATACAAAAATTTTAATTTTTTAATCTTATAATTGAAAGCTTTTGTTAGTAATTACTAATTAGGTATTAATAGACTATCATAAAAAAATCAGCCAGTTTTTGATTAATGCGAATCGTATTGAGTTAATACTGTATGCATAGGTAACATAACTATTATTCTTAGAAATTCAAAATAATAACTAGCTCTAACTTGGTCGATTTTCATTAAATTTTAATATTTTTTTAAAAGTGTTTTAAAAAATATTTAGTATATCAACAAAACGGTTATCTTGGAAATTTAAAACTTAATTGTGTAAAAAAAACGTTTGGTAGTTTTTAAATTTTTGAAAAGAAAAATCGAATCTTATACTATTCAATCAGAATTTCCATACTCATTACCTATACTGTAAAAAAAACTGAATTTAAATATATTGATTTCCCTCGGAGATATTAAGGGTGATACGGGACTTTTGGGATATACTGTATAATATATTATATTATGTAAATAAATAAATAATACGGATATATTATAATAGCACCAACTAAGATTACAGAATAGATGAAATTTATTTCATCTATTCTGTGCTAAGATATCTTAGTTCATGATAATAGTAAATACTTTTGTCTAATATAATAATATGTGATAAACGTGTAGTAATTTCTGGTGAGTAAATTATCAGTACTACCAATACTTAAGTTATTGTAACACATCGACATCTTAGGTTTGTTCCAAGTATAAAGCACATATTATAAAATATTCAAAATATTAAATTGGTGGGATTTACAAAAACTTGAAAACTAGCGCCATCTATCAGATGCGTTTACAGTTGTCGGAAACAAAATCCGACGTGTTTTGCTTATTTATTATGATAGGGCGCATAGATAAGTTTAACATAAGGCTTCTCTATATTATTATACTCGGTGTGCACAACTTTAGACACTTTACTTCAGTCATTTCATTATTTTATTCTGTGATATCAAACAACTGTATTATATCGTATTTATAATTCGCCATAGTATTCACTATTCGCCATTTGGTGATACTATGAACGATCATTGAATCATGACACAGATCACGTATAAATTCTATTAAATGTATTGAATTATACGAACTGTTTAATTTCTAGTCTCGTCGTTTAGGAGTTTGTTACTACTTAATCGTATTAATGTCCATACTATTTTAGTTTCGTGGCTTTACTTTTAAGAAAATGGCCGAGTTGGTGTTGGACATCAATATTCGAGGTTGGGTTTTTTTACCAATTGTACTGATCACATTCCTCGTCGGTGTCATTCGGCATTATGTGTCATTGTTAATCACGTCTCAAAAAAAAGTTGAGCTGACGCAAGTACAGGATAGTCAAGTGCTAATTAGATCACGTATGTTACGTGAAAATGGTCGATACATATCTAAACAAGGATTCTACATGCGTCGTCATTACTTCAACAATGAGGAGAATGGTTA
This sequence comes from Nasonovia ribisnigri, assembly GCA_027563435.1. NCBI lineage: Eukaryota > Metazoa > Arthropoda > Insecta > Hemiptera > Aphididae > Nasonovia > Nasonovia ribisnigri. The sequence continues at coordinate 110,241 of JANEHU010000320.1, read as the reverse complement.
CTTTAAGACCCAAAAACGAGCAGCTCCCGCTCAAACAGCTATGCCTGATCCAAGTATGATGACTGAAATGTTGAAAGGCAACGTAACCAACGTCTTGCCAATGGTGGTCATTGGTGGTTGGATCAATTGGATGTTCTCTGGGTTTGTTACTACCAAAGTACCATTTCCCTTAACCCTGCGTTTCAAACCAATGTTACAAAGAGGTAATTTGCTTAATATGACTGGTTATTATAAGTTTTAATTTTTTTTTTTTTTTAGGTATTGAACTGGTTTCATTAGATGCAGCTTGGGTGTCATCTGCTTCATGGTATTTTTTGAATGTATTCGGGCTTCGAAGCATATATGCACTAGTTTTGGGTGAAAATAATGCTGCAGATCAGTCACGTTTGATGCAAGATCAAATGTCCGGTGCTGCTATGTCAATGCCTATGGATCCAAAAGTAGCTTTTAAAGCAGAGTGGGAAGCATTGGAAATTAGCTCTCATAAATGGGCCCTTGCAGATCTTGATAATGAAGTGCTTAATGTATTATTAAATAAAAGTATTAAGTAGCAATTTGAGCTTTGAAGTGAACATGGTTTTTCTATTCCAAGTAAGGTGTATAAAGAGTTAAGTAATATCTATCATTGTTTTTCTTTTTAAATTATCTTACTTTTAAATTAAACTTTTTATGTAGTGTTCATGTATTTAATTATGGTTTTGTATAAATTAAACTTATAATTAAAATAATCTATTTATTCATTTGTGTAATTGTTTATCTTCACTATGTAGTGTGGTACTAATTTATAGTCTCACCAAATTTTGTTTTCAACAATCAAATTTGTTATTCGTATTTTTATACTTGTGACATATATTCTGATTGTGTCCTAGGTTAGGTTAGGGCCTAACCCTATGTCACAAATTGTATATTTCTAATAAAAAAAAAAATCAAATTTTAACTTAATGTAATTGTAATTGTATACAAAATAAATTACATTTACATTTGATTGAAGTACTTATTAGTTCTTATGGATGACACACTGGACAATACTCAGTTATAAAATAATACTAGGAACGAGTCACATGGTAAATACAGGTACATAATATATGCATAGGCGTGCGCACAGGGTGCCTGGATTGTGGCTATTTGTACAACTTTATTTATTCTGGGGCTTTGTTTAAAACAAATAAAACATAATAAATAGTACAAATGATATCCCCATGGAGATGAGGTATGAACAGTACTGCTCAATATATGAAAATAAAAGAATTTCAAAATGTTTAATTAAGATGTGTACTTTGAAATAAAATTATTAGCAACAATTAAAGATATTCCAATTGGTACTCATACGTCATACTATTTATAAATGGTGGGTTGGTTAGTGGATTTAAATAGACAATATATTTTTATGAAGTCATTAACAAATTTGTTTTGTAAAATTAAAACTAGTCAATTACATTTCAAGAACGATTAGAATCACTTTTAATTTTATTTGTTGAGCAAGAAATAACCAAAATAGTGTTTTCAATAGCGTTACTGAATAGTTTAAAAGGTTAACCTCTATCCAACAGTCGAAATCGGTTTGGTGGCTTAGTTATAAAATGTATTCAAAATGTACACTTATTTTTAGATATACTTTAGACGTCTTAAGAAATAAGAACCCTAAAATAATAATTTTAAATTAAGTACCTACCTTTTTTTTTGATAAAAATAGAAAAAACGTATAATACATCTTATATTCAATTTTCAAATCTTGGTTAGAAAAAAAAACTTAATAATCGAAAATGTTGTATGTCTATAAATAGCACAACACAGGTCAAAATAATTTCTGGTATACATAAAATGCTTATATAATCATTCAGTGAAATTTTCATATATCTACGGACTACAATAAATTTTTAAAAGTTACCTACACCGAAAACCAAAATCGATTTTGCCGAAAACCAATTTTGCGTCAAAATTCCAGTTTTTTCTTTTTTTTTTTCTTATCCCAACGTTTGTAATCTACTGGGAATTTTAAATTCAGACTTCCCGAATGCATCAACTAAATTTACTTTCCCATCAAAAATACTGAAGTTAAAAATCAATGCAACAGACACAAAAAAAATAGTTTATAAAAATTAGGAACACAGATAATTTTAAAAGGACATCATTCTAATCACACATCATTATAAAATATAAAATATACTCAAAAATATTAAAATTAACATATTAAATACCTAATTATTATTAACTTTAAACTCGACAATATTCAGTGAAATTGTTAAACTTGGAATTCTATCAATTTAGTTGGTATTATAGTCGGTGCTGTAAATTTGATGTGTTTATTGTATACCTTTAAGTTAACACTAAAAACCAGAAATGACATTTATTTATAATCTTATTTTTACTTAAAGATTCACAAAAACAATTATGCCTATGTTCTAATATCTGTACACCATCAAATTGTTCCTAAACACGGAATTCTTTGTTATAAAAAGTTGCATTATATTATATCTGTGGATTCATCATATGGACGTAAAATAAAATATCTATCATTTTTAATCCATAATCCATGGCAATTGTCAAAGTCGTTGCGGAAGACACAGTCGATTAAAATTCTAAAATGTTCATTAGTGAAAGGTGAAACTGACATGAACAAAAAATATACTGCGTTTCGTAAGGTTTTATTTTTCATAAATCACAATATTTTCAGATAAGTATAGGGATCGTCTCCAGAGCAAGGTCGCAGTGCACACGCGTCACGGATTCTGCCAAAAAGTGTCGATGTTTAAAGTAAGTTTGTTTTATATTTATTTGGGGCTCAAATTTACATTATTGAGTTAAATTAAATATTTAATGTCAATAAAAATGTGCTATCCAAGTGTTGTAGACGAATATTTTAGTTCCGAGCTCGAAATGTATAAAATACGTGAGATCGAATAATACAAACGTTGTCGTCGTTTTTCACGTCCCTGGTCGTAGAATTATTTTAATTAATATGCTATAGGTACTTGAAATAGACATATACATTTTAGTTTAATTTATAGAAATACATGTTCTAACATATAAGTAATAAATAGAGGTAGGATTTGTATTCTCTTACCCCCTTCCACCTTAAGAGATATCGGACTGTAGATTAGTAGAAATGTATTAAAATTAAGGTAGTAACTAAAATATAAAATATAATTTTCAAGTTTTATAGAATGGCGCAAAATTGGAATACTTTCAAGTATTAAAATTAGCTTAACTTAAACTGATAAAAATTGAATAAATCACACCGGTAACTAAAATTCTGACATATATATCTGTTAATATTACCCTCTTGTGTTAAATTATGTTAGTTTAGTATACCAGCTATATCAATTCTGTCAAATATGAATCATGGAAGTTTCTTTTAGTCCGCCTTTATTTCTTGATGTTTCATTTAGCACTTCACAACATGTTGTCTTATAGGGTGTACAAACTAAAAAATTATATTGATTGTGATTTACTGCCCGGTTGTTAAAACAGAAGACTAGTTGTCAATTACTACCTATATAGGCTTGCCTCCAATTGCATATAATCGTTAATCCAACTCGTGTACATTCAAAAATTGTCTATAGTAAGTATAACGGATCAATCAGCTATTTTCTATACATACAAAATAGCACTACTGTTAGTCTCCAAAATATGGCACCAAACAAAAATTGTTGAGCAAATAAGGGGTAGGGAATACTTTATGAGTTTATTATTAACTAAACCAGTACACTCCTCTAATTATTGTTTGTATTTGTAAATTGTAAATTAATTCCTTTACTCTAATGTGTGATGGAGTCATACTAAATAAATAATAATTATTATTATTTATTTATTTCACCAATAACAGTAATGAATACAATTAGCAGGTATAATGATAACTGTATTTGTCTACTCATTATAGCTTATGGCTGTGATATGAGTAGGAATTATAATTTAAACATAAAAAACTAAGAGAAAAATAATATTATTGTAAGATATGATTATCAAATTCATAATATATACTTAAAATTTAATTTAAATCATAATTTTTATTCTGAGATTTTCAAAATCTATAGTATTAATGTCTTATTTAAATAATATATAATTGTTGTCAAAAGAATGTAAATTAATTTTTAAAGTTAAGTACAAATTTTACTAAACACAAATAAAATATAATTCCTATTAAAATTAGTTTGAGTTATCTTTTGATATATATTTATTTGAGATTATAATCTTTGTAAATATTATGAGTAGAGAAAAGCCTTGGTTTGAAAAAAATATAAATTTTGTTAGAGAACTTATAGTGGTATTTAACTTATTTTTATGTAATCATAAGAACTAAGAGCCTCCCCAAAAATGTAGACCATAAGTAATAATAGACTGTGCCAAGGTAGTAGTATAATATGTTATGCTAATGGTTATGACTCTCAATTTTGGTGATAAGATATTCCTCTAAATACTAAAAATATAAAAAAAAAATTGAATAGCTTTGTTTATATAATAAATATGAATGTTCCATTTGAGTAGATTATCAATATAAACTCCAAAATATTTTATAGAACTTACTTTTTATTTTAAAATAAATTTCTTAACTTTAATTATATTATATTTAGTATTATCCAAATTTAAATTATTAATACTGAAGTAGTGAAGTGTAAATAGCAGGATTTTTCATTATTTAACTATAAAGAGTTATTGTCTAACCAATGCTTAACTAATGATAATCCTTCATTTGTTTTGCCATTAAGTTTATCTAACTATCTAAGAATTTTTCATTAAATAATAAGACATTATCATCCGCAAAGCTGATAATTTTACCATTAAGGTCAAGGTTTAATAATCCATTAACATAGTTCAAAAATAATTTAGTACCTAATACTGTACCTTGTGAGACTCCAAAAGGAATTTCAATCTCATTACTTAGAAAATTGTCTATTTTAACTTGGATTCTATTTGAAAAATATGATTAAAATAGATTTAATTATATTCCTCATATACCACAATACTCAAGTTTTTGTAACATAATATTTTCGTCAAGGGAAGCAAAAGCTTTTATTATATAAATTCCTAAGACATTATTATTATTATTCTCTAGTTATAAGATGTTATAACTAGATAAGAAATCAAAGGATGTCAATTGGTATTCAGTTATATACACTTACACCTTAATACCTTATACATAATAATTAATATGCAAACGTATGACACTATGTAGTTCAATTGATCAACCTGAGATAAACTTTTTAATTTTAAATTAACACAGATTACAGTGTATTTGTTATGTTCTTAGTTAGTATAATAATTGGTATTAAAACATAACATTTAATATGTACCAATTTTTATATTATACTTACAAAGAAAATTCATTGTAAAAATATAAATATCTTTACATCTATTGCACATAAAAAGTTGTATTTTATTTCTGAAATTAAGTATAATAATTATATATTAATATTTATGTATTTCTTTTAAATGACATTATTCATTTGTCTGTTGAGACTCAAATATAGGATATTTAGCTTTAGCTACATTCCAAACAGTATTGCCTTGAGATAAGTTGTATACCAAATCCACAACTTCAGGCACCTAAAATAATAACAATAATGTAAATAAATGTTAAAAACTAATTGTTTATCAAACTGATGTTCTTACAGGTACTCGGATTTGTTCCATTGAATCCCTCTCTCGTATGGTTACTGATTGGGGTTCAACCAATGAGTCAAAATCTACCGTGATGCAATATGGTACTGCTATCTCGTCAGTTCTTGCATAGCGGCGTCCTACCGACCCACTTGAATCGTCAATTTTATTTGATACACCTTTCAGGCATAAGCTTTTGGCTAAAAATAAATTACATTTTTTAATTTAAAATATATATATCCTAAGTTAAATACATATTATGTTGTAATACTTACACAACATAGATACTAGCGGTGTGAACTTATCATTGTCAAGCAAAGGAAGAACACAACATTTTAAAGGTGCTACTAATGGAGGCAATGACAAGTACTGAAAATAAATATATTTTACAAAAATGTTATTTAGTTATAACAAATAATTGTAATATAATTACCGTTCTTTGCTCATCCTTTTCACGAACTTTAAATGTATGTTCTAATAATGTATAAATAATTCGACCAATACCAAATGATGGTTCTATTACATTAGGAACAATCTCTTCAACGTGTATAGTTTTTGAATACGATTTTAGTGGGATCATTTCTTTGTTGATTTGGAATTCTTTATTACCAATTTTACACAAGGTTAATCCAGTAGTTGGATCAGGTTTTCTTAAAATAACAAAAATAATAAAATTAGATTTATGATATAAAACTTTTTAGATAAGATACATAATATTATAAATAGTGTTTTAAACATTTCAAAAATATATTACCCATTATCAATGAAATTGTGTAGTTCTTTAACTTCGTTTATCGATAATTTTGATAATTTTTCAACACACTCTTTGGAATCTTTGCGTAGTGTTTTACCAATTAAACCTTTATCCATTTCCAATTCTATAAAAACATATCTTCAAGCTTAAACCATAAATTAATTTTATTAAAAAAATAGTAACTTACCTGTAACTTGAATTGTTTTAGGTGCAGGCAATTTCCTTTCAGCCACTAATCTTTGTTTAGTTTCTTCTCCGTGCTTACTGAGGTCATATGCTGACCGATCAGCACAACCAATACACTCTACCCAACCCTATTAAAATATGTATAAAAAAATAAAATTACAGTTAAATAATGTTTCAACTTTAGGCCAAAATTAATAAAAAATCCTCACATAAGAAGTTAGACACTCAGCATCCCAACAGTCAACAGCATAATGAGCCATTTCATTTGACATGTGTTGACGAAATCTTAATTTTTCTTTGGTCACTCCAATTTTCATCATAAACATGTAAATACGAGCCATGAAGTATCCCAATGTTTGATTAGCTACCATACCCTGATGATAAATATATGTGTTAATAATTAATTAAGTACTTAATTTGTTTAAAGTAATCTATGATTTTTACTTTAGATACAGCTTGGCCAATTGTGATGTCAACAGGAGGTTGTCCATCCATTTGATTACAAGCACTGTATAACCTCACTATGGTATTTTCTACATCACTAAATTTTGAATGTGATTTATCGCTTGGGTCACAGAAATGTTCTATTTCGGCCATAGTAAATTCCCTAAGATGGATGTGTTTAATTTTTTGTACTATTCTATTTTATGTCAAGTATAAATTTTAATTTACCGAACTCTTAATAAACCAGAACGAGGAGAAATTTCATTTCGAAAAGCATTACCAATTTGAGCAGCAGCAAATGGCAATCTCCCTTGGTTAAACTCAAGTAAACGTTTGAAATTGACAAATATACCTTGTGCAGTTTCTGGTCTCAAAAATCTAATTTAAAAGTAAATATTTTAATAAGTCATATTATTAAATTTAATTTTTAAACCACAATTACGAACCCCTTTTGGTCTCCAGTAGGTCCAATCTGAGTAGCAAACATAAGATTGAAATCAACGGGTTCGGAAAGATCATTCCCAGTAGTTGGTGATTTCATGTTAAATTTAGTTACAATATCAGACATTTGCTCTGTAGTCATACCATCCAATTTAATTATAATATCTTTACATTCTTCTTTAACTTCAGCAGTTTGTTTTTTATCCTTGATTAAAGTTTCCAAGCGATTTTTGATTAAATGGTCAAGTCTGAAGCATTCTCCAGTTTTTTTATCTTTCACCATGGTATCAGCAAACTTTTCCACATGGCCCGAAGTCCTTAAATGGATTAAAATACAAGATCAATATAAAAATTAACTACACAGATTCTGAAATAAAGTCTTACTCTAAGACTCGTTCCGGTGTCAGCATTGAACAATCAATTTCAAGCATCTGTTCTTCAAGAACAAAAAAACGTTTCCATTGTTCCAAAATATTTGATTTCAATGCACAACCCATTGGTCCAAAATCATATAATCCAGCAATGCCTAAATAACATTACACAAAAAGGTTAAAATTATGAATTGCAGTTAGTGTTCTATAAATCTTGACATACCTCCATAAATAGAAAAGGATTGATCGTAAAAAAATCTACGGATCATGAGGTCTGCAAATTTAGACCTATTAAATATTTCTGAGGGTGGTTGTAAAGCTAACTCTTTATCGTCCAATTGTTTCTTCAACGCTTTCAACTCTCCAACAGCTTTTTTCACTTCCATATCTGAGGCATTTGATTCCTTCATAGATCTCACCACGAGACCCTTCCAGAAACAAATGAAAATGCACATATAACTCATTAGTTTGTTTATAAATTTACAAAGTAATCTACGTCCACTCACTTGTTTCTTTACAGCCTCTCTCAAGGGAGCCAAAATTTGTTCGACTTGTGTATCCGCCATGGTCGCCGGATGATGGTTGACGATCTTCAGGTGGGTAGCTGACTTTTTCGTACCCCAATTACTCAATTTTGAAAAATTTCGAGTGCTGGCGGACAGACGAGCATGGACACCGAATTCTCCAACAGTAAGTATTTGTTTTATAGCCAATTTCAAATTCAGACACTGCAAACGTGACATACCTAGATCAGGATAAATAATATGAGAATATGACTGATATCATTGGTTAAGCCTTTATAGACGAGTAGATGGCGTATATTTTCATGTTGGTTAAATGTACGATGTAGATAATATTATCTTTTTTAATGGATAATCCTTAGATCATATCAAGGTCTTAGAATATCATAGACTTAATATAAAGTATATTAAGGGAGAATCTATATTTTTAATTTTTCTCTTTTGTGAATTGTTAACTTTGATAGTAGCATTATAGTACTCACTTTTTTTTAATAGCGCTCTAGTCAGAACTCTATTCAGTCTACGGTGAGTTTGTTGTCAGATAGAGAGCACGATTATAAAGTTTTTAGAAATGTGTTATAATCGTGTTTAGAGCCAGTACTACCATCTCCGGTTAACGATAACCGGCTGATAACAGATTTTATTACCTGCCGATTTCCGCCGGTTAGCATTGCAAAATGTCGAGCTCAGAGTCGATATAGAGTTTTGTATAAATATTACCGTTTTCTTGCTGTTGTTTTGTTAGTCTTCTGTTTCTAATCTAATACGTTTGACAGTTACCACCAAGTATAACCTGAATAACCATTCAATAATGAATTTATTATATTATTATAGTTTCTTTATTGGGATTAGAAACTGTAGTTTCCAGCTTCAATTCCATCATTGTTTATATTTAATTCCATGGTTTAAATAAAATATATAATATTTTTAAATTAATTCAATACATTATAGTCAAAAATATATTTGTCAAAATGTAATACCATTACATAGGGTATAGATTAATAGACTATGCTAAAAATCGGTGTAAATATTAACAAAAATGAGGTGCATATAAAATATAAATAATATCATATTATTGTGTTGTCCGGCGTATAGTATAGGCAAAATAGGTACATTACTGCAATATATGTTCAATAGTTTCCACGATTACATTTTAGCACTTCGCCACTCCGTTTGCCGGTAGCGCACAAAACGCGTTGTACCCCGTCGCAAAAACATAAATGCTCACTCCTCAGCACCAGTTGTATGCGCGAAATAGCCACATTCTCTCGGCGGAGTATATCGCGCACGTATTGTATGATAAATGTATCCGATTTTGTGTAGAATCATTTGACTGTATTTACGAGAATACAACGAAAAATCCGTAAGACCGCGATTGTCCAGTCTATGCAAAATGTTTGAATAAAACAAAAGTGCACAAAATCATCACATTGATTCCAAAATACAAATAAAATGTAATTCATATAGCTAATGATATGACCTAGTGATACACACTAGTACTACACAACTGGTGATAATTGGTGATCTGTTAAAAATAAGCGATATGTCTACAATATACGACAGTCCGCAATCGTATTCTGGGGAGTTTACTACCTTCGGTAGCAAGGGCCTTTTTACCGTACATTTTTAATCGAAACTCGATGGTGACGGTTACACTAAAATTCGTTTATCTTTAATTTTTGACTTTTTATAAATATAGGTACTAGATTATACCGCGAACTTCGTGTCCCGTTACAAGTGTCAACTCTGTATATGATTCAAACTTTGTTCGATTCGTTTATTTAATATTCGGTGTATGATGTTCAAAACTTAAAAATTTTCATCGATCGTCTTGAATCTCAAATTATTTGTGCAAGCACCACTTTAAAATTTGAATTTTGGAAGATGCTGCTTAGTGCACATTCACATGGTGGTACGAAGGCACCGTGGAAATTGCAAGCCTCAAGCTATCATTATTTAGGATCTACGTTGATCCGTCAGTAAGTCAATCAAGACACGTTTGATTATATTATTTTACAGCCATCCCCCCCCCCCCCCAGTTGCCACTGCGAAACCCTTGTGAGTTGTGATTATGGGAGCAGTGCCTATAGATTTTAGATAGCCTGTCCACCTGACACTTGCGGTGGATTGCAGACCCCGCGAAGTGCGTACGTAATGTTTTATTAACAAGTTGTGTATGATGTGCATCTGTGGTAGATTCCCGATACAACGGTAAAAAATTAGCCTCGGGAATACTATTTTTACTAAGTTATATAATTTTGACCAAATATAATAAAGGTACAGGTTAAAGTTGTATTCAATCATAACCAATAGTAACCTTACAATAAACAAAAATATATTATCATTTAGTTTATTTTTTTGCTGGACAGCTGGCCTGGCACTACTGTTGTATTTTTTCAATCCAGTTTCCTACTTTTCCTGTGAATTTTTACAACATTTTCATTCATACAATCGTTGTCCTGATAATTACGAATACAACAGGAAAAAATTAGTCAAATCGGTAGAACAAAAAAAAATAGCTTACAGTATAATATAAAAGTAACGTTTATAATATTAGTACAACAGTATCGAGTTAAAATCTTAGATATTATTATTCCGTAGACTTTTCAAAAATATTATTTCATACAAACCTTGCCTTGAAAATTATACAAACAAATTTAAATCGGGTTTTGAGTTTTAGCGAGACTTACGGACAGCAATTCATTTTTAAACATAGATATATATTTATGGATTCTGTACCACTGTTGCGTGGTAGGTTAAATCCTGGGGGCATTATTCACCGCGTCTCGCGGCTGTCCAAGTTAGTGTTTATTAAACTCATAGGAGTTTTTATTGGGGAATTTCTGGACTTCATTCGCAACTGTTGACCATACCGTGAGAAAACCCGTTAATAGATATCGTGGTTTGTGGTTGAGATTTATTTTTGAGAACTCTTTAATCAAGGCCTTTGTTATTCGATGTTTGGTGGATGGAGAATCGCTGTTAATGTTGGTGACTAGGTGCAACTCCACAAAGATAACTAAAAAAATCAGCGATCAAATTTTTCATCCATATAAATTATGTAAGCAGTGCGAAATCTACAGATTAAGCGACTCACTCTCTCTACGCTGATTCAAGTGTGGGCACCTACACGCTCTTCTATTATAATTTTATCATCTTCTAATATTGTAAATATAATTAGAACGTAAATGCAATAATGTATTATATTTTTCACTTTTAGATAATTTAGACAGTACATAGTCAAACATTACAACAGTGAACAGTATCATCCTTAATTGTCTAAAAAATTATAATAGCTATATCATTGATTATAAATACTATATAGCTATATAACTATAATATGAGGGGACATAAAATCCAGGAAAGTTATATAGAGGAATGATAAAGACTTTACCTGGAAATTATAAATCAGGAAAATAAAATTTGTGAAATTAGTTCATAGGAATTTATATTTTCAATTCTTAAAATTACTAAGAAATGATTTTCAGTTAATATTATTTCCTATCACATAAGCATTCCTGAGAAATATTATCCTAAATTTATTCGTTCCTGACGAAAATGTTCCCGAAAAGTACGCGACACCCTATAATACTATACAGTATTTATAATCAATGGTTATATAATTATAGCTATATATTATCCCAAAAATGTTAAAAAATGTGTAAATCGTATTGATAATAATAATAACTAATAAGTTTAGATGACAAATGACAATGTCAAGGAAACTTTATACGAAAATATAACATGAGTAGGTATGTGACAACTGACAAGGGTATATTTTCATAGCAACAACCGGGTAATTATAACTGAAGGTTTCTCAATTTGTTTTCAAACTTATAATTATAAAATATAATAGTAACAAACGTATTATCATTATTAGGTACCTAGGTATTTATTATTTCTTTAAAACGTTAAGGGACTTGACGAGACCATTATAGTATTAAACAATAAAACAAATAGGTAATAAACTAATAACTTAATTTCGTTTTGTAATATTATTAATTTAAGTATGAGTTATAACTTATTATATTAAATTACTATAGCTAGTTGTAAGTAAAATTATACCATATATCACCAAAAACTTTGTTTTAAGACTTTAACACTATGTAGCTAACTAAAAATGTCTTATAATAAGCATTAAAAAACGTGATATGAAATAGAAACTAAGTATTCCACTTAAAATGTAAATAAGATTACTTGTAAAATTAAACAGTGGTTAAGGGTTAACATTTAGTTTTAACTAATGAGCGATTCATTAACTACTAATATATATATATATTATAATTTTCTGCAAAGTAAATTAAATATAGACCAATGTTTAATTATACAAATAATCTCATTATTTAGTCATTTTGTCGTAAGTATTTACATGTAATAAGTTTATGAATTATTAATATTTGTTTTTTTCGCTTCTTAAAATGTATCTTCAATTTTTTTTACAATTATACTTCTACCAGCTATCCCAGGGTGACCTCTAAATAATCATTCATTAATGAAACAACTTCATGTTGTTAAGGGGATTTGAAGTGGTGTTTTCTGGCTTTGGTTATGAATTTAGAAGTATTTTCATTTTTCATTCTAACGTACCAATTGATCTATTAAAGGATTACTAATTCAAAGAACAATTTTATTTTGTCATTAAGCCTATTAGACATCAACTTTCCCAGATTTTTAGCTTTTTGATTTCAACTACCTCAACAATTTAAATATTCCATTTTCTTTAAACCTAGGCATATTTTAAGATTTAGGAGGATAAAATAGAAAATGTGAGTCGATCTCAAGTGGATATGATGACAAATTCAAATCGGTGTTTAGAATTCTTATCGCTTCATTATAGATTGGTTCATTGGAACGAATACACGTCTAAATTGCCATGTTGCACTTGACAAGGACTGGATCAAAACCCATTAATACGTTTTTTAGTTTAAAAGATTAGACTACTGTCTCCAAATACTACTATATAACTGTATTTTAATTTTTAAAACATACTAGACACCCCATGCATGTTTTTCTTTGTTGCTCTTTATATATTTTTTTTATTATCCACAACATATTATTATATACGATAAACAGGGCCTTGACAAACACTTGGCCACCAGTATACACTCTACATGCACAGAATTGGCAAGTTATCTTGCTGGATAGAGTATACATCAAAACGTGTTTTGCGGAAAGAAAATTATTAAGCACAACACTCCTAAATTCTGAAATATATTCATATAGTATGTTAATTTAATTTAAGGAGACTAAAAAATTTATATTTATTTTGAATGAGTTGTAAATAATATTTAACTGAAGGACTTTTAGGAAATTAGGGTTTGTAATTATGGTTTATTATAATGGAAGATGTCAATTAAGAACTTTGGCCGGCTCACACATAGCAGTTTGAACTCTGCAAGTTGCGTTGGTCCGTGCAGTTTGCCACTACCCATCTAATTTTGGCTGTTTCGATAATTCACGTTTTGGGTTAGGTTATAGCTAAAATAAATAATATCATGTTTGGAAAAAATTGTTTTTACTGAATCATAAGCTGTTATAACGATTTTCACATGTTTTAATTCCTCTTGGGGTACTGGGTTCCGCTGAGGACAAGTTGTAATCCTGAGATGTTTTGGAAATCCTAAACATAAAAAAAATATTATAATATGGGTGATGGCTTTAATATTAAGTATAAAAGATAAAAATCAACAGTAACATACCAGCATTTTCAACATGTCTTTGGTTTCAGTATCGACTTCAATAACATCTTGTTCAAGAGCAGAAACTTCTGGTACATAGTTGTCTCTCCTCTCACGTTCTTCTTCTTGCAATTTAATGGAAATACCACGAACTTGACTTGTACGCAATCTTTTCATTAAATGAGTAACAAATCTGTAATGTCAAGATTAAAAAAAAACCAGTTAAATAAAAGAGTATAAGATTGATATAATTTGGTATTGGACAAACTGTTAATTTTTTTATAGAGTGATTCTTTTATCATTAACTCATTATTTTAAAAAGTAATAATGTTTTTGAAAATATTTTTTATCTTTGAAAGCGGAAATTTTCTGAGTATTTTGATACATTTAAGAATAGTAGTTCATGAGTTATAACTTATAAGTATTTAAAAGGTTACTACAATATCTAAATTTGATTGTTTAGCATCGAAATCCTCAGAAAAAAATATTCTGCTCGTGAAAAATATCAAGAACTTCTTTTAAAAACATTTAGTACTTTTTGAAATAAATAATGGTTTGAGATATATGTATCATCTGCATTAATTATTATAATTTAATCTTTTTTCGTGTGTTTGAGAAAACATTGGAACATTTTAAACAGCTTTGCAATTGATTTTAATACACTTCAAATATAATTCCACGACTGTATAATAGAAAATAGCCAATATAAATTTCTTTCTCAGTATTTCAAGTATTAAAGATAACATTATTTTCAATCACAGCAATTTATTTATATAGGAGACGAGAGATGGTTATTTAAGGGTACATAATTATATATTTACATATAACTCAAAAGAAGCACATTTATCTAAATAAATAATCTGGATTAGATGTGTCAAACATATGTAGACATTTTCTGTCAATTACTTTCTAACTTACACTGATATGAGACTCAGATATGAAGCACTGTGATCTAACCACTCAAATACGTATAGTTCTATTTCTTAAACAATCAACATTTTATATTTTTATGTTGTATAAACACTCAGTAGACAATAAGATATTTTTCAGTAATAGTTAAAATATCATAGCACTTGTTGTCCAGGCTTAAATTAATTAATTTAAAATATAGAACTTGAGAGTTTATTAATTTTATTCAATCAAATGAGAAGAACTATTAAAATGGTGTAAAGAATCATTATTTTATTTTAAGTTATAAATGATATACCTACCTAACATAGAATAATGATAGGTTAATTCAATACCAATGAAATCAGATATCATTAGTTATTAATTTAATGTCAGAAACACAGTTTTGGCAAACGTGATATCAAAAATGTCATGTTAAGTATTTACCCAGCGATTTTGTTACGCAGTGGCTTTGTGGGGATGATAGCGATTTCCTCACATATCCTCTTGTTTGTGTGGAAGTCTAGTGTTAATCGAGTGTAATACTTCTCGATGATGACTCTGGCAGCCTTTTTGACAGTCTTCGTCCTGACTCGACCCTAATTCATGATGTATATAAAACATAATTAAGTGAACAGAAATACAAAATTTAGTCGGTCAAGATTGGTTTTCGACACCGCCTTTGGAATAATTGATCGTTTGGGTCGGTGTCAATTATGCATACAGTAAAAAGGCCTAGAGTTCCACGTATATCATTAAGACTCGACGTTTTACTTCAAAACTAAAGGATTATTAAGATAAATTCAGATACTTACCATGATTGTAGTTTCTTCAACTGAAAATCTGAAATACTCGAGAAGTAAACAAAATCAACACGAACGAAAAAGACTGATCATAATTATCGTTTGAGGTTACTCAACAGTTGACAGTGTGGCCACAGATTACAAGATAACACACAGTGATGCCATGATACGTTTCTCATAATATTGCCACAGAATATATGAAATTTAATCTATTGCCGTCTTTCTAAGCTCATTTCTTTTATCTATTGCTTCTTTGCATAATTGATTAAAGTGATTAAACCAGCCCTTCTGCCTCATCCTTTTTTCAATACCCAAAGCTTCACGTCTTGCACTAATGATCACGGCCTCTTTAAATTGACTCCAACCAGAGTTGACAGTTTGTACTTCACTTTCTCTGCCTTGCTGGTTACCTTGTATGTTATCATGCACTTTTTCAACAAATCTCTAGAGCTTCGGGGTCGGCTAATCTCTGACCTCTGTAAGTTGTATTTTTCTCTAGGTATCTTTTTTACCATATTCCATTTTGTAGACATCCTGAGATTGAATTGTGCAAATAGTAGGTAATGGTCCGACTCGGCATCCGCTCCTCTGTAAGTTCTCACTTTTCTGATACTGCTAGTGTACCTTTTGCTTATCATTATATGATCGATCTGATTATGTACTCGGCCATTCGACAATATCCATGTGGATTTATGTATATCCTTTCTCGGTAAGAACGTACTACTTATTGTGAACTCTTTAGACGTAGCAAAGTGTATTAGCCTGGTCTCATTATCATTGCTTGTCTCATGTAGACTGTCCGGCCCAGTTGTGAGCCTGTACATGGTCTCTCTGCCCGTTTTAGCATTCAGTGAACGTATATGGAGGTTGAAATGAATGGATCGGTAAAATTCACGGATATGGTCCAATTTGACGGCCAACATAACTATCATTACGATGTCCAGTTCTCCTCAAGAATGCCATAATGTCATGATCTCTATTGAGTTGTTGAATGTTTTCTCTGATGATTCTAGTGGTGTTCTCTCTTTCCGCCCTTGATCGAATATCTCTGATCTGTAACATTAAACAAATTATTTAATTTTTTAAAAATGACATTCCATTGATACACTGAGATACACTAATATATTTAGAACAGAACTGATCAATTTAATAACAGAATACTTACAAAAGTTTTTACATTTTATATTTTATGTGTCCCATCATGATGTTTATAGCTAGACAATAACAAAATTCCATGATTATTAATTTGTAAATCTGTAACATTAATATTTTATTTTAATATGTGGGTACATAACATACATAAATATCTTTATTTAACATCTGAAAACAACTGATTATTGGTTTGTATTTAATACCTCAGGGTGTAAGTGTATTTTTTTTTTAAATAAATTATTTATTATTTTATTCATGATATAAATCACATTGGTAACTATACTGTTAGGAACTTATAAACCATTTGAAATTGTATATGTTACCGGCAAAGTGTTGAATCCGGTATTATATAGAAATCCTAGGTATTCTATAGAACGCCAAAAACTAGCATGAAAAGTATAAAATATACACAATAACTAGATATTCTATAGATTACCTAACCTTAAGCAGGAGAAGTATATAAATATAATTAATATAAAACTTCACAATAGTTCCATATTTGAAATATGCCATGCTCGAATTATTATAGATGTTGTTATAGAGGTAAACATAAAATAATACATATTATATAGTAATTCAATAATTTATATTTTATTATTTTAGGATAATTAAAAATATTTTTGCAGGTAACAGTTGATGGGTATTATACTATTATAGATTAGGGACTAAGGAAGGGCTTTTAAAATCTTTATATTTAAGGGCTCAATTCACAATATGTCAAAAAAATTTAAAAAAAATGACCAAGTTCCTAGAGAAAATACATTTGTTTTACGTACAATTGCAACTCAACAATCTACAGAAACTGGACAAGGTTTTATAAAATGTAAATGCAAGAAAAAATGTCAAATGTATGAGTGTAAAGAATAATATTTTATGCAGTTCGGAATTTCATGAATCATCTATATATATTCTATAATATGCTGCAATAAATAAATAAAAAATAAATAGGTAGTAATAAACATATTTTGATTTAACACATTACCTAACATAGTATTGGCATTCTATAAAAATCCTGAGAATTATAAAGATTGCCTAGGCATAATATAAAATAACATTCAAATTTAATAGATTGCCAAATAGTTCAAGGAATTCTATACAATGCCTATGTTCAACACTTTGCCAGTAACATATACATATAGGTACTAAAATTTAATTTTTAAATTAATAATTGGATAACTCAATTAAATGTTTATAGCTATTTTGTTACCTATTTTTTTTATATGATATACAATTAGATGCAATGATTGTTTTTAAAACTAAATTATGTTATTATTTGAACAATTAAAAAATTAATTGACATTAAACTTAAACTAAGAGTTATTATATAGTATATTTAATACTATAGAGCAGTCTTGTAAAAAGATACTTTTAATTTGTATTTAAATAGAGATACAAATACATCAATCTCAAAAGTATTTAAAAAGTATTTAAAGTACTTCTTTCAAAAAGTATTTAAGAATAAATACAAATACTTAGAAAGTAATTAAATACAAATACAAATATTAACTTGGGTTCAATACTTTTTCTCTGATATTTTATCTTTAAATTTTACCATTGAGACTCATTCAAACTGTGTATATTATTATATTATAGTTGATAGTTTATACATAGTGCATATACCAGAATTCCAGATAGGTTCTGGTACTAACTACTATAGCCTATAAGTACTTGACACCTGGCACCTATTGTAGTGTTATATTCTTATATTGTTAATTGGCAAAAGCTATATTATCCCACAACTTACGAGCTAGGTATTATTTATTATTGTATTTCATATATAATACAAAATTTCAATGATAGTACTTTTGATTTCTGACCAAAAAAAAAGATAATAAATAATTGTTTATTGTATAAAATAATAAGTAAAGTATTTAAATAAAAGTATTTGATTCTCAAATACAAACACATCCAAGACCGTATTTAAAATACTTTATTCAATAAGTATTTAAAAAGTATTCTAAATACAATAAAAAATATTTAAATACATTTACTCAAATACTTAACAAGACCGCTATAGAGTAATTAAAAATATTAAAATAATCAAACAGCCCAATAAAAATGTCAACTCCTTTGAAGTTACTGCAGTAAATCTTTATTATACTTGGACATTTTAGGTTCTACAATGTAAGAAATAGTGAAATATATTTAAATAAGGTGCATCAATAAACAAGTACCTGCAGTCCTAAGGCTTTAATTGCTTTAATTTGATTAACACACGAGTAATAAAAATTAATCATTAGTTTAGATTACAAAATTAAAATTTCTTAATAATCAATGATCATTCAGACAATACATAACGAATTCAAGTTCTAAGCTGATAGATATTAAAGAAGAGTGCTCATGTATACGTTTAGTTGAGTTTCAAATGATTTCATTTGGACTAGTTATGAATAAAATAATTAGTGAAATAGTATTTTTTCTACGCCCGTCGAGTGAATTATTGAAAATATCCATAATCAATATACATGTTGTCCATCGTCCATGCGAATTGTATTATACTACTGAAATGAGTTTATGTGTGCGAGTACATCTATAAATCATCGAGGTCGTAGAGTATAATAAAAATTAATTTGTCTTAATATATCTGTCTTCGATATTTTTCACACATGTATGCAAGTCTGAAATATATGCTCCGTGATTTGTCAGGGAATTCTCATAGAATTCTCCGGTTATATTACTTAATATATTATTTAAACGAGCGACATCTTCTCGGGTTATACTAATTACTGTACTACTTTCATCATAGTTATTAAACAGTTCCGAAACACGGCTCTCAGAATTTAATAAAGACCTATTGTTTTGTTTTATATCACCCTCCATTGATTTTAATCTGTCTTCGAGATTTGCGATACAACTTTGCGTTTTGAGATAATACATTAGTTAACTATAGTTCATAGAAAGCTAGTAACTGAGTTAGTTTATATATAGTATAAATAAGTAATTATTAACGATATCTCCATTATCTTCTATTGATGTGAAGTATGAAAGTATTCGTATAACATATTATTATGATAGCTATTAACTCTATAACGATTTATAAATTATAGTAAACAAAACGATTAAAACGACTCCTGTTCACTTATCTATGTATAGTGTATACGCTCATACAGTAGTAATATTCTAACACCTTACTGTTATTAGGTATATATATGATTTCTCTGATTATAGGCCATAATATCGAAAAAATAAAAACGAAAAGAATAATATCGAAACCAAAATAGTGAAAAAAATATAAGCGAAAAATTTTTGTAATAAGTACAAGTATAAAAATATAATACAAAAAAATTCACAAAATTATAGTTACATTTGTATAATTAAATTGTAAGCGATACCTTTTATATAATTAATGTTGTCGTTAATATTGTAAGACAAGGTTAAATTACGTATTTTTTCTGAAAAATTTTTATATTTTTTTTTTTTGATTTTTTTTGGCACCAGCAATGAACTGTTCCAGTTTAATGTTCTCTAAATGTTGCTGATCTTCCAACACATCGATAAATGTCCATACTGTTGGATGATATGCACCTTAAATTATGTACACTATTCACGACAAAACGACAAAAGCAATAACGGATTTTACCTTGAGTCACAATAATAATATTATCGTATTAATAATATAAAGATTACATTATTCCCTAATCTCTGTTTAATATTTACTATAAAAACAAGAGTTTTCCCCTAAACATTCGATATATTATTTTTCACTATAATTTAACTAGTTTCGTTATTTTTATTTTCGATATTTTTAATTCGCTATTCTTCTATTAGCTATTTTTTTTTCGCTATTTTGGCCGGCTAACCTACCGATTTCTCTTTCAGCCAAGTCATTTGGAAAAGATAATTTAGAGATTTATATACGATGTTTAGTGTGACACGACTTTTCCAGTTCTTAAATATAAGTATTAATATATTACGACATATATTTATCACACGTCCTATACCTGTATGATAAGTGGGTAGATAATAGATATATATTGTATATAAGAGAGCCGATTTCTCTCAAAAGGAGTTATACTGTTCTTCAAGCTCTTACAAGCAGTCTACGTGCTACTATTGTTCTTAATCCAGTGTTTATTACCTACCAGTAAAAATGTTTAATTGCAGTGTTTGTGACAAAGTTTTCACTGTGAAGTGTAATATGTTGAGGCATGTAAAATCTCATAAACAAATTAAATTTACATGTGGTGATTGCAAACAAGATTTCACCCGTCGAAGTAATCTGTCCGACCACATACAGTGCAAACATGGTATGTATTTTATTTAATATTATATAGATATATCAGATTAGTGACTGATGACTATAATTATCTAATTTTATATATTTATATATTTCCACAGGCCTCATAAATTAATTTTACTATATTATAAGCTATACAATAAAAACCAATTAAATAACATGACAAAATGTTTATTTATATAAATTTATAGGTATATATACATAATTTGGAAAAAGGAAATGGGGAAATTATAATGACAAGGGACCCGCGTCTTGCAACGCCTCAATTATCGTGCCTGATCAGGGTAGTTATAATATACATAATATACATGATAATTTATCACCTGCAGGTGTTCATATTGTTATTAATAATCAATAGACATGGATGAAAACAATATAAGAAAAAAAAATAAAGGGCACGCGTCTTGCGATGCTTATTACGGGCCTGTAGGGGGGGGGGGGGGACAAGACACATTAGCAAATAGCAATATGTTTCAATATATACCATATTAATTTTGCACTCTAATTGTGTCGTTTGCATTTTTTGAAGAATTGCTAAATAATTGAATATTAATTACATTATTAACTACACCTGCAGGTGATTCTGATTTGTTTTGTTTATATTTTCCTAAATACGTTTGTACAATTCCAACCAAAAATGATGCTGCATCTACAGCAGTGTCAATCTTTGACACGTCACGTGTCCTTATATCTTGACTGTAGTCAATAGACATGTTCATTTTTTTTATTTCATAGAGTAATTCAAAGAATGTGAAATTCGTCAAATTGAACACTTCATTTTGGATTTTCTTTGGTTCCTTTAAAATATAAAAAATTAAAGTTAAATTAAAATCACAAAAATAACGCGTCGGATTCGGCACAGCCAGTCCGAGTTCGATCCTCGACCACCGCGCGGCATTTTTCTCCGGGCAAGTCACGGTGTCCGGAGAACAAGTGACGCCATCCCCCACCCGGGCATGGCAGATATCTACGGGTGCCCAATCAAAAATTCTGTCAAACCCAACACACACGTGTTCCTCCCCCCTACCGACATTAACAACCCACAAATAAACCACTACAGCTAATGGCCATAGTCGCCGAAGCTTAAGATCAATATAAAAAAAAAATATTTAACCATCACTTTACCGGGCTGAATTCTACACCGGTTAATTAGACACTTTACCGGATATTGCGGTACACACGAATTGTGTACCAAGTCTGGTAAAGAACCTATTTCCCGATCCTAGTACGTTTCAGCGCGGGGGGCGAAACCAAAACCTTTCTGCATGATGTATACGCATGTTTTTAACGATTCTTATCTGATTCAGCGCGAGGCTGAGGGGTACGCTAAAATATTTGTAAAATAGAAGTGGGACTCCCTCCCCCCCCCCCTCAATTCAACCACTGTGTATACATCACGCAGAAAGCCACGTTGAAACGTACTAGGATCGGGAAATACGCCAACGGTTGTGGAGAGCTACTGTGTTAATTGTTAAAACGGCCCTTAGTCGTGTGCAAGATATAACAATCAACTTACTTGTGGTTTTTTTAATGGTACTCGTACTAAACTTGCAGCTGTTGACAACACACATGAACATAATACACTTAACATTACTATCATAATAATTTTCTTCTTTGAATGATAACGAGGTATCACATTTTCCGAATGATCCATCTAAAAAATACCAAACGATTTTATTTTTTCAGATATAAATCAGTGTTAGGTTATATAGTATAATATTTACCTCTATTATGGTGTGCTCTTTGTACATTTTCGAATACAATAAAGAAATAAGAATACGATAAAGAAAATGATTTATCGATTTGAATAACGAAGACTGGGTTTTATACGAGTTTAAACAGCTAGGCGTTTCTAACGATACTGTCAAATTTTGACGGTGTGTCTTGCTATTTATAAGTAAATTTTGGTTGTTTTAACTATTGGCAACGTAACAAACTGTTTATATCGAACCAGATAGGGCATTTTTACGAAATAAAAATTATCATTTTAAATTAGCCGACAAAATTACTATAATTTTACGACGAAAAATACTAGCATAAAATACAATATGAATTTGCCACCCGTCGGCAACAAAGTTTCGGTGTCCACGTTTTTGCTCATGATAAATTGATAAATTTGTTCTTTCTCAACATTTATTATCCATAAAAAATCAGAAACAGATGTCTTATGATTACTAAATATAATTAATAATTATATATTATAACAATTTAGTATGGAAGACTGAATTGTATTGTTTTATTATATTATTATTATTGTGAAAAATTGTATTATAAAAAAATTAATTATATTTAGTAATCATAAGACATCTGTTTCTGATTTTTTATGGATAATAAATGTTGAGAAAGGACAAATTTATCATGAGCAAAAACGTGGACACCGAAACTTTGTTGCCGACGGGTGGCAAATTGTGAATACCACGCGACGGTGTGATACATAATATAGGGTAGGTTTCATATTGTATTTTATGCTAATATTTTTCGTCGTAAAATTATAGTAATTTTGTCGGCTAATTTAAAATGATAATTTTTATTTCGTAAAAATGCCCTATCTGGTTCGATATAAACAGTTTGTTACGTTGCCAATAGTTAAAACAACCAAAATTTACTTATAAATAGCAAGACACACCGTCAAAATTTGACAGTATCGTTAGAAACGCCTAGCTGTTTAAACTCGTATAA
Organism: Nasonovia ribisnigri; assembly: GCA_027563435.1. Taxonomy (NCBI): domain Eukaryota; kingdom Metazoa; phylum Arthropoda; class Insecta; order Hemiptera; family Aphididae; genus Nasonovia; species Nasonovia ribisnigri. The sequence continues at coordinate 86,489 of JANEHU010000320.1, read as the reverse complement.
AACCCAGTCTTCGTTATTCAAATCGATAAATCATTTTCTTTATCGTATTCTTATTTCTTTATTGTATTCGAAAATGTACAAAGAGCACACCATAATAGAGGTAAATATTATACTATATAACCTAACACTGATTTATATCTGAAAAAATAAAATCGTTTGGTATTTTTTAGATGGATCATTCGGAAAATGTGATACCTCGTTATCATTCAAAGAAGAAAATTATTATGATAGTAATGTTAAGTGTATTATGTTCATGTGTGTTGTCAACAGCTGCAAGTTTAGTACGAGTACCATTAAAAAAACCACAAGTAAGTTGATTGTTATATCTTGCACACGACTAAGGGCCGTTTTAACAATTAACACAGTAGCTCTCCACAACCGTTGGCGTATTTCCCGATCCTAGTACGTTTCAACGTGGCTTTCTGCGTGATGTATACACAGTGGTTGAATTGAGGGGGGGGGGAGGGAGTCCCACTTCTATTTTACAAATATTTTAGCGTACCCCTCAGCCTCGCGCTGAATCAGATAAGAATCGTTAAAAACATGCGTATACATCATGCAGAAAGGTTTTGGTTTCGCCCCCCGCGCTGAAACGTACTAGGATCGGGAAATAGGTTCTTTACCAGACTTGGTACACAATTCGTGTGTACCGCAATATCCGGTAAAGTGTCTAATTAACCGGTGTAGAATTCAGCCCGGTAAAGTGATGGTTAAATATTTTTTTTTTATATTGATCTTAAGCTTCGGCGACTATGGCCATTAGCTGTAGTGGTTTATTTGTGGGTTGTTAATGTCGGTAGGGGGGAGGAACACGTGTGTGTTGGGTTTGACAGAATTTTTGATTGGGCACCCGTAGATATCTGCCATGCCCGGGTGGGGGATGGCGTCACTTGTTCTCCGGACACCGTGACTTGCCCGGAGAAAAATGCCGCGCGGTGGTCGAGGATCGAACTCGGACTGGCTGTGCCGAATCCGACGCGTTATTTTTGTGATTTTAATTTAACTTTAATTTTTTATATTTTAAAGGAACCAAAGAAAATCCAAAATGAAGTGTTCAATTTGACGAATTTCACATTCTTTGAATTACTCTATGAAATAAAAAAAATGAACATGTCTATTGACTACAGTCAAGATATAAGGACACGTGACGTGTCAAAGATTGACACTGCTGTAGATGCAGCATCATTTTTGGTTGGAATTGTACAAACGTATTTAGGAAAATATAAACAAAACAAATCAGAATCACCTGCAGGTGTAGTTAATAATGTAATTAATATTCAATTATTTAGCAATTCTTCAAAAAATGCAAACGACACAATTAGAGTGCAAAATTAATATGGTATATATTGAAACATATTGCTATTTGCTAATGTGTCTTGTCCCCCCCCCCCCCCTACAGGCCCGTAATAAGCATCGCAAGACGCGTGCCCTTTATTTTTTTTTCTTATATTGTTTTCATCCATGTCTATTGATTATTAATAACAATATGAACACCTGCAGGTGATAAATTATCATGTATATTATGTATATTATAACTACCCTGATCAGGCACGATAATTGAGGCGTTGCAAGACGCGGGTCCCTTGTCATTATAATTTCCCCATTTCCTTTTTCCAAATTATGTATATATACCTATAAATTTATATAAATAAACATTTTGTCATGTTATTTAATTGGTTTTTATTGTATAGCTTATAATATAGTAAAATTAATTTATGAGGCCTGTGGAAATATATAAATATATAAAATTAGATAATTATAGTCATCAGTCACTAATCTGATATATCTATATAATATTAAATAAAATACATACCATGTTTGCACTGTATGTGGTCGGACAGATTACTTCGACGGGTGAAATCTTGTTTGCAATCACCACATGTAAATTTAATTTGTTTATGAGATTTTACATGCCTCAACATATTACACTTCACAGTGAAAACTTTGTCACAAACACTGCAATTAAACATTTTTACTGGTAGGTAATAAACACTGGATTAAGAACAATAGTAGCACGTAGACTGCTTGTAAGAGCTTGAAGAACAGTATAACTCCTTTTGAGAGAAATCGGCTCTCTTATATACAATATATATCTATTATCTACCCACTTATCATACAGGTATAGGACGTGTGATAAATATATGTCGTAATATATTAATACTTATATTTAAGAACTGGAAAAGTCGTGTCACACTAAACATCGTATATAAATCTCTAAATTATCTTTTCCAAATGACTTGGCTGAAAGAGAAATCGGTAGGTTAGCCCAGTGTTTCTCAACCTTTTTACTGTGGCGACCCCTTTTTTAAATTAAAATTTTTTAGCGACCCCTACATATATATTTTTTACATACTCGCTTAGATTATCATTATAAATAATCTAGAGTCTATAGTTACTGCAAGTACTGTACACGAGAAATATAAAAGATACATATTATAATAGTATATTTATTTAAAATTAAAAAAAACGTACATTAAATATTTCATTTTATTATATAAATATATTTTTAAATTAAGATTTTTAATGGCTTGGTTGTTGCTGTTGATGTGATATTAATTCTTTCAATTTAATTTCCGCATTGATTTAAATCATTCGATTGCGACCCTAAATAATAAGTTGGCAAACCCCAGGTTGAGAAACACTGGGTTAGCCGGCCAAAATAGCGAAAAAAAAATAGCTAATAGAAGAATAGTGAATTAAAAATATCGAAAATAAAAATAACGAAACTAGTTAAATTATAATGAAAAATAATATATGGAATGTTTAGGGGAAAATTTGTTTTTATAGTAAATATTAAACAGAGATTAGGGAATAATGTAATCTTTATATTATTAATACGATAATATTATTATTGTGACTCAAGGTAAAATCCGTTATCGCTTTTGTCGTTTTGTCGTGAATAGTGTACATAATTTAAGGTGCATATCATCCAACATTATGGACATTTATCGATGTGTTGGAAGATCAGCAACATTTAGAGGACATTAAACTGGAACAGTTCATTGCTGGTGCCAAAAAAAATCAAAAAAAAAAATATAAAAATTTTTCAGAAAAAATACGTAATTTAACCTTGTCTTACAATATTAACGACAACATTAATTATATAAAAGGTATCGCTTACAATTTAACTATACAAATGTAACTATAATTTTGTGAATTTTTTTGTATTATATTATATATGTATATGTGTGAGTATGTTTATTCATACTTATGTACGTATATAATATGTAAGTATATGTGCGAATGCTTACATTTTATCTTAGAGTCGAGGTAAAGGAAAAGAATATCATAAAGGTTCAATATAGTCGAATCAATTGCACACCAGAATATTATATAAATTGTTTAAAGTGTAAATAAAAGGGGAGGTAATGTTTTTAAATGGGGAGGGGTAAAATATATGTCGATCACGTGGCAGATTGGGCGGCTTTGATGAGTTTATGTGTGTTGATGGTTGCCTACATTGATTAATTTATACTAGTTTGGGAGGTGCATGTACTTCGAATTGCCTATACAGAGGTGCCTATGCTTTTACATGTAAAATTTAAGGGGGAGGTGCTTCTGAACGCCCTAAATCATCCTACTGACGGTTACAGTTATAATTTATAATATATAAGTACCTACCTAAATGTTCTGCCTGATTCAATTAAATATGTAAAGCCCCTCCAAGTCAAAAACTGAAATTGTGACTATGGTTCTACCACATCTACAGGTATTACATTTTTAATTCATCAATTACAAGGTAAATATTTGCAGAAGATTTTAATTCTTGTTTGACTAATATAAACAATAAAGCATTTAGTCTATGCTGTAATGGGTAATGAATCATATCAAAAAAAAAAAAACTTTTTTACTATAATGTATTAATGGGTTGTTCATACTAAAAATTGCATACTCACCGTGTGTAAAATATATTTTTAGTTTTAATTATAAAGAAATATTTATGTGACACTGTGTTATCAATTCTTACAGTAATGTATCACTTATGAATGTAGTTGTACTTTTACGTATAATTATATGAAGTAATCTAAGTCTAAAAAGTGTTGGATTAAAAACGAATATAAATATAATGGATCAAATTTTACAAATTGGGTACTTTTAGTGCAGGGCACTGTTTGTACTATTGTTGTTAAAAATAATAAAATTTCATAATGAAAAAATTAATTAGTGAAATTAATAGTGGATAATGATTACATTGTTAATCATAGTGTATAATTAATCTCACTAATTTATTTTTTCATACTGAAATTTTATTATTTTTTACATCAATAGTACATCATCTTAATCCTTAAATAATGAAAAATTAAACGAGTGTAAATTTAATGAAACGCATGAATATTTAGTTATAGATAAAATCTATATTTACCATATAAACCATATAACCATATAAAATCATCGGTTAATCGTAGATTAATTAAACATTGGGTTTAATAATATGAATACTTTTGAGTAGGTACACGACCGATCATTAAAGTACATTATGCATTACAAACAAATTATGTATCTATTACTAAGGTAAAAATTAAAAGTACCTATATAATATTATACTTACATTAATATTTTTTTCAAGGACAGCAGTGGCCGATGACGCCAACGGCGTCGTGAGTTTGTGACTTATGGTTAGGTTAGGTATATTTTTGATTTATAATTATACTGTACTTGTAACGCAAACCTATATAAATGATATATATGAAAACAAAATGTTTAAATATTGATTAGAAAAAAAATTAATTAATTTGTTAAGTCTTGTATACCTAGATAGGTATTTATAAAATAATTTATTTTGTTTTGCTAGTTATATTTTATATCAGTGCTCAATGGTAGTGTGGTTATAATTTATAACTATTTAAAGTATTTGGTCATGAATCATGATAAACTAAATTAGTTTTATTACATTTTATTATAATTTATTTTGTCATAATCTTGAGTTTATTCCATTTTCCAACTGTTGTGCCATAAAATTCTTCAGGCGTGCAATCTATAATTATTGTCTTAGATCATTATGCAGTATGCACGTCTTGTGATATATTATGATTTTATATATTCATTTATTATCATGGTCTTAACTCTTAACTAATAATCAAAATTTAAGCCATAAGGTATGTCAGGCTCATAATAATGTAAGTTGTAGGTATTAATGGGAGATTCATAGTTATTATAAAACAATTGTAATAATATTGATTAAGTTTTTAAAAATATCATGCAGGTTTGGAGTTTTGTACTAATAATTCAAAATATGCAAAAACATGCAATTAAAATAAAAAAAGTTGTAATAATAATTACAAACATTTTTTTGTATAAGCCTTTGTAAAAATAAAAATGGAATATTCTAACATATGTTCCTGTCGTAATGTACAACATTGTGCTCAAAATATCATAAAAAAAAACACAAATAAATTAAATTTACAAGTTCTAAACTCAAAACTAGAACATATTTTGATTTGTAGGAGATTATAACTTGTAACTTGTCTTAATAATTTTTATACACTTAAATTATTACCAAAAAAAATCAAACATCGATATTGTTTTAACATTTGTTGAACATTAAATAGGCTTTTTTCATATTCCTATAATAAAATATGATTTAATTAAATTTATTAAATATTGGTTAAATTTTAGTACCATGGAACAATTAAAATATTAAAATAAAATAAACATCTTGCGTTGTGGTTGCTTTTTTTCAATAACTATTTTAATATGAAACTTGATACTTTTAGAAAATCATTACAAAAACCTTTTTGAGTAAAAGTATTTTTGTTTGATGACATTATATTATGTAAAATTAGGCATGACATTAAATGATCATGTATAACTTAGGTATTACAGTTTAAGGATAAACGGGTTAATGGAAATTGAAAACATTCAATATAATTAAAATTATGTTATTGTGTTTTTATTGGATCATTCAATAAATAAAAAAAAACTGATTAAAACACTAATCTAATTATCTTGAATCACTGGTATACATATTTTAAAATAATTACTTTTGTTGGTGCAAGAATAAAAATAATTTAATCTACCATATTTAGGAAATTGTCTAATAAGTTAAATGTATATTTTGTTTCTCTATTCAAATATTTTTGAATAATTCGATAATATCGGACCATACATCTTCTGCATTTTTTCCGGCTTCAACTCTTTTCACTAAATTTTTCTCTTTAAAATATTCTATAATTGGCATAGAATCATTCACAAATGTGACAATCCTCTTTTTTAAACTTTCTAAATTATCATCAGCACGACCACTTCCAGCAGCACCTCTTTTCATACATCGTTCTATGCATACCTATTAAAATAAAATAAAAGTTAATTTTGGTACAAGTTTTTCAGTACAATTAGCATTCTATATTACTTTATAGTTTATATTAAATTGTATACATACATTTTGGGGACATTCAAGAAACAGCACAAATAAAAGATCAACTTGGTCTCCAATTGTGGTATTCCAGCCAATCATATTGTCTTTATTTCGTGGAAATCCATCAATCAGAAATCGATTGGCTGATGATGCTTCCATCGCATTTTGAATAAGTTTACATGTGATTTCTACTGGGACAATTGTACCGTTCTTGATATGATTGTCAATCAATTCTCCAAACATACTGTCAGGTTTACTGCGTTCTGCTCGTAACAGGTCGCCAGCAGACAGGTGGACAAATCCAAATTTGGATACTATGTTGGAACATTGCGTACCCTTACCTGCACCTGGGCCTCCAAGGACGAAAACGACTTGAGGTTTGCTCATTGTGGTGAACAGACGATATACTGAACGGAAAAATGTCATAAAATTAATGATTATGTCATTCTTTGGATAATATTTGTTACACAAACAACTTAATTGCGTACTCGAAACTAAATCGATAAACACATAGGTAGGTATTGCTTAATATTGCTAAAATAAATAATTATAAGCTACCTATTTTTTTTAAATTCTGTTTTTGTTGTGGTTTGACGTTGATCGTTGATAACCTACTAGGTAATATTGATAAAAAAAAATAAAAACATGATAATTTTATTGATAAAAACAAGATCATTTTATTGATAAAATGTTGATAATTTTATTTCGTTATTATGAACGTCACGGATTTTTATTTTCTTATTTTCTTTATAGTTTATATTAGAGTAGTATAGAATATAGATGTCTGTGCATTGACGCATTGTGATGAACGATCATGAATAACGAAATACGAATATCGTTTTATTCGTTTTACGATGTACATAAAATTACTAAATGTGTCTACATCGTGTGAACGATCAACGTAGGAATAATGATTATTGAGTATACTGATCACGCTGGTCTTAGAAGATATAAATGTATAAGTAGTATTATTGTATTAATTATTTATTATTTATTCACCCACCCCCTCCACCCAATTGAAAAATCCTGGGTACGCCACTGTAGGCAACCCATATACAGTGTACTTGTAAGTTGTTCTCATTTCATCACTATTCGTGTGAAATAATATACTTCGTTTAAAATAAGTGATAAGTATATTACTATAATATAATTTATAACAGTAAACACCCTCATTCCTCCTCGGGACTCGGGAGTCAACTGACAAGAGTGAAGAGACCTAAATAAAAAGTAGAAGAATAAAAATTTAAATTAAAAATCATACCTTAATGATGAATCTTGAACTTTGTGGTGCCACTGTACACTCCCTTTTCTCAAGTATAACACGACAATTTCTTATAATCGTTTACTTATTGTATTGTACCTAACCTATAGGCTCTAGTGAACCTATACCGGGCTATACATAATATATTATACATAACACATACATATTGTACCTAAATATATTGTTTTATAATAAAATATATATATTTAACACAGATTACAGACACATAGTCAATTTACTTTTGGTATAGTTTCATTTATACATCTTCCCCCTCCCCACAAAAAAATTGGTCTATTTACGACTATGATAATAATAGTTTTTGGCAAAAATATATTCAACCTACCATATTATATTATAAGTCTAACTTTTTATATCAGGCTGGACATTTTTCCGCAGACAAGTACCTATATATTTTAGGAGAGCAGACTTAATTTTTAACATTTTAAAGCCAAATTTTGTAACCTATATGATGTGTTTAAATAAGTATATTAATATTATTTTTCATCTGACTGTACTAGTGCACAGATGGGTGGCATAAAAGATATTAGTATAATAGTATCTATAGCCATATGATGACCATAATATGATGGTGCAGTGTAATTTTATCTACACTAGTGCAGAAAAACGACACTATGAATTTTGGCGATGTGGAAAATTCACAGATTTCTATATAGACTTATATTATAGAACATAGACATAATAATATATTCTATTATAAATTATAATATGCCTATGGAACGGATTATATCTTAGTCCATGGTCTATCGTCTATAGTAGGTATAGAAGCTATGGGAAAATTATATGATATTATGTTATCCTTATCATTATGCAAGACAGATTTCTATACACGATGTAAGATATACTATATAAGATATATCTTAAATCGTGGATTTCTATATTACACATTATATTATATAGAAGTTTGTGTGCAAGACATGTTTCACTTCATTATCATACACCAATGTAGTGTAGTTCTCAGGTACACCAGTGTGGTATGGGCCATACCGTATATGGCGTGTTATTGTCCGCGGGTAGTGTGCACTAGTGCAGTCAGGTAGAAAACGCTATAAGTAACGTGTGCACATATTATTAAATATTGTTATACTTTATGTTTTAGCTAATAATGTACACAATTTACAAAACAAGATGTCTCGTAAGTATTTCATACTGTAACCAAATCTAAAAATTATATAAACACAGTTGTTTAATAGATATTTTAAGTTAAAATTTGGACGAAATTAGATATTTAAAAGGAGAATAACGATTTTAGTTTTTTTCTGTAATTTAAAAATATTATGCTTGGCACTATTTGTACAATGAAACTTTTAAAGTATATCAAATGAAAAATGTTCAGCAAAAATGAATTCATCCTAATGTCTTCCTATAATAGTAAAATAAACTTATAGTTATAACTTATATTATAGGCTTGACAGATCGTATTCACTCAGAATCGTTTTTCGAATTCAAATTTAGCACAGCCACTATACAGTAATCTACGACCTAAGTCCTACTTGACATTTTAATTTACAGCAGAGCGGTACCTACTCATCTTTTGTTTTATTATTAAATGGTAATTTGTATATTTAAAATATTCAACTATACTTATATTTAATAAGTAATTCAACCAAATAAATCATGTACGAATAAAAATGCAATGAACAATATCTACGTAAATTGCTCATTAAAATAATGTAGCTATAGTAGGTAGGTATATGGAAAGTACAAATATTAAATATAAAATGTTGACACCAGTTTGAACTGTTACTGAAGTCGATCGGATGAATTGAAGGGGCTAACTTCATAATCGTCTTATTCGAGGCAGTATATTTATATTGCATACTATCCGAAAACAACCCCAAAAGAGTATGAACAAGAACATAAGCATAAATATTTAGTCTTCCGCCCAAATTTGTTTGTATGTTGCTAATGAGTAATGTGTTGCTATTACTATCAGAAATCAATACATTATTTAGTTTATTACCTTAGTTAATTATACCTATATTTTAATATACATTTTTTTTTTAAATTTTGGATCTCAAATCGCAATTAACCAACTATGAAAAACACTAAGCTTTGAAAGACAATACTAAGCAAAGAAATATTGTTAAGTTATTGAAATATTTGCAAAGTTAAAATATATATTAGATATACTGATTCAATTGTTATTTGAATAAAATAAAAATATCATCAGTAGTTAATGATTTCATATTTTATTGATTGTTTTAAAAATTCAATAATTTATTGTGGTGGATTTTCAAACAAGGTTGTTACTTTTTAGTGTCTTGTTAGAAAGGCATTGAAGTTCCAAAGGTTATTATCTACATTCTACACATAATAAAAGTGATAATATAGCTTTATCAATATAAATTTATTGAATTTTTTTCATAACCAAGTAGGTACCAACGTGCGTGGTGTACCTAAAACATATTTATTGTTTAAAACATTTTTTATGTTATAACTTATAACTCATGGTGCAATTTGTTTTTGGTAAAATGCTAAAATTTAGTTCGTATAGATATTACTAATATATGAAAGAGGTGAGTATGTGGGTATCACTCTGCAACTGCAGTATAGGTACAGTAGGTGTCGAATGTGTCACTGTAGTGACTAGTAGATGTGTCAAAAACGAAAAACGATTCTGAGCGGGGATGGTCGGTCTATAAGACTATATCAAGTATATATTTCATAACTCTTGATTATATGTCTTTTGATATTGCTATTAAAATAACTTATTTTATTATTAGTTCGGTGGGTTGATTTAATTTTTGCCAAAATCATTGCATTTACATGATTAACGTGGTTTTTAAAAAGAAACTTCTTTACAGAGTATGAAAAAAAACTATCGGCCGTTAGCTATATCATTCAAAATGTTTTTTGCATTTTTTTTTTTAAGAAGTATCACTTCATCCGCGCGTGTACTCGCAGCATACACTTTTTTGATTACAGTATGAACTACTTATGACTTATAAGGACCTATTGTATTAAATTCCCAAATCTTAGAAAAATTTGATAATTTTATAAGTCTTCAACTACAAAGTATACCTAATTTGGAAATATTCGTGATTCTGACGAATTTTTTCAACATTTGAAATTTTAATCCATTTAATGTTTATAAAAATCGTACAATAGAATAAAGTGTGAATAGATTCATGGTATAAATAGATTTAAATTAATCTAAACATTTTTAAAATAACATTGTGTTTAATAAATAATAAATATTAATACGTAGTACGGAGTGCAAAAAGTTTCAAGTTTCAACTATTAAAATATTTTAAATTAATTACAACAAACAATATTGTTTTTTTTGTCTAAATATTACATTTTGGCCAAATTCGAACTTAAAGTCTCTAAAATGTGTACATAAATAAGTTTTGATTGTTTAGGTTTATGTAAAAACCCTTATAACATGCGACTATGCGAGATCTCTGATATTCCATTTTCAAACCTATAAGTTATTAAAATAAAACATTTTATCTATTTAACATACCATTAAACCAAATTAATTCTAGAAACTGTTTATATAAATATTTGATGGAAATGTGTGGTATTTACAGCTATTTTTTTTTTTATTTACAACAAAATATCGACATTGATTATGACGAAAATTGGTGTGGATTTGATACTAAAATTTTCTTTATTTTTTTTTTAGTTTTTACCGATTATTAAAAATGTACCTACCTATTGGAAATTGTAAGTAAAATATGTTACCAGAAGGCAGAAACAAGCCACAAAGTTGAAAATTGAACTATTTGTACTGCTCTAGAAAGTAATCTCATGCAGACAAGGAAAAAAACAACACTGATCATTGTATTATCACTCAGAATCTAAAAATTATAAATAATATTAGGAAATTGAGTTACATTTAGAATTGAGTTTCAGAACCATAATCTGCAGTATTATTGGTATTAATGTATACAATTACTATTTGATAAACAATAAAATTACAACACATATTATTAATAACGTCTAACTACCTACTCAGTTTTGAGGTAATAAAATGATTGTGCAATCTAATCTTTTATAATATTTAATTATACAAATATGCATAAAAAAATAATGTACTTGACTCTTCTAGTGTTAAAATTAAACTGTTATGACGTTTAAACACTTAAAACGAAATACGTAAAAGTAGAAACATGAAGTTAATCAATTTTTGAATTTTTTCGTAACCTGAAGTAGGTTATAAATATAATGGAATTCTATATAGGCAGGTATACATATTAGAACATACAAGTATATGCCTATATAAATAATTGTAAAGTTATAATTTATAGGCGATTAACCGAACAATTTTGTATGAATATTAAAGATTATTTTCATTATCATATATACTAACCTGCTCGTAATAATATTATTATGAGATGAGCTTATGTAATAGGATATTAAAATATATGAAAAATTGAGAATTATACACAGTTAAAAAGGTATATGGGGTGTGTACCGAACTGACCTTTTTTTTTTATAGGTTTGCTCTTTATAAACCAGCAGACACTAGCAATCGCCTGCGTGTGCGTGTTGTCAGGGTAACACCCGTAAAGTCGCTTTTAGTGGTCAAAGCGCCGTCTAGCGGCCGTCCCTGAATACCAACAAGCTTTGCATTAGAGTCCAATCGGTGGTCTGGCCGGGATAAATATGGGTCAAACGCACGTTCTACAAAAAGTTCCGGATATAAAGTGAATAACTTATTTAATAACTATACATATAATAAACACTTATATAATAATTAAAAATTATACACTTATTTACTGATTTTTGTGTATAATTACTTAAGTACTCAAGTGCGCCATTTGTGAATTATAACAATAGTCATTTTTATTATCTTTGTCTTCAAGTGCAGTGATTGAAATACGTGAACTATGAAAGGTAGTAACAAAATTCAATGCATCAACGTATTACGCGTAATATCTACCCTAAGGATAACAAATGCGAGTACGCTTATTCGTTTCCTCTGACCTACCTATATATTTAAACTCAAATATTATAGCAGTTATAACGATTGATTTGTTGAATTAGAATAATTTGTCCAATAAATTAAAATAAATTTTTAAAAATCAAATCATTAATTAATTTTCCATTTTTCCATTCTAAATTAACTGGATACCTATTATATCCTATATACGTTAGGTTAAAACTAATAATAATACTGTTATTTTTATTTTGATCCAATTTAACTTACATTTTTCTTATTTATTTATAGCTAAAAAAATTGTACAACTTAAATTCTATAATATGTTTACATTTTTTTAAAAATTAAAATTCATATTTTATTTGCAAAAAAAATAATTATATAAACTTGATACTTTGTATGGAGAAATATAGGTGAATTTGTGATTTACTTTAAAATTATAAGTTCACAAGAAATTACCTTTTTCAATACCTGCTATTGCCATAAATATGAATAAAGCATAATTGATATAAATAATAATTCTTATTCTTTACCTAGTCGAAAAAAATAGTAGTTAATTAACTATCAAGTTATTATTAGTTAACAATTATTTTTATTATTTTTCATATACCAATATTTTTAGATTATAATTGAAATTGATTTTAGATAAAGAGCGTAATTTTTCAGTAAAATAATTATGGACGTTTTTAATTTTCTGTAAAAAAAATTTTCATAAGTAACATATTAATCAGATCATATGTAAAAATACTGCTATAAATATGTGTTTTTTTAGTAGAACACTAAGAATTAATATATTTAATGACTATGAAATGAGTCCGAAGATAGAACTTATGTTGTTATTATGAGTGAACTTCAAGCAACTGTAGAATTTGCTGTCGAGTACTGCAAGTTTTATAATATAGATCTATTCCAAAGAGGGTAAGTTATACCACTTAATTATGTATAAAATAAACTATAAAGAATAATATGTTTTAATAGGATTTATAGTTATTATTCTAACTGTACTTAAAATGTTCTTCTTGAAAACGAATAGTTGTGTAATGAATAGTTCTGCAGCGAAAAATAAGTCGATATGATATTTAAATGTAGTCTGAATACTGAGTATAGTGTGTGGACTGATGAGCATACGAGCAATATGAAAAAGTAATATTGAATTCAATACCACAAGCTTAGATAGTAATCTATACTCTATAGGTAGGTAGGTAGTAGGTACTCTATAGTTATATGAGTTTATGGCTTATGTTCAAGGTGTAGATTATTGTATGGGTACTATACATAAATATTATATATAAATAAATATAATATAATATACACAGATGACTCAAAAGACACCATAAACAAACCTATCCTTACCTAAAAAGTAAGCATTTATATACCTGCTACAAACTACTCTCTGCAAGTAGGCATACCAATAGTATATGAATTGAAGTGAACTTATTTTAGTTTATTATTAGACCCTTACGGCTTGGAAAGGACAACTAATTATACAGTTTATTGATGTTTTCATACAGCTATGAACATACAGTGCTTCAACGTATTATTTTTAATCAAGTTTATATATTATTAATACAAATCAAAATTGATCAATTGAAAATTAATCAAATTATTTTAAACTTGGGTTTCTTTCCAAGGGGTTCTATCAACGCTCACTAACCCCTTATATTTTCAAACCCCTCAAATGATTTTTACATTTAAATACTCATAAAGTCATAACTCTTTTTGATTTCTACCTTCGTTTCCCAACAGCGTTTATTTTTCTCTAGGATTGCAATTTCGACGTTTCCCATAGATAATATTACTAATTTTTTTCTATTTTATAATCTTCTTCAGAATGACAGAATGAATGAATCATTTATTAATCACTGTAAAATATAAATTCTGTCCCATCTATATACAATATACATATTATATACAATTTGGAAAAAAAATTTAACTAGGGACTGGGGTACTGACATTCGCTGTATATGAATAAAAATATCACATGCATTAAGCATAATCTAATGAAGTAAGGGATCACATGATCACGATGACTTTCGTGATAGCTACTCTTACAGTATTATGCACGCAGGTCTTAAGATAATACGATAGGTAGGTAGTAGCTTTCGAAATAATTTGATGGTTAAGTACTATCAGTACTATACTTCAGTATTAGCAATTATAAAACACTGAATAATATATTTTTAAATGTATGTGATAAAGAGAAATGCATTGACATTGAAATATTCAGATATGAATAGCCGAATAGATACACATATATAAATTAAAATGATTTAAAAAATGACTTATGTTTTAACATTAATAAATAATAATCTAAAATCTCAATCAACATTTATACATTTACCTAATAACGAAATACTATTAATACTATCAATTATGAGTTATAATTTACAACTTAGTATATCAGTAGGTAACAGTGGCGAATACAAGGGGCAGGAAGCGACGTTTCTTCCCTTGGGTTGTCTTGTTTATATAATTTTTTATTATAATATTTAGTTAAAAAAAGGTAATTTAATTTTTGGAAATCCCCCTCCTCCTCTGGGTGTCTTATAGATCCGTTACTCGCTATTGGTAGATAAACATTATAATGAATAATTTTAGTATGTAATATACAATACACAACGTTAAAGATTATAAGTTATAACAAATACTAAAGTTACAAACTTGGTATGCCAGCAACACAATATTTATTTACTCTTTTCCTTACCTACGTCGTGCCAAGTTTAAAATTAGTCTTGTAAGGTCAATGGCAGCTAGCAGATGTAAACATATTACCACCAGTCAGCACGTGTAATACAATTAATTTTATAAATTATCTTATGATAGATATTTGTATTTTATAGATTATATCGTATTCGAACTGAACTTAAAGTTTCTCCTAAACTCTCTGTTCAAGTGGAAGTCAGCTTAAAAAAACATCAACAAAGTAAGTACATACATGGTTTAAAATAAAATTGAATGTAGCCATATACCTATATCGGTAGACATTTCACTTAATTCGCCGAAATAACGCAAGATGTATACATTATTATTATATGCCATATTAAGTAAAAATTGGAAAGAAATGACAAATGATTGCAAAGGAAAAATGATTTTGTGTAGAACTTGGATAGCTACTTATAATATATAGCTGTTATTATCTGAGCCATTTTTATATTTACGATTGCTGATAGATTTCTACAACATTTCTGATAGTTTTTAGTTTTTAATTTTTATGTTTAAATAAATTATATAATTGTAGGTATATATTATATCGAAAACATTTGGAAATTCTATACATGTTTATGAAGACCAAGGGAAAATGGTTAGTATAATATAATAATGCTTAAGAGGTCGTCGCACCCGCATATATTATGTTGTCTCAGTCTTACAAACGTACGACATTTTTACACTCGGCAGATCACGTTTAGCTCCATTAGTTTAAAAATTAGAGCGAATTGACCACTTTTAAATTTAAAGGTACGATTATTAATTATTATCTAGAGTAACTCTTAGGATTTTATTTCATGTTCATTTTAAAGCAAGTTATGACTTATAGTTTATGAGTAGGTATTTTAAAATTGTTAACTGTTTATAAATCTATTGAAATACAACAAAAAGCCAATGAGATGGCTTAGAATCTAGATAACAATCTAGCCTTTAATATTCATAAGCGGTTAATTCACTATAGTTTTTAAACTAATGGAGTCAACGTAATCTGCTAAATTCTAAAATGTAATATGTCGTACATTTGTAAGACGAAGACAAAATGATGTGAGGGTGCGACGTCCTCCTAATTATTATTATGAGCAATCTAATTCATATCGTATTCATAAAATTACTAATCAAAAAACTAAATTTAAAAAACTAGGGAACTCGCTCTGCTGTATACTGTAGAGCAGTGCTTCTCAACCTTTTTTGTTATAGGGCCCCCTAAATTTAATGTAAAACTGTCAAGGCTCCCTTCCATGGATGTAAAAGCAAAAAATAAATAAAAAAAGGTCATCAGTATTATTTTTTTCAATGATATACTAATATACTATACTTACATGCACTTATTTCACAATTTCACACAAATAAATTATTAAAATGTATAGGTGTATAAAACTTAAAAACATATATTATAAACAAAAAAAGAATTGGTAATAATAACTATAAAGAAATACAAAAATATTCAGTAATAATGTTGATTTGATTTCAAACAAAGGCTAGGTTAATAATAATAATAAAAAATGTGAATTAATTTTATTAATGTGACGGTTGGGCTTGCATATTTTCGCATAACATATTTATGTCAGGTGTGATATTCGAAACTGAAATACGCAAGTTTGATTCTAAAGACTGTTGTGAAATGCAGGATCTATGTTTGTTTTTTATAATTTGAAGTTGTGAAAATGCAGTTTCACAAAGATATGTTGATGCGAAAGGTATTAATATAAGTAAAGCCGCTTTTGAAATTACAGGATACTCTTGCTGTCGTCTTAACCAAAATTCGGTAAGTTCTTTTTCATTAAACTCGGTTTCAAGAGTTGAGTCTTCTCTAATTTCAATTAATTGCTCTTTTGCGGCCCATGAAATATGATCGTATTTCAAAGAAATAGAAAATGGTTTTTTTACCCAATCGTCTTCATTATTTTTATTTAAATTTGGAAAATATTCAGATAAAAATTTTAGTACTGAAGACAAATGATCAGTTATTATACTTGAAACTGAAGTTGTCATTGAAAGCTCATTAACGCGGTAAGAAAATCGTGTAAGCTCGTAAACATTGAGGAATCTCTATTTTTAAATGCGTTTAACCAAGAAGACAATTTTTGTTTAAATGCTTGAAGTTTTGAGGTAAGTATTAAAATGTTGGTACTCTTACCTTGAAGAGATAGATTTAATTCATTAACTTTATCAAAAAAATCTGCTAAATATGAAGTTAAACACATCCATTTTTCATTACTTAAAAGTGCAGATAAATCGGGTTTAATATCACGAAGAAATATGCGGAGCTCATCACTTAGTTCTATAACTCTTTTCAAAACTTTTCCACGGGATAGCCAACGTACGTCTGTATGGAATAGTAATGTATTATGGTTGGATCCCATATCTTCACATAAAATTTTAAAAAGTCGAGAATTTAGGGCACGGGTTTTCACAAAATTGACCATTGATACTACGTCATTCATAATTGAATTCAGTTCACAGCCAATTTTTCGAAAAGTTAAATGTTCTCTATGTATAATGCAATGAACAAATCTTATATCAGGACTAACTTTCATCACTTCTGCTTTAAACCCTGATATTCTACCAGTCATTGCTGCTGCTCCATCTGTACATACACCAACACATTTGGTCCAGTCTAATTCGTTTATAATAAAAAAATAACCGAAAATATTTTAAATAAAAAAAATATTTCAAGGCCCCCCAATCATATAGCCACGGCCCCCTAGGGGGCCGCGGCCCCCAGGTTGAGAAGCACTGCTGTAGAGTATACCTAGCAATTGATTTGATCGATTTGATTATAGTCTATAATGTTTATCGCTATTACAAAATTAAAATACCTATACATTTTTGCATGTTATTAATATATTACTATATCTTTCAATACCGACTACTATAGTAGAACGGTTTAAATAATTCCATGGTATTAATAGCTTAATATTAGTCTAAATATTTTGAAAACTTCACTGTGTTTCACTGTGTATGGAAAATTATTATTTATAAATAGTAGAAAAGTTTTTAGTTTTTGTGATTAATATTTTTTAAATTACAACAAAATATAAAAGTTTGAGGTAAATCAATATTTTACATGTTCATACCTATATTGGGCTACAAGCCTATAACTTATGTCGTCAAAATGAGAAATAAAAAATAAGAGTGGCTTGAAATAAAATTTTCTTTTATTTTAATTCCAGTAAAACAAATATAAGAATTTATCTAATATTATATCACATAAATAAAAAAAAAACTAATAAAGGTAAACAATATTAAATATTTATAATAGCACAAAACGAACCAAACAATTTTGCAAGCCATGTCATGTCTATCAAAATGGTGATATGTGAATATTTTGAGAAAATTTAAAGTCTCTACGGTTATTCATTTTTGAACTACTATAAAATCAATTTTGTCAAAAAAGGTTCCACCTAAAAATTCCGTACTTCGATAATAATAAAAATTAGGTACTGAAAATATTTTCAAAAGTATCAACTAGATTAAATTTCTTAACCAAAAACTACTCTCCAAGTTAAAGATTGAAGAAATTATTTTACTACCTATATATAAAACATAAAACACATACCAAAAAAAAAAAGACAGTAGAAGATATAGTATGTATATAGTTATTATATATCCTATAATTAAATGGGAACTATACTGGTATTTATAATTTCTTTCTATTCACAAACCATAACAGTCAACTATCCATATTATTATCTTCACGCACTTCCATCTTCCATTTCCATAGAGGTTGTGAGAGACTCAGAGACTTGTGGAGTATAAATAATTATGGTTAAAAACTGGTATTATTTACTATCAAATTATAAAGCTCATTTCGCATTCACCAAGATAAAATTAATTTTATTTATATAATCATTATACGATGTACATAAAATAATAAATAATATCTTTATTTAAATATTTTTATGTCGGATTTTCGTGAACAGTATCTTTTCTGATAGAAAAGTAAATCTAGTTGGTACTTTGGGGGGGTCAAAAGTAAAAAGTTCACATTAGTTTTCAAAAGCGCAAAGAAAAGCAAAAGAAAAATTAAGGTAAAACCGAAATTTTTACGCAAAATGGGTTTTGGTTTTTGATGTAACTCAAATACGTATATATAAATATGTATTTATATATTGAAAATTAAAAAAGGTGGGGGTGTCGCTCTGCTGTATTGAAGGTTACAAATGGGTATCACTGTAATGGATAGTGTTAAATTTGAATTCAATGATAGAATATCATTGTATACGAAAAACGATTCTGAGCGAAGACGGTCAGTAAGCTTACGATATTACAAAGTATATTTGATGATATTATTGTGAAGAAAGTAATTTATAGCGATATATTTTCAATCCTTAGCTATAAAAGTTGACATTTTATAAATTTTTAACTACAAAATAATTTTGTCAAAATTTGAACTTTAAACGCTTTAAAAAAAAAATTGTGCCAATATATTTTTAATATTTTTCAACCACTATTGTAACAAAATATCAGGAGCCTTGTACAAATTGCCAAGCTCACTGGGCCAACAGATAAGTTTTATTGATATTTATAGAAAAAAAAACTAAATTTTTTAAATTAGGATAAAATAAGAAAATCACCACATGGGAAATTGAGTGAATATCTAATGTTGTAAAAATATGAACATCAAATGATCATAAAAATTTAATTTGACTATTTCTTGTAGACATTTTTTTTTTTTTGATAAAGGTAGTCAAACTTATGAGGAATATTGTATTTCATTTGAAAACCTTTAAAAAGGAAAGAGTTTCTAATACAAAATAACTTGAACATTTTCGTGATTTTTACGTATTTTGTCAAAAGTTTTTTTACCCGACAAATACAATTTTATTGACATACCTATAAAAAAAAACTTAAAAACATAAAAAAATAGGAAACTGAGTATCGTAAACAATTCAAAACAAATCAAAATATTTTGAAAATTTTATCGTGTATAGAAAATGCTAATATAAATAACCAGTGAATATTTCATAAATTTATATGGTCATCTGTTTTAAAGTTATTACAGCAAAAACCAAAATCGATTTTGCATTTTTAAAAATTCCCGTTTTTCCTTAATTTTTCTTTTGTTTTTCCCTGCGCTTTTGAAAACTAATGGGAATTTTAAAAAATAACATCCAAAACGCACCAACTAGATTCACTTTCCCATCGAACAAGATACTGTTGAAGAAAATCGAAGCATTATTTCGACTACTTATATCGTCTACACAGACACAAAAAAAAATAAATAAAAAAAAATACATCATAATAAAATCAATACATTCATCGCTCCACTCAGAATCTAATATAATATCATACCTATAATAAAATATCCACATTTACAAATCGTTTCAGCTCAGAATTGTTTACAATGATATTATATCATTGAATTCAAATTTAATATCATCCAATACACAGCGACCCACTTGTAACCTTTTGTACACTTACCTGCCTTTTTATTTTTATCAATTAGGCGTGTTTTTGCAAAGCAGTTTTGAGCAACCTGGTTACCAGTTAGCTAACTATGTTAGGTTTGTTCGCTTAAACTTGTAAACAATTTGCTGAAAACTGAATCGCAAAAACACACCTAATCTGTGATCGTGCGTTGCATAAATTATTTACCAATTACCAGTGCATATTTAATAACGCATTATAAACCTGTTTTTCAGTTTTTTCACTTTTGTTGTGTAAAATAATTAAAAGCCATAATATTTAGCTATAGGTACTGTTTAATATTAGATATAGGTACTCTACATTTTCAAATATATCACACAACCAAATGAAAATTGAAATTAATTTAAAATTAAACTTTTAAATAACATATGTATCGATATGCATCGAACCTATGCTACATTGCTACCTATACCTTTCCAATACAATATATTTTTAAAAACTATACTAAAAAAGATTTCTGAAGTTTTGTAATATTTAGTAATCAACATAAATATCAAAGCTAAAAGTAATATCTAATAAATATAATGCTAATTGCCAAATGCCAATTATAATAATACATTAATAGGTATAATAGTATAGGGTATAAAATATTTATAATCTATACTTTTTACAGGACAAGATAATCAAAAATCACCCCAATTATATTATGTTGAAAATGGAGAGGACCTTGGGGTCAGTAAGACGTTTCGAATATTATATCGACATGAAGAAATTATGCTCGACGATATAATATTATTTAAAGCACATGTGCTTGTAGACAGTCAAAAAGTAAATTAATTCTCAACAGTTGTTTTCAAATAATCTTAAATAATGATTTAATATATATTATATAATATATAGCTACAGGATAGTCTTGAAAGAGCTGGATTTATTTTAAATGTCGAGTTATGGTTTGGAGAAAATGGCTCTATGTGCTGCGTCTCCAGTAGAACTCTTCAACTGCATGTCTGTCCAGCGAGAGGATTACATTATCACTTACCAGTATTATTTGACTACTTTCATTTATCAGCTGTAACTTTGACAATACACGCGAGTCTAGTCGCTTTACATCAACCCTATATTAAGTAAAGTTCATTATTCATTATAAAATAAAGTATTTGTTTATGTTTTTAAAAAACAATTTATAACACACATAATATATTTTGTTACTTTTAGAAAAAGTATACTGAATTATATGCAAAGTTGGTAAGTAATTGTTATTTATAAGTTATTTTATTATTCGATGAAATTATTATATTATTTTTAAATGTTAATAGTGCTCCTAGAACTGGTAAAACATGGTTAACAAATAATACAAATCGATTTAATTTTCGGCCTTCACATTCCATAGAATCGGTATTTTTTGGCAACGCGGTAATTAAAAATATAACACAATTTTGTTGTAATTTTTGTATTACTACTATAGAAAAACTTTCAACTTTAATGTAGTTACTATTAATTTTTATTTATGTGTATAGAATGGACAAAACGGGACCACTAAATGTGTCGGAAGCTCAGGGAACAGTAATAATAACAATCATGTCAGTCGTATGCTTAATGCTCGACTTATTCATCGTGAAGTTTGTTCATTGTTATCGGAAGCTTTTGACAATCTTCATTCCACAATTGCTCAATATAATAGAATAATGCCGGTATGGCAACAAGTTGAAACACCAGCGGGCCTTAAAACTGCTGTTACAATTCCTCAAACAAACAAAGTAGGTACCTATACCTATGTTGTAATGCGATAATTATATGATCAATTAATGATCTAAAATTGTAACATAGTATAATATCAATTAATTGAATAATAAATACATATTTTGTTTAGATCCTAGATGAAGATGAATTTCTAGCCTTAGCAAATAGTAGTATAGCTCAGTTATGTGCTCAAAACATATTGCTATGGCATCATTTTTTAGATAATTTTACAAAAAAACAAGCCATAAATCAGCATCTTTCAAAAAAACACCATCAACTTCGCGTAAGCAAATATGAAATATTATTTCTTTTAATAATCTTTCTCTATGTAGGTATAATGTATATAAATACATTAGACAGTTGAAATCAATTAATATTACCTCTCCGCTATTATAAATACCTGCAATTTTTAAAATATCATAACATGGCTGTAAATTATAAATTTTTTTGGAGGCTGAATTTAATACTTGATTATTGTTATTATTATTATTATTATTATTATTATAAGTATTTTTTCTAAGTATCTACATATTAATATGATCGCGCATTACACAATATCAATGAGCTAATTAGCAACCTATAGCGCTCCGGAGTCCGGGTGTTAATTTGTTTTTTCCAATAGGTTATTATTTATGTAACTGCAAGACATAACTAGCCACTCTAGGTAATTTGAATTTAGGGGGTCAAATCTTGTCTAAAATTATTTTTGCATTCACAATTTTTACGAAATTTAAAAAATATAGTACTAAATTACTAAACAATGTATCTCCAATGAACCAAGAACTTAAATGGAATTGAGAGGCCCGTTGCCAGTTTTTAAAATTCACCTCAACTCTATGAAGTTTGAAAATAATATTTTATATTTTAGTAGTCACCTTAATAATTAAGGTTTTTTTTTTATAATTATTATAATACTTTTCCACTAATCTACTATCTGATACTTATATAAGGAGGGGTACAGCGGGTATTATATAAAAAAAAATTGACTTTACAGGAAAAATTCTCAGATCTTGTAGAATTGTTAGATTTTTGATAACTATTTATTTATCTGAAAGAAGTAGACTTCCTACAGACCACATTGAATTCCAATTTTCTATTTTATTTCAAATAATTCATAAAAAAAAGCCTAAAATTTACTTATTTTTCAAACATCATAAAGTTTAAGTTTAAAATATCGAAAAACAGAGTTAAATGTGGCCTGTTGAATATCCTAATCTTTAAAATAGTATCCTACGACACTTACAAACAATGGCTATTCATTACAGTGCCCTATTTATGGGGGAAGACTAGGGAGATATATCTTCCCCTTAGGCCTTTTTTATTTTAGCTTTTATTTAATTTATTTTATATAATATGGTTATAGCTTGACACCGGAATTATATTCTTTTGCATATTTTTTTTGAGTCTATGCAGTCAGGCGGGAGTTTGAAATCATTACAAACTGTAAATTAATGGAAAAAGTATTTTTTTGCATATTTGAGAATATTTCAAGATATTAGAATATTAGAGAATATATCGATTATTAGTTTTATAGATTTTTTATATTTTGTGTTGCAGTGGCGTAAATAATATAAATAATATGCCCGATAATATTATTATACATACGAATTATTACATATTTATATGCCAACGTATATACGATAATTAAACCCCATGTACCTAGTAATTTTATAGACTATAGATAACGATGAAAAATTGTCTTAATTAAAAATACGTCCTTAATCTAATTTAATTAAATAAATAAAATGTTACTTATTTAAGGTAAAGTTTTTTTTCTAAGTCGTATTATTTATTTTTACCTATATACCTATTTATATTATTATTTTTTTTTTCATATTATGTACTTTATTCTTTTCCATATATAAAGGCATGATTTCGATTTAAGAGAATATATTCATATAAAAGCATATTTTATTATAATTTTTAAAGAATATTGCAAGGATATTTTCAACATTTTTTTAGAGAATATATTATTCTTTGGCTATTTTAAGAGACTACCTATTATTCAAGCCTCTAGACCAGTGGTTCTTAAACTTTTATTAATCACGGCACACAGTGCTTTTCAAAAAAATGTTCACGGCTTTATTTTCCATTAAATAATTAGATGGACAAAATTGTTTTGAGTTATAATTATACACATTTAATTAAAAATGTGTGTTTGATGGAGCTATAAATTCGTATTAATTATAATTAGATTCTATTAGATTAATTTACAAAAAAAAGAAGTATAGTAGGAACATACATTTATGAGAAATGTGCACTTGATACAAATATCTTTAATTCTCGGACGAACAGTTGACATTTGTCAGAAGACCGCGGCACACTTAGCGAATGCTCGCGGCACCCAGTTAGAAAATCACTACTCTAGACTTATAACTTACAGATAGTTATGTTTTTACATTTGGCATTTATCACATTTTCAGTAGGTAATAAAATGCGGGACGTTTGGCATCAGGGAGGTTATAGATAAATAAGATAGATGTATTCATGTATTTTGAGTGAAGGGGAAAACTATTTTAGCCATATTTTCCCTCTCAAATCAATCCTAAATACGCCACTGATCCATTATCCAATACCTACCCAGTTGAAACCAAATTATGGAAATTCAAAATTATGATATCTATTTACACTTATTATTCCAAAATTTTTTGACATTTCATAAATGTACAATAAAATACATATATTAGGTATTTCATATAATATAAAAATTAATAAAGTATATCGCTCTATTCATAAATTTAAATATACTTACGAACTATTGGAAGTCAATGAAAAACAAACATACATGTGATTGAAAAAAAATAGAATAACTGAATAACCAATTATTTATGTAGCCATATGGGTACCAATACTAATTATTATGTTTTTATATAAATATATTTGAATTTCAATAGGTAAGGAGATTTTCCGAAGCATTTTTTGTATTAGAAAATCCAAGGCAAAGTGCAGCAGGCTGTTATGATGACCATAATAATTATCAACACTATAGATCAGTATCAGAAGCAGCTAGAAGATCTAGATACTTGGCTTCATTGCCACCTTTACCAGTTCATTGCTCAGCAACAGATGGCGATCCAATTACTTTACCTGTAATTTTTGAGGATCAGTACACAAAACCTGGAAGTAATACTAGAAGATCAGATGGTGGTAATTAATTAACTTCGTATTATTTTTTAATAATTAAAGAGTATATTACCAATTACCTATTAATTATTATACATTTTTAATTTTAGATTCTTTTATTAACTCTTGTGGCATTCCTCTAAATACATTACGACAAACACTCTTACTGAACCAAGATTGTAGTTGTGGGATTGCAGCTATATTAGAATCTAGAAGATGCAGTCAAATGGCATCAACTGGAAAATTACTTAAAGTTAAAGGTAACTTGATGCTAATATAACTTATAATTCAATGTTAAGTTTTGACTTTGATTTTGTATAAGCAATCAAACTTAGATAACTTAATGAATAATGTGTTAAATTAGAGTAATACATTTATTACCTATGTACAACTTAATCACTTTGTTTGTTAATTGTTATAAATTATCATTACAATTTATACTTTTAAGGTACGGATACTGATCAAAAACCAGAGAACCAGAGTATTAAAACTAGACACAGCAAATCATTAGACCAGTTGTTAAGATCAACTGTTATGGATACACCTATGTTATCATTACCACTTAGTTTTTCTAGAACTTTCGAAACAAATAATAATGGCAATCCCACTGAAAGATCAACAATACCTAAGCATTCAAAATTTAAACAAATAGATCTTATTCAAAATACTAAAGTTATGACACTACCTCGTCGTCAAAAAGATAATATCAAACCTCCCGAGTTTCGAATACAGCCAAATGGTTATGCCTCTTTACCAATACGGAGAAATGATAGACGATTTTATCGACCTATGCGTATGACAGAAAAAATGAACCCAATAGCTGTAAAAAAGACTAGATCACCATCGTCGGGCGAGGATTCTCCGATTTCAAAATTGGGGACTAGTGTTAGTGTTCCACTTCAGTTAGAGGCACTGAACACGTCACCAATAATGGTTAAATATTCAAACAGTACAACTTCTATACCAGATTTAGTAAATGATAAATTAATTTCGACCGTAGCAAATAGTAGCGAGTCAATGCCAGACTTACCTTCAACAGCAGTGACACGATTTTCATCAGTTTCTGATAGTGAAATCACTTCAGAACAAAGTGGATGGGTTTCTAGTCGTCGATCTTCTATATCTTCATTTTCTGGTCAAATTACTCCAAAAGGTCAGTTTTAATCGGCTTACTGAAGTTTATTCAGCAAATTGTTATAATGTTTATTTTATTTCCAGTGGATGATCCGTATGATACAAAACATGATTTATACATAGGAAGAGAATTGCAAAGAAGGTTGTTAAAATTACTCGAAGAGTCACCAAACAGAAAAATGACTATAACTGAAAAAAAAATAAAACCTTCTAAATGTATTAAACCATCCGAGGCTAATAGGTTAACGACCAATGACCAGTCATATGAAGAAGTTCGATTACCACCGCCCAGACAGTTTAGGGATATTCCTCTTCCACCTGAACCTTTTAGGGATTCGATTCCTCCGCCGGATTCAGTCGACAATTTATTATATCATATGTACGAAACTGTAAAAGAAGCTAGATGGAATGATCAACATCGATTAGCGATGAGACAGAAAAAATTTTCAGAAAGTTCTAAGAAACCTATAGCCAGGTATCAAATTCAAATCAATATTCTTATTTCTAATTTAATCATTTAAATATAAATCTAACAGAACCAAGAAAAGTAGTATGGAACCGGAGTACTACGAAGACGAAACACACAAAGACATAAAAGCTGACGGCCGTATTCATTCGTATAACAGCGTTGAAGACAATTCAATGTTTCAGAAATATAAGGAACAATTTAAAAAACAAATGAGTTTTACTGGCATTATTTATAGGTAGGTACTTAAAATGTAATATATGTATAGGTACCTGAGGGCTTTGGGACATGGACCGATGGTTGTTTTTGTATATTAATAAAATATGTATTATTAGTGACGCTCATATATTAGCTTCAACATTACCATACTTTCACATCAGCGAAGATTTACGCATGTTTTCGCCAGAAGGTGTTCATCTGATTGTATGTGTTCATGGACTGGATGGTAATTCAGCTGATTTACGTTTAGTCAAGACATACATCAAATTAGGTTTGCCTGGTGCTCATCTGGAGTTTCTCATGTCTGAAAGAAACCAAGTAATTTATGTTAAACAAATCAATTATAATTATTTATACTAAAGCGGGGCTGTGAATTTTAGGGTGATACATTTTCGGACTTTGAACGCATGACTGATCGTTTAGTGAACGAGATTCTTAGTCACATATCCTCGTTCCAACTATCACATTATCCGTCTAGGATAAGCTTTGTTGGTCATTCACTAGGGACGATCATCATCAGAGCAGCAATTGCTCGACCTCAAATGAAACATTTACTACCAAAAATGCATACATTTTTGTCACTTTCAGGTCCTCATTTAGGAACTTTATACAATACTAGTGGATTAGTGAACATGGGTAGGTAACTAATATTATTCATTAAGATAAATACATTATATATTATATAATATATACCTATATGGCTATATTATATTATGTTATAATTTTACAATCCACCTAATATAGTTGTCATTCATATTATATGTTTAAGAATACTACACTGTTAAATTTAAAAAGTGATATATTAATTCTGTACCTACACAGACATCAAGTAAAGCAAGTACATTTTCTGAAATATTGAGTTTGTGCTATCTTCTACAAACGAAATATCCTTTTTGTGATTTTTTTAATTGTATTAAAACATATGTCAATATGATAACTATGAATAGTAATACAAAATAATGTTTTTCAAGTATACAATCGTAAGTTCATTTGCGACAACAATTTTGTTTTGCATTTCTTGTAAAATTTGCTTTTTGTGACTTGCGTTACTTGACTTCAATGGTATCTACAGTAAGTTATTAGGATGATTAATTTTTTTATAGGTTTATGGTTTATGCAAAAAGTTAAAAAAAGTGGTACTTTACTTCAGCTATCTTTGAAAGACGCTGCAGACATTCGACAAACGTTCCTCTATCAACTAGCTCAAAATTGTCATTTAAGTTACTTTAAGCATGTCCTATTATTTGGTTCATCTCAAGATAGATATGTTCCACCTCATTCAGCAAGAATCGAGCTCTGCAAAGCTGCTATTAAAGATACATCACCCATTGGTGAACATATACCTAATATATTAATAGCATATAAATAATTGTAAAATGTTGTATGTTGATTACTAATTTGTGTGTTTTGATATTACAGGATTGGCATATCGAGAAATGGTGAACAATATTTTATGTCCAATAATCAACAAACTGGACGTTACGTTTATCCGTTACGATGTACATCATGCATTGCCTAACACCGCAAACTCATTAATAGGGAGAGCAGCTCATATAGCAGTATTAGATTCAGATTTATTCATTGAAAAATTTTTAGTGGTAACTGGGCTTAAATATTTTAGGTAGATGTAACGAATATTTTGTATATATTATTTCATGGTTTTATGGTCTTGCAAACTGAATTGTGACGCAAGCACTCGCAGTATTATTATTTTAACGTGCTTACAATAACTAAGTCATTTATAATAATTATTACTAAGTTTTAGTACTTTTTATGAATTTGCCAAGATGAATAAGTCCAAAAAA
The DNA here is from genome assembly GCA_027563435.1 of Nasonovia ribisnigri. Classification (NCBI taxonomy): domain Eukaryota; kingdom Metazoa; phylum Arthropoda; class Insecta; order Hemiptera; family Aphididae; genus Nasonovia; species Nasonovia ribisnigri. Next base: position 57,404 of record JANEHU010000320.1, on the reverse strand, counting down.
ATATTTATAAAAATAAAATAATAATAAACAAAGAAACTTATTTGAAATTTTTTTAAGTAATATAGTTACATAAATTATCAGGGTTTATATTAATACCTGTATAGGCTATATACATTTATTATATTATAATATTATAATTAAAACATTTGTATTTTTACTTTCAACTAAATTTCAATTTAACATATTTTATAGCAAAAAAGGTCTTTGATGAATTTTATTGTTTTTGTAAAGTCATTAGTAGTCATGAATAATATATAAACAAATTAATTACAAACTAATAACGTTAAATTTAAATCAAAATATTAGAGCTGGGCCGTTACCCGACATTAATATCGGCTGATGTTGGGACTTGGGACTATCGGTTTAATCGGGTATCGGTTTTATTTCCGGACCGATAGTGAAACCGATATAATGCATTCGCATATCAATTTGTATGTAATGGTGGTGGGAAATTATTAGTTTTTTTTTACTGTCTATAAAAATAAAAAGTTTAAAGAAGATTTAAGATTTACTTTTTTTGGTGATTGACATTTTTGTTGTTCATCCTTGATTTAATAATTATTTAAAAGTTTATATACTTTATAATCTATATTTTTATTTGTTATTATTTCTCGTTGCGGAAATCTAATATGTTTTGATATGTCACATGATTTAATGTTACATCGGTTTCTATATCGGGTCTCGGTTTTTGAAAAATATATCGGGTTTTTAAGTTTTTTTTATATCGATTCATGGAAATAAAATATCGGACCGGGTGTCGGTTTTATATCGGCAATAAGAATCGGAATATCAGATATCGGAAAAAGTGCTATCGGCCCAACTCTACAAAATATATTACAAAAATATTTGACTAGTTTGTCAGTTGATTTTCAACTATAATTCCATTGAATCATCAAAATGCAATCCAAAAATAATTGTTGGTAAATTCATAATATATGCTTTTAATTATTAAATTCAAGTGTTTTAAAGTATTTAGATTATCTCAATACCCGACCAAAAATGCACCTAATTGATATAAATAAAATATAATACAATTTGAATTGCAATTGAATACGTGCCGCGTATCTTCCACATAACGGCATAGGTAGTGACCATTTTAATTAGAAAAAAGTGTGCGGAACTGGTAAATTCTCTTTAGGAACCGAGTATAATATGAATATTTTAATTATTGGTATTTACGGGAGAAAACTATAATATTCCATCTTTATTATATTAAATCTTATAATATGTTAATGCTCAAACTTACATCATTATTATTAAAATAAATAAAATATACATTAATATGATACTGTTTAAGAAGTATAATAACACAAGGGTCAATTAAACTCAACATTAATTATAAACTTTAAAATTACATTGTAAATTGTTTTTATTTTATTATTATAATTTAAGAATTGTTAAGTAATTTTATAAAAACAAAAAATGGAAACACAAACTTCAATATATTGTATATTATGTATATTTCAGTTAAGTTAAATAAATTAACATTATATCAGTTTAAATTGTTGATAAGAATATTTAAAAAAAACATTACCTTGAAATATTACACAATAATTATTTGTTATACATCTGTACAACACCACCACCACATACAAATCATAAGCCAATAATTTTTATAATTTTTCAATGTTCATTACAATATTATAGTTATAACTAATGAGTTATTAGTTATTACTGTGGCAGCCTAACTGTGCATTTATATTGTAATCATGACGCATATATTTGTGCAGAGTTTAGATTAAATAACAATACAGACTAGGACACATGTATTATTCTAAAGTATTCACAACTTTAATTGATTTAAAAAAATGTTTATTACACTAATATTAAGTATACACAGTCAAAGTATTTTAATATTTAATTTCGAGCAGTTACTTTCAGTAAACAATTTTGTAGTTGGACTTGTTGCGCCAGGACTGAATATGTTATAAATTCAGGCAAATAAACAACTAAAAAAAAGTATTTTAATTCATTAATGTTCACAAAAGATTAACTATGTTTAAAATATTATACCGTTATCAATATCCGATAAGTCATTGTATAAATGATGATCTTCTTGACATGAAATTATAAAATAGGAATTGGGTGTCAAACCAAGGATTGACTCCAATGATCTTCTTGTTTTTTCAATTGTACCTCCAGCAGTAGAAATTATGAGCATCAAGCAATGATAAGATGGATACATGATTCCAGGAGTAACAAAGAATGATAAGTCTTTAAATAGTACACGGCGGTTATTGTTTTCGAGAATTGCAGGTACATAACCCCAAAAATGTATCTTGAATAATTTCTATAAAATAATCTTTCTCATCTGAAAATAGAACTTAGTTCTAATTTAATTATACTTCCCAATGACCATGCACGACATAAATACAAAAGCAGTAGTATAGAATCCAATACTTAGGTATTCATTACTTTCATATACAAATTTCAAATGAAAAGGAACATAGCAAAACAGTTCAAAAACGGAAAGGTAATTCTAATTTATAAACTAGGGAAAGACAAATTTAAAACCTAAGGGTACAACCCAAAAACTATACTTAAAATCATGCGCCAAACCCTATAAAAATAAATCAACTTTATAGTTTACAGTGTTTAGACCGAAGCTTAAAACCGTTTCCAAAATTAGATTATGTAATTGGCTCAGAATGCTCAGATACTAAAAGCCAAACATTTTTCAAAAATTGGTACCTTACCAGTTTTATTGTTTTAAGAAGTGGGGCTAACCGTTTATCTTTCACCAGTATAATAAATGTATTACTAATTACCGAGTTAGGCTACAACACGATTGAGCATAAAACATCTTTTTTACGACACGACTGAGCATAAAAAACTCTGCAACGTTGCCATTTTCAATTTTGAACTGTATTAATGTATAAAAACATTTATTAAAATAATTATAATAATTCAAAAATATCATGTTTTTATAGTCAATATGTAATATACATGAAAATACTTATGAAAAAAATAAAATCAAAATATTTATAAATAGTTGTCACAGTATATAAATCTTCTTGTTAATAATAAAATAATAATAATAGTTATGACTTATGAAAAAAATAAATATTGATACACCTTGGTATATGTTTCCAAGTTTACTTAAATATGTTAATAAAGATAAATTGAAGATGAATTTAAAAGTTCGGTGCGAATAATTTTAAGTGGCCGTGTGAAAATTGATTCTTCAGCTTTTCTTTTGCAATTTTCTCTCAAAACTTGTGTTTCTATTTTCTCAATATAATTTTGATCGTAATTATGTTGTCCAGCAGTTTCAATCACTTTACGTTTATCTAAACCTGAGAATATTATTGCCGAACATTTATTATTTGTACACTTCCATCTCAAAAGATTGTCTTTTTTTCGCTCTCCAATTAATTTATATTTGTATAAATTAACTAGGGCCAATTCTTTGCCTCTTTCCGAAGCATGCTATATCCATATTTAAAAAAAAATAGAAAAACGCACTAAGTATACACGCACTATATACACTATAATACAGGTGATCGAACACTGATGTTATTTCTATAATAATTTTGGAAATGTATCTTAATTATCTTATATTTTCCCCCGATGCTAAATGTTTAAAACGTCGTTTTGCTCCATAACTAATTTATTAATCGATAACATTGTCGATAAAGTTGATAAAGTCGATAAAGCTCACGGCTCGCGTCAGATATCATAATAATTGGTGTAATAATACGTGAAAATAATAAATTACAAAATGCTGGTAACGTGAATGTGGCACCATCGCATAAAATATACTATGCTCAATCGTGTTGCTAAAAAGGTCTATCGTTTTATGCTCAATCGTGCTTTACCGCCGAGTTTTAACGGGTTTCAAGTGGTTTGAATAACCGCTAATTGATTTTAGCTAGTAAAACAGGTTTCTTCGTCACTTTTTTGTTGTGAATTAGTCATTTTGAGTTTTGATTACATTCCATTCTATCCACCCCCAGGGATGCTATTTTATAATATAATAACAAATATTATTTAAGTTTAGAAAATATTAGTGTTAAAAGTTAATGTTTTTACAAGGTTTGCTTTCTAAGATGAACAATACTACAATACCATTATAACTATTTAATAATAATTAGAATTTATAAATGATATCATAATAATATTAAAATTAAAAAAGGGGGTCACTTTTTTAATTTTAATATTAAATACATTTTTTGTTACTCAATTTAAATCTTGATGATATTTTTAAATTTATTTTTAAACTTTAACAACCTAGTACCATATAAATTTCTAAGCTTTTTTTCTTTAAGATAAAGATAGTTCGATCAAAAAGCTTGAAAATGTAATACATAGTTCTTGATATATTGTTAAAATAATAATTAAAAAAGTGGCTCAAGTGGATGTCGCTCCGCTTTACAGTAGGTTACAAATAGATCACTGTATAATAAATGGTATTAAATTTGAATTCAATGATATAATATCATTGTATACGAAAAACGATTCTGAGCGGAGACGGTATGTCAGTCTAGGATATTTTAAATTATATTGATATTGTTATTTTACGGTAGCTGCTAAGTTGAATTAATACTATTCATATTTCATATTATTTAATCATTAACCTAAAATTATCAGTGATGCTTGAAAAATATTATAATATATACTTTTACTCGTTAAAATTGATTTTAATATGTAATTTGTCCAAATTTGAACTTAAAATGTCTGTAAAAAATAACTGTGTTTATATATTTTTTAGATTTTTTGATTACCTACAGTATAATTGTTTAGTTTCAATGACTGATAATTTTCGATAATTTGATGAATTTTGTCAAAATTCGAACTTTAAATGCTTATAAAAAAAATGTGTGCCTATAGGTATATGTATTTTTAATATTTTTCAATTGCTATTGTAACAATATATCAGGAGCCTTGTATTAAATTTTCATTATTTTTGGCCCAACAAATAAAAATTTATTGGTATTTGTATAAAAAAAAACTAAAAAAATTGAAAATTGAAATGGTCCGTAAAAAGCTCAAAAACAGTCAAAATATATTCAAAATTAAATGGTGTATAGAAAATGCTTATATAAACATTTTTTTATTGATAAAATTAGGCGAACTTATGAGGAATCTTGTATTATATTTTCAAACCTTAGATATAAAAAGACAATTATTTATGAATTTCTAGCTCAAAATAAATTGCATATTTTCGTCATTTTTACGTATTTTGTCAAAATTTGAACTTTGATTACCTATACAAAAAAATTGTGACTACGGATTTTTAATATTTTTCATCTGCCTTTGAAACTATATATTAGAAGCCTACTATTAAATTTTCAAGATTTTTTACCCAACAAATAAATTTTTATTGACATTTATAGAAAAAAAAACTAAAAAAATTTGAAACTGAAAATGTTCGTTAACAGCTCAAAATAAGTCAGAATATTTTGAAAACGCTATGGTGTGTAGAAAATGCTTATATAAACATTCGGTCAAAATTTCATGTCTCTACGGTCATTTATTTTAGAGTTATACCAAAAACCAAAATCGATTTTGTCGAAAATTGGTTTTCCGTAAAAATTCCCGTTTTTCCCTTAATTTTTCATTTGTTTTTCACGGCGCATGAAAACTACTGGGAAATTTTAACTTTTGACCCCCCAAAGTACCAACTAGATTCACTTTCCTATCAGAAAAGGTATTATTGAAGAAAATCGAAGCATTTTTACTGTCCTAAAAGGTGATGACACACAAAAATAAAAAAAATAAAACACACATCATTGTAAAATCAATACATTCATCGCTCCGCTCAGAATCTAAAATGCCGCCATAAATAAATGGATCTAGATGTTCCAAACAAGCAGGGATCTATAAATGTCGTTGGATCTAAATAACGCGGGATCATATTGTCTTGAGATCTGAATGTCTCGGAACTGGTATAAATTCTCATCAGAATGGTTACCGGGATCTATTTGTCAGCATAACGGTGTGGAAGAGTAGAAGGACCTAGGCAATATTTATTGCTGGCAGGCTCTCCGTTATCCGCCCAACATATTGTTAATCGTATCCAGTCTTTATCTTAAGGCGCCTTCACAGCCACAACTATACATGACTGGAAACGAATGAGCCGGCGGAGTGCGGGATCTAGGGCAAATGGTACATTGGTACACAGCAGCTAACATGCACGCAATCTGCTTGGTAAGATAACAACTATTTATATTATGGTATATACATAAAAGCACGTAACGACACGACAGGGTGACGGTGTAATGTGCACCCGGGTAACTATTCTTGTAACTTATTTTAAAAAAGGTTTAGATTTTTTTTATTATTAACGCAGTAGCCGGAAAGTTAAATTAATATTATAAAATTACAACAAAATAACTTAAGTCGTGATTCTTGGTTATTTAATTTGAATTGTTGTCCAAACTTGAACATAATATAACTATAAAAAAAAATTTAGTTTTTTTAATTTTTGGTTACAGAATAACCTACTAACGTGGAACCTTGTCTTAAATTTTCAATCCTTAGCTACCAAAGTTGAAAATTGTATACATTTTTAAATTTGATAAATGTTGTCAAAAATCAAACTGTTGACTATGTATTTCTAATATTCAGATAAAAATAACAAGGTAGAACATGACTTATTAACAGATGAAAACAATTTGGTTGATTATTGCTAACATTTATATAATATTATAGCAGGACTAATGGAGAAAAGTTATAAAGATAAATCAGGAATACAATTTGAAATAATATTAAACAAATATGTTTTTAGTAGGTATAAAATGTAGTTATTCCTAAGCAAATTGGTTTTGTTCTAATATAAATTCTATATATACACAGACAAAAAAAAGTTTATTTCATAAATAAAAATTTATACTGAATGAAGAAGGAATAAGATTATGTATCAATATTTATATTGAAAATAAACATACATATTAACATAATATATGTATGTTTTCTTATAAAGTATTTGTAAATAAGCTAGATATTTTATAAGTACAACAAAATACTCAACATTCTGTCGAAAAATTAATGAAAAGTAATAATAATAATAATAATTAAAAAAATAATATTAGGGTATAATGTGACCATACATATAAGTAGAAACAAATAAAATATATATTTATAACTTAAATTCAAATATTAAATAATAGACTATCTCCAAGTTTATATAATGTTCTTTTTTCATTAATTTATAAATATATATATACATATATAAATATAATTATACTCAAAACAATAACTTTGAATCTTGTTAGAAACTCAGCCAAGGAGTATGTTGATAATAGACAGCAATATTCCAGGAAATATAATAATTTACTATCATTAACAAGCACAATTATCACTACCCGAGGATCTGTTGTCTGTAGAACCACCGTCCAATTTTATTTGATCTGGAAATTCATTATACAGCTCTACATCTGATTCTTGAGCTAATGCATTTCGTGCTATCGTTTTGAAAGCTTGTTCGACATTAACTGCTTCTTTAGCAGATGTTTCAAAGTATGGTAAACCATTCTTGCTCTGGCACCATTGCTGAGCCCTTTTAGTGGACACCTAAACATAAATGTTCATATGTATAACACAAGTAATTATAAAATTTAGGAAATAATAAAATCATCTTACAGCTCGATTATCTAAATCAACTTTGTTGCCTAGGACAACAAAAGGGAAATGATCTGGATCAGATGGTGATGCTTGTATAAGAAACTCATCTCGCCATCCATCCAAAGATTTAAAAGATCCTGGTGATGTTACATCAAATACTAATACACAACAATCAGCACCACGATAAAATGCCACTCCTAATGACTGAAAACGTTCTTGACCAGCTGTATCCCATATCTATTATAAGCCATAATAACAAAAAAGTATAATAAATAATAATAATAACTGAATGATAAATAGTATATTTTAAATCTGATTTATACTATAGTACTATACAGTGAGTGAAGTTTCATTTCTGAAGACATCATACCTGCGTAGGAAACTTATAATTTACAAAATGCTAATAGCTTGCTTTAAAACTTGATATTATATCATTAAACACTAATATTACTAATTATTCTGAAAGTAAAATTTGCATATTACAATAAAAATGTTGTAAGTTGAAGAAAACAGATGCGTGTGACATCCTCTAGATGACATAATTAAACATGTAGCATATATATTTTTAGTGATGTTCCCATCAAATTTATTGAGGGTGACTCGGCACAATTTTAACAATTTCAATGTAAAATTTTAGGGTGCTAAAAATAAAAATTATCGTATCTATCCTACCTAAAAACAAAAATTAATGATGAAAATGAGGGTTAAACTCTGAATATATAAATCAATTCAAAAATTAACAATTTTAATAAATATTATTTAATCATTTTGTCAATTAGTTTAGTTTTTTCCGGGAAATGTTATTTTCATATCTTCTTTGAATTGTTGTTCAATATATTGATTCATTACCTAGTACTTATTACAGAATGGATATTTCAAGTAAACAATATGAAAGTATTAAAATTGTGTTTATATAGACTGTATGTCTGCATAAGACAGAGTAATAAATTATAACATTAATACATAATAATTATTCATTAAACAGAAATAATATAGTTATATAATTATATAGTTTATATATGGATATCTATATAGTCCAATATTTACTTTGATTTTAGGAAAAAAGTATCAGCATAGCCACAACAGATGGATTTATTTGTGACATAAGTACATGCGTTATAATAATTTAGTTATCTGTCGAGCAAAAATGCTATTGAAACAAACGAGATGGGACGTTTTGCTGAAAAACTAGACTAGAATTGATTCCAGATTTTACAGTAATTAGGTGTCTTAAATCTTTAATCTAACATTACTAGCGTGGGCCACCGAAACCATATTTCATATATATATATATAGTGTAGTATAAATAGTATAGTAGTTTTATACCAGTCAAAAATTTGTAAGTCATAATAAAATTAATTATTACATATCATCATTTAACGATATCGGATATAAATATATAATGCGTTCTAGACCGAAACCACGATTATATGGATTTTTATAGATAGAAAACAGAAATATAGAATTAAACAGTCATGGTCGAAACTAAAAATGAATATTATTTCGTCTTATCAATGATAACGAAGACGACGTAGCCACGGTTAAGCAAAATTGTCGACGTCGTAACTAGTAATAAATGTACCCGACGTCCATTGACCTTGGTGGCCGACGCGCACTAAGCCACAAAGGATTCGGACACCTTGCTCACCTGCAATGTGACGATGCGATCGTCGACCATCACCTCTTTGGTCAGGAAATCAGCGCCGATGGTTGCCTTGTACTGGTTGGTGAACTTCTTGTTGACGTACTGGTTCATCAGCGAAGTCTTACCCACGCTCGAATCGCCCAGTATGATCACTTTCAGCAAAACCTTCTTCCTGGTCGCCATGATCGATTTGCGATGCGCGTGATCAGCGACAACTTTGATAGTACTTGACTGCACGCGCCAATGCGACCTGCGGAATTTCGTCAACAGTTAACACCCTCACAGCAATACACTACCGCGTGCCCGTAATTCAATAATATTTCTGTTAAGTAAAAAGCGTAAAAACTGAACAACAGAGAGACGAAGAACACCTGTCACTTACTTGCGTCCAACTGAAACACGATTTGTAGCTCTTTTTCGCAGCCAGGCGAGACGCAAAAGTTTGATACGAAAACAATAGACTGCGTGCGTCGCAGTAATCAAGAATAACAATAACGATCACGACACGATTATGCAATAATTTTGACAATAAATGTTCTGTTGTATATCAATGCGCGTGTGTATTAAATTTTGTACATTGTACACATAAATATATTTTGTCGATGAAGTTAAATGTTTATTATGCGTGGTGTCCGCGGAACGTTATTTCCGTCAACGTCATACGTCGATCGCCACTGACATACTCACCACCGAGTACTGACTACTGATCACTTGAACTTGGCAATCAGGGTTGAGCGTAGGTACAGTACCTATAGAACTTTAAACTACGCAACGTAAAATCGTCGTAGTTATCTGCGAAAGGCCGGAGGTGGGAGTGCTACAAGCTGACTAACGACTGTGGTGAAACATTTACATTTATACTGTACACTTGTACTACAGTAGACGGTTTGTTGTAACTTGTAGTAGTGACATTGTTGTGTTGATGATGATCGGCGGGGTGGAGAGTACCTATGTACGTATTATTATTTTTCACAGCACAGCTGTTCGGCCACGATAGCAGTGTGACCACGTACTGGGAAAGTATAAAACGAGCGTCGCAGCCTGCTGTTAAAATAATTTTTATTTATTAATTGAAAAAAAATCATTTAATATGGCCTACCGGGAAATTTTAAAAACTGCCCCTACATGGAAAAAGGAGTCATTGCATCAAACGATAATTAGTACTTAAAGCCCCTCCCCCACCCCAGGCACGTCGGGCACGTAGACAGACATTTTCCCATAAGAGGTCCTTAATTGTTAAACACCTCCCTGCTTTTTGTACCTCCTACCACCCCACGTCCAAACTCCTTATCAAATAAAATCCATAAAAAAAAATACAGCCTGTATTGGTTAATAAATTTGAGAGGACGCTACACCCGCGTGTGTTGTCTCCGTCTTATAAATTTAAAACAGCAAAAACTGTTTTGCACAGGATATAGAACCGAGATGGCTACAGTCATAAACGCATAACTAAGAAACAACATATTGACCTCTTAAGAATAAGGAAAGAGTATTGATGACTGTTAAATACAATTTTTATTTTTTCGATATCTGAACTGAAAAAAAAAGTTATTCAAATTTGAAAATCACAAAAATAATTGATTTTGAAGTAATAACCTTTTTCGTATAAGTGATATAAAAACAAAATTTAACAGATATTGTTCTCAACTATACCGTTTATAACAATTTGAAGTCTTAACTATCATTACAGCCTGAATGGTTCTATATCTAGAGCAAAACAGTTTTAGTATATGTTGTATACATTTTTAAGACGGAGAAAACACGTCATGCGGGTGTAGCATATTCTTCTTAAACAGTGATTTCCAGTTTTCAATATATTATTGTTATCTCAAATTGTCGGGTGACGAATATTTATAAAATAATTTCTTGGGATTTAAAATCTCGAAATTTTCGAGTGTTAATTAAACAGAGTACCAATATTATAAATCCGGAATTCAGAGCAATAAATAACGCCATAATATTTAAAAATAAAACTGAAGGGGCTAGTTCGAAGGGTAATCGGAAAAAAAGTCCCGGAAAAAACATTTACCGAAAATCTTATTCCTGTACAATTCTACAGTTGTGCTTTGTATTTTAGTCTGTAAGTGTAATGAATCAATCAATGCTTGTATACATATTATATATATTTGTTATCTAACATAATAAGTAATTACTATCATAACCCGTCGAAAAAAGTTTAGTGCGAAAAATTATCAAAATACTTATTCTTATACCTACTGTAATTCTACAGATGTACTTTGTACCTATATTAGTGTGTAATATATATATTGCGGCATGATTGATGGATTAACTTTTCTACCACAGAATAAAGTATGGACGGAATAACATGTCTAAAATAAATAATGCCTCCAGATGCAGAAGATTTTTTTAACTTATTTCGATTCATATTATGTAAATGGTACATTGGTACCTATATAGGCATGTATAAGTTCAGCTTCTATTTTGCATTTTCGAAAAATGCTACTTATATTTTCACCTTCCTCGTGGAATGTACATAATGCCACTTTAGTAGCGGGGGGGCATCGAACAAATAATATGACCAAAGGGTGGAATAACCAATTTTCAAAACTCTGGCCATAACAGCATCAAACTATTTGGAAATTAATTAGAAAAATAAAAATGAAAATGTCCTTAGATGTAGCGAAATTAGCTTTAGATGCTGTAGGAGATTCGAGAATTATTAACCAACTAGGGCAAAATCTGGACTTTTTTTCCCGCGATTCTATGGATTTATACAGCTTTATAACCATGTATATGGCAGTCTATACGAGCAATCTATATTAACATAATAATGTACAGTGTAGGTATTATTAACTAACAATTTTAAGGTTTGCGTATAGGGCCGAAAATTGAAAACAATTATCAACATAAGTAAAATTTAAAAATATAATAATATGTTTCACTGAAGGATAAAAAAATTGTTTATGTTGTGTGTAATGAATAACGATCATAAACAGAAATCAGTGGTAGCGACTAAGGGTTCATTGGGGGACTTTTACCTACAAAAATCTAGTCATTAGGGGTGGTGGATAAACTCTCCCGGGTCAACGTTATGTTTACCTGCAGAAGGAAATGTGTAAACCAGTTAAATCTTTTTTCTACTGTGTAAACTTTCATGATTTGTTTTAAATGTTATTACTAGTTACTACTTACTACCTACACTATGAATTAGCTGTGGCTCAGAGGCTGAACACATCTACCTCAAAAACAACAAACGCTTATGAAGATTATCAAACTGAAGTGTACATAAACATTCAAAGTTACATTGAACAAAATAAAATAATTAAAAACTCTCATACCGAAAATAAAAAAAATCATATCACAAAAAATATAATTGACTATAACAAATAGATAGGTATAGTATAGACCTTAAGTTTTTAAAACCTGTGTATTGTTCGTATTATCGTCAAAACTAAATTTATTTGTTTAGTATTTTTATGCTACAATATTATAGCTCATAGCCAGGGCCGTCTTAAGGTTTTACGGGGCCCCGGGCCCAACATATTTCGGGGGCCTTACAATACCTACTAAATTATGGTATATAATTTTTTTAACACATAATGCATATTATTTATTAAATATTACACTTAAAAAAAGTAAAAAGTGAATTTTTGTTTAAATCTCTGTTACTTTATTCTTTATTTTACTTTCAAAATAAACGGTCAAAAAATACTTTCCTATTAATTATAACGTCAAGATATTAATTATTCATACATCAATATGTTTTATAGTTAAAAAATAAATGTAATTCATTAAACAAAAACTAATATAATTTAAAAAAAAACATGATATAAATTTGTCAATTATTAAATACTCTTTAATGGTTTCTTCCTAGCTTTTTCATTCGCAAAGTCTTCAATAACATTTTCATAATCTAAACTTGATAGTAGTTCATGTTCAATACTCATTAAAGATAGGGAGTTTAACCGTTTCTGGCTCATTGTACTTCTAAGCTCTTCTTTAATTAAATTTAACTTAGAAAATGAACGTTCCCCACTGCAGTTGGTAATCATCATTGATAAAAAAATTCGGAAAGATATTATTATGTTTGGAAATGTTTCTTCTAGTCTATTTGATTTTAAACATTTGTATGTACTAGAAATACTGAATTCAGAAATATCAAGTTCCGATAGATACGCTTTTAAGTGTATACATTCTAAAATTAATTCATTTTCATTAATATCTACGTGATAAAATTCCGCAAATGTTTTGCAATGGACTTGTACTTCTTTTGTCTCTAAATTTTTTAAATTAGAGAAAAATCCAAACAGTTTATTTATTGTATTGTATGATTTAGCACGAATTTTTAACTGAGTTATTAATGTATCTATTATTGGGAAGTAAGTTTCTATTTTGAATTTTTCACTACCTGAAAACGATGTACTTTTGTTTGTCAGTTCACCGGGTAATGTTAAATGAATACTCCTCTTCTTAGTTCGTTGGTGTAAATCTTTATAGTCAGAATCTGGAAATTTTTCTCTAGCGGAACTTTCATAACTATAAAAGTTATCTCTAATCTCACTTAGAAAACCAGCAAGAGAATCAAATAATTTTGAACCGTGTAATGTGGACCAGAAATAACAATAAAATTTAGAAATTAATCAAATTGTATTATTTTGATACAAAGCTAATTTAAATATTTTTTCGTTCGAGATTTATATTAAAAACATTCAAAAAAATGTAAAATTATGATATTCGGTAAATAATGTAATCTATGTGAATTTGGGGCCCTTAAAATTTCGGGGCCCCGGGCCCGGGCCCTACGGGCCCATGCCTTAAGACGGCACTGCTCATAGCAGCTATAAAGCCATTGATTTTTTTTATTATTATTACATATTTTTAATAAATACCATTTAATACTACAAACATTAGCCAGGATTATTTATATAATCTATTATCGATCTGTCTATTACTAAGATAAGATTGACCATGGTTCATGAAATTGAAAATGTTTATCTTTTATTTGTTACTTATTGTATTACATTATCTATAGAAACGACAATTACTATGTTAAAATATAATATACTTTATACGTGGATGTACCAAGTAAGAATTTATCGTAATTGGTCATACTTTTCGAGGAAGAAATGTGTATATGTGTTTATAAGTGTAATGTACTAATGTGTATAGCTTATCTGCTTATTGCATATATTAGCTTCAAGCTTATATAACGTCCCTATTATAATATATAATAGTATTATAATATAATTGTATTATCTTGAAATAGGTACCTACCCGTAACTTTTCTTATAATATTAATTGTATCTTACAGTGGCTGAATAGTATTATATTATAATTTATTATTTCATTTTCCAATTTCCATTTCTCAATTTACTGTGCGTCAGTGCCCAGTGGAGAATGCAAAGGAGATACAAAAGACTGCCACAGCCCACAGCCATTATTTTAGATTTTGGTTATTTTACACTTTGGTTTTCTAGGAATCTATCCCCTGTAACTAATTCAATACTAGTAATCCTGATACTGACATATAGCTATAATAGGAAATATCGAAAGGTTCGAAAATGAAAATTTGGTTTCCATATCAATAAATTCTGATTCTCAAGAAGTCAAGATCAATGTGCGTATATAAATGTAAGAGAAAAATTTTTATTTTAAATGATTTGAAATTTGAACAATTAGGTACCTACCTACATCATCATGGAAATTAAAATATGTAGCTAAAATATGACGTTAAAAAAAAAACCTTTGAAGGTAGAAATCTTTAATAAAATGTGATGAAAGATTTTTTTCCAAATATAAGATTAATATTGGAGATATTAGCAACTTTACCCGCGTTACGGTAACTGCAGAAAGGATGTTTTCTATCCTACGGCGTCTCAATACATATTTACATATTTACGCAACACAACAGGCGAATATCGGTTAACTGGGTTAGCTTTTCTATCAGTTCAAAAATAAATTGCCGTTGATGCTAATGAAGTGGTGAGAAGGTTCACTTTAATATACCTCGAAGACAAGGATTTCTTTTATAACTGCTTATTTAGTACTAGGGTATACCTTAAATAAACTATAACTATTATTTAAATTATCTAATATCTTATAATATGACCAATTTATGACGACAAATGATTCAAAATGCACCATCAGTTATTATATTAAATATTTATTTTGTAATATTACCATTGATTAATTTGTATGTTGTATGAATATTATATAAACGCTGAAATTATTAGTATTATCTAGTGAAATAAATACATTTGAAATACGTATTAATAAAAATATTGAACCCTGCACCTCCTCCCCCCAAAAAATCTATGCACACCCATGCACAAATACCAAAACACAGTTTGTGTAGCTTGTGTTTAGCTTTACTAGGTATAAAGCAATAAAATAAAACTGGTATAAAAATGAAACCTAAAATTATAAAATTATGAAAAAGTTAAATCTTCTTTCAGTAATTCAGTAAGTAATACAATATAGATTAAGTGAATCCATAAACAAAATAGGTCAAAATATCCAAATTGATTACCTGTTTAAGTAGGTAGGTATATTTTCATTGATAATGAAATTAATGAGTAAATGTGATATACTGATATCTATAGGTAAATACTCAAATAACCAATTGGTAGCTACAACTTACTTAATTTAGTATGAATAGTAATGTTGATAATATAATATAATATTATATTATTATTATTTATTAAATATTATAGGTAATCTATGTATATAAGCTATATTTATGAACGTATACAGGTACCTATACGAATTTGATTAGCAAATAATTTAAGTAAAATAGAAAAGGAAAAAATAATGTTTGGATAAGAATGGGAACTGTAATTACAACTAATATATGTTAAAATTATTAGTTAAGAAGTTTATTGCACATGAACCTATAAAAAGTATTTAAAAATGTTAAAATGCATAATATACTTATATCTATAGATATTTAGAATGTCGCTGATCAGCTAAGCTCAAAATCGTGAACATAGAATAAATATACATCGAAGAAATAATTTAATGTCGATATTTTTATTATTTATGTTCAAAATGAAATTGAACGAATCAAATTACAATTCTAATTGAAATATATTATATTATATATTACATAGATGACGAGATGTTATTCGAGAAAGAATATTTCAAGGTACCTACAAGTTACAACTATATACCTAAGGTTATCAGTTCAATATCAGTTATCAATTATTACATTCCTACCTACTTATACTTACATTGATAAAGTATGACGAATGTATGTTGTACAATAAACCAATTATTTATTTAGTGTTTCATATTCATTATTCATTATTATAATGTATAATCGATTGTATATAAACTAAAACTATGATTGGGTGTTTTACTGTTAAAAATATACATTTCATAACAGTCATAATATTATATTTATCTTAGTAATATTATCATTAACAATTAAATAAATACAGACTAAAATAAATAAAAAAAAAATGTTTACTTATTATTTTTGTCATTATTTCAGTTAGTTTTATAGCTTAAAAATTGTATAACATAATATATAATTTATATATTTCATGTTGTAAAGCAAAATATTGTTTTGAGAATGGATATTATATCACATATTATTCGTATTGTTTTGTATAGAAATCTAATTTTGAACGAGAAGGTAATAAGTTACAACTTATAAATGTAAAGCCACTATAGGTGTCTAATGTGAGATTTCCTACCATGTCATTATTAATTCTCAGTTCTTATTCTTATTGCTGTTATCATTATTACTTATTGTACACTTATATAGATTGTAATATTCAAAAATAGTCATATATTTAAAAAAAAAAAAAACTTATAGGTAAGTTAAAAGTATTTTAAGTTTAGATTAATACAGGCCCGTAGCCACGTAGTTGGGAATGGAGTGGCATTTCTCACTTGGACCTAATCGTTGCCCCCCCCCCCTAAAATTCCGTTTGTTTCAATTGAAAATTTGGTCTGGCTACGACCCTACGGACCTGGGTTAATAGAAGAGTATGAACCTTAGTAGGTCAACATCTTACGGTGTACTGTGCAGTAATGTTGGTACACACTATAGCAGGACTCTAGCTGGTATTGCGGTATGTCACTTGTTGGTATTGACATAATTTAAAAACTAAAGCTGGAATCCATGTGTGTAACCGTCGTCCGATTCTCACGTGTGTTCGCGGTCATTGCTTATCGCATTTCTTAGCTTCAGATTGCAGTAACGCATACGAAGCATGACGTAATCACACTACAATTAAAGAAGGTATGTTGTTATACTACCCCCCCCCCATTACCAAATAGGTAACAACAACCACCTCCGCCTTTATATATCATGGATAACCCTGATAAACTCATACTCCCTAATTCACAACCTAGTACATACAAAACATTCGGAGAACAACAGCAAACTCATCCTTTCCAAAAAAATACTAAGCAATTATCTTCAATACAGTAAATGATGTCCCACAAATCGAGTACATCAAAGCATTCAGCCAGCTTACATCGCCTTATAACATAAAATTCGATTCGCGGATATTAATATACAACAAGATACGCCCTCACAGGAATCAGTTGACCACATAAAAAGACCCATCTCATCATACGCCAGCGACACCGACAATGTGCATCTATTACAGAGAACCCTATAATCACACCAACACCACCGACGAAAACGCAAAACAACAAACAAATAATAGCATCCTCGCAACAAAGCTATTAGAATCTCAAACCATAAAAAAAAGCAAATTCAGGAATAACACACAATACACCAACAACACCAATTAATAACCTAAAAACAAGCAAGCCTCCTACCGAAAAGTCCAATACAAATCCTCGACCCGTAACCAAAAAAAATCAAACGCTCCAACTCTATGGAACAAATAGTAGCTAAACTAGATGACAACTTAAAAATAAACCTCACCCAACTCAAGTATATCATAAAAAATACCCTCAGCGTGCAAGATCCCTCTAGTTTTTTTAAAAAAATTTATTTATAAGTATTTTTGTTGTTGTATAATATATTATAAATGATTGGCATTGATTACTCGAGCAGATCAGGTATAAGCATACATTTAGCTTAATTTTTAAAAATGTTTAGATTTATGAACACATTGTATTATTTTTACGGAGTGTACGCAAATTTACCAAATTATTAATGGGTATACGCCGTGTATATGTCGTATATGGTCGTACAATATTAATTATACGGCTTTTACCCACAAAAACACCATTGTCTTAAACCATAATGTATATTTGTAATATAATACCTACTCAAAAACTACTTGATCGAATTTAACAAAATTCTCAGAGATTGTGTTTAGAGATAATATCAGAAAATCTGGAGAGTAAAGTAGTTTACAATAAAAATGGGTGATAAATTAATAAATTATAGTAATAATAATAATAATAATAATATTTATAATAATTCGAATGATCTAAACTTTTTAAAGACAATCTCTACCTGTAATGAAAAAACTGATGAAAACAAGTTATAACCAAAAAAACTGCACACGGGTGAATATAATATTCAATATATTGGTATATTATATAAGTAATATGCGACTAAATTCACTCAACAACTTATTTTATTGTATCGCTATTCATAATGAATAGAGCAGTGTGATTATTATATAATTATGTAATATTGAATGTAATTACTATACACCTATTTATATGTAACATATATTATATTATATATAATATTTATTAGTATAGCCGTATAGGTATTACTGTATAGTGTATACACTGTAGTGTATTACGTACACATAAAACTATAAACTATAATAATATAAACAATAGATAACAGTATATGAACGTTTAGCCGTTTATAGTACCTAAATAAGTATTATAATGGTATAAATGGGTTTATATATATATATATATATATATATAAATACTTAATGCATTATATATTATATAAATATAATATATATATATATATAATATAAAAAGAATATTTTCACAGCAGCTGCGATTATCAAATTGTTTCCTAATTATAAATTTATACTTTATACTAAAAAATGTGTAACCAATAACCATATGTCCATATTATAGTCATATTGTACAAGGACATTTATTGTTCAGCTTTTAGTTTTTACGGATGCAGAATCATTACTAAACTATAACTTAAAGACAGAGGTGGAACTATGGGGGGGGGGGGGAAGCCGGGGATTGATCCCCGGGCCTAATTTTTTTGTGAGTCTTTATTTAATGTTTGATGTTAGATGTTAAGAAAATATTTTTAATTCACACAATTTGTTTATGATGTGGTGACGTTCGAAGGAATGAAAAACAAAAAATAAAATCATACATAGCGTAAAATAATTAATCGTCATTATATTATAGAGCGCGTGGCTGCGTGATCGGCTTTTGCCTGTCGACAGTTTGCCTGTACATATAGATTAGAGACTTTAGAGACAGACAATAATCAAAATTAAATATAAACTTATATTATCAATAATAAATATAATGTCTCCATCAAATATGTCCGTTTAAATTGTATTCAAGCAACAACAAGAAAATGAAATAAAATAGTTATTTTGAATATAACAATAAATTAATAATATAATAAATGGAATTAAAAAAAGCAAAATAAAATTTTGTAAATCTAGAAAATATTAGAATGTACAAATGAAACAAAATAAATTATATTTAAGAGGGCATCGCACCTGACGCACCCAAATGTGTTGTATCCGTCTTACACACATACAACATAGCAAATTTTCGTTCGATAGTTTCAAACCGTTACGCACTCTATAATACTGTGTTTCTAGTTTGTTACTAACCTCTCGAACCGTAGTAACAGACCCTGTAAGTCGTTTTTTCAAGCTTAGAGTGCTAGAGTCCTACTGACCCTGGCACCCGCAAATGGAAAATGGATTTTCGGCGGTTATACTTGTGTTACAATTTCCAAATTTGTGGTTACGAATTATTACGAATTAGTTACTAACCTCTCGAATCGTTATGGTCCCTGTAAGTCGTGTTTTTGAGTTTCGGGTGCCGGAGTCCTACTGACCCTGGCACCCGCAAATGAAAAATTGATTTTGGGTGGTTATACTTAAGTTACAAATTATAAATTTGTGGTTACGAATTATTACGAATTGGTTACTAATTTGTGAAACCGTTTTTGTAACAAAATGTTAACTTTGTGGTTCCAGGGTCAATGACCTTATTATGTCATCTGTCATTTGGCCATTTGGGGGGAGCACGGCCAACCCTCTCAGGGAACTGAGTAGCCAGTAGGTATAAACATCATTCTAATTAACGGTAAGATTATATACCTATACCAGTAGGTATACTGGTATACCTACTGGTGTATTATAACTTATAAGTACTATAATTATTAAGATTCTGAGTGAAAGTGTGAAAAGGTATTTATTGAAGCATTTGAAGGTGTGTTTTCGTTAAAATTTCTGATACCTACACAATAACTTTTATAAGATTATCAATCAACGTACGATTATACGATATATAATATATATATATTTATATATATAATTCTAATGTACGTGTTGTGTTTGTAACCGAACTCCTCCTAAACGGTTGCACCGATTTTGATGAAATTTTTTATGTGTGCTTGAGTGGGTCCGTGAATGGTTTGGATTTACAATTGAACCCGGTAGGCACAACCCGGGGAGGTGCTCAAACAGGGATTATAAGATTTACGATAGAAATTTTTGTTTCTAAATTGTTGCTATTGGTTATAGGAGAAATAATTAGTATAAATTAGTATTTAATTACTATTGGTTGCCTTGGTTATTAGGGCAGATCAGATACAAGCATGCATTAAATCGAATTTCCGCACGTTGCATACCAGGGTAGCTGCGAGTTGCACTTACTGCAGCGAGTTACACAAAAAAGGAGTTGAATAATCACAATTTTTCATAATTAGTAGAAATAAGTATTTATTATTTTATTGGTTGCCAAATATAAGTGTTGTCATAATTTACGAGCAGTGAAGTGCACGGGATCAGCTAGTTGTAATATAACTGTCAACTACTTATATTGAAATTTTTCAAAATGTTGTTTTGGATTTTAGTAGTTTTAATAAATAAGTATTTTTGAATAATAAAATTACATTGAATTGCAATTTTTTCCCGATGATTTAAAATTTAAAATTCAAATGACGGTGGTATACTTTTATAAACTAAAAATTAAAACTACACGTCAAAATGATTTGATACGTGCGTACTTAAAATTAACAATATTGTATTAAAATATCTCATAAATATTATGATTCTAAGTCTAGAAATAATTGATATAATTGTGAAAAAAAGTTTAAAAATTTAGACTTCATAGATTTAAATCATGACGTATTCAAGTCACAGTGTGATATGATACCATCTGCGTTGAAACCTGCAGAATCATTTTAAGAACATTCATATTTTTTATTCATCAAAATATTGTTAAAGTATATTATATGATTCAATTGTAACTATTTACTACTTACTAGATGGCTACAAGCTAACTATACTGGCCACAATATAACACAACTACCACGCAGTTTATTTATTGTACGTAACAAATAATTTTTTTAAAACCGTCATTAAATGTTTAGCTCTCGTTCTGTTCACATAATATATCTGTTTACCGTTCACCGTTAGTTATCAAAGAGATGGACGCCACAATTGTATTTACAGAATGCCAAAAGTCGTATGCCAATAACGATGGTCGATTAATAATTGACGTACTAGATTTGGCGATTAATCCGAAGATCACGGCCTCTACCGGGTCACCGGTACTGAACCGCGGTCACGCTGCAAAGAAGAGTAGTTATACCCGATCGTCACCGGAATTGAGTATAACCTCACCCGTATACCAACAGCAGGACGCGCTTGTGATTGCTTCACCATCGGAGCCTGCTGCATCTTTTTGTGTGACAGCAAAGACGGACGCCGTCAAGGAAACCTCATTGATTGAGGCACTGGACCTGGCCGTTGATCGTAGGATCACCGCCGCGGCTGCGCTGCCGCTACCGATACGGAGGCACGAATATTCCCGGTCGTCTCCCGAGTTGCAGCGATTCCAGTCATCTATTTACGGCAGTCTGACGTCTGTCCTGCCGGTACCCGTTGGATTACCGGAAATCCCTGCACCACGGTCTGTTGTTCGACGGAGGTCAGCCTGGAAGAGAACAAAAAAATTCATTTGGAAGTCCTTGACGAACATGGCACGAAGGGTTTGCTTTTGTCAAACCTTCGTGGACATTGAATAATGTTCGCCAAGTTTTCCACCTCTCCCTTACCGCCACCGTGGTACGCCAGTGTTACTTGCATACCACATGATTGTTGCCGGTCCAGTTCACCTATATTAATGCCGCCGGACACATCGTCCGATACTCTTAAAATATGTAATTATTGTTCACATTTTCCGGTCTGTCCGACGTTTTGTCCGGCGCTACGGAACTTCGAATTAAATTACATTTTCTTGGTTTTTGGTGCTTGATCGTTTTTATGCCACGATGACACTGAAAATCCGTACAACATATTATTATATGAGACTACTGTCTAAACATTATGTATTATTATATGAAACTTTTGTCTGAAAATTATGTATTATTGTATATTATTGTTGTAAATATATATTATTCAGCCATGAATTTATAATTGTCTTGTATGTATGAAAATAATAATAAAAATAATGTTATAAAAAAAAAGAAAAGTTTACAAATGTTTTTTACGATTTGGTTTTTAAATCGTTGCTACTGGTTATAGGAGAAATAATTAGTAGAAATAAGTATTTATTATTCCTATTGGTTGCCAAAGGTTAATCGGGCAGATTATAGGTACAAGCATGCATAATATCAAATCGAATTTTTGCATATACAGCCGCTCATCGGACGTAGTCGGATTGCCTACCAAGGTGGCTGAGTTGCACTTACTGCAGCGAGTTACACACAAAATGAGTTAAACAATCTCAATTCTTTTAATAGTTGTCATATTTTACGGGCAACAAAGTGCGCGGGATCAGCTAGTTTGTATATAAAAATATACTTTAGACGTTTTAAGAACCCACAAATAATTATTTTAAATTAATTACCTAGCTAATTTTTTTTTCTATAAAAATAGAAAAACTTATGAGAAATCTTGTATTCAATTTTCAAAATCTTAGTTATAAAAAAAAACTTTAGAATCGAAAATTGTGTATGCCTATAAATAGCACAGCATGGGTCAACAAATTTCTGGTGTATAGAAGATGCTAATATAAACATTCAGTGAAAGTTTCATATATCTACGGTACTTTTTTTTAGAGTTACACCAAAAACCAAAATCGATTTTGCCGAAAACCAATTCTGTATCCCGACGTTTGTAATCTACTGTGAATTTTAAATTTAGACTTCCTGAATGCATCGACTTAATTCACTTTCCCGTCGGAAAAGATACTGAAATTAAACATCAAAGCTACAGACACACACAAAAAAAATTTTAATTTAAAATATACATCATTTAATCATTATAAAATATAAAATATACCCAACACAATTATAATTAACATATTAAATAGGTACCTAATTGTCATTCACTTTAAACTCGATAGTATTCGGTGAAGTTGTAAACCTGGAATTCTATAAATTTAGTTGGTAATTTGGTATTATACTTAGATCAAATACGATATATCAGTATAATATGATCAAATATGAAATAGGTATTATAGTCGGTATACTGTCAATTTGATGTGTTTATCATATACTGTGAATTAACTCTAAAAATCAGATATTACATTTATTTATAATCACAGTTTTACTTAAAGATTCATAAAAATAAATATGCCTATATGATTCTAATAAGTAATATCTATACACCATCAAATTGTTCCTAAACACAGAACTCTTTGATGTAAAAAGTTGCATTTTATTAGATCTGTGGATTCATCATATTGACGTATAATATAATATCTATCATTTATATTCTATGGCAATTGTCAAAGTCTTAGCGGAAGACACAGTCGATTAAAAATTCTAAAATGTTCATAAGTGAAACTGACATGAACGAAATGTTTACTGCGTTTCGAAAGGTTTTATTTTTCACAAATCACAATATTTTCAGATATGTATCTGGATCGTTTCCAAAGCGACGTCTCAGTGCACATGCATCACGGATTCCGAAAAAGTGTTGATGTTTAAAGTAAGTTTGTTTTATATTTTATTTGGTGCTCAAATTGACATTCTTGAGTTAAATTAAATATTTAATATCAATAAAAATGTGTTATCTAAGTGATGTAGACGAATATTTTAGTTCCGAGCTCGAAATGTATAAAATACGCGAGATCGAATAATACAAACGTCGTCGTCGTGGTTCCAGTCTCGGGTCGTTAATTATTATAATTAATAGGTACATACCTATATGCTATAGGTACTTTTAATAGACATACACATTTTGATTTAATTTATAGAAATACATGTTTTCTAATATATAAGTCATGACTAAAGGCCGGATTTATATTCTCTTAAAATTCTTAAAATATGAGATTTTTATGTCGTTTAAAATAAGCAATACCTATATAATTCTCTTAATATTCTTTTAAAATACCAGATACCAATATGATATTTTATGTTCAAAAAATTGTGTGGCAAAATATTCTTTCAATATTAATAAAAAATATATGCACATTTAGTTTAAATTTATTATTTAATAACTTGTATTATAAATAAATAAATAAATTAAATTTACAATTATTTGGTTTTAAGTCTATTTATAAATAATAGTAAATTTGTTTTCTTATTATTTTGGTGCTTAAATTTACTTTTAGACTTAAAATGAACATTTTGTCACAAAAAATGTGCCATCCAACTATCCAAGTGTGAAGTGTGGTAGACAAATGTTTTAGTTCTGATCTCTAATTGTATTAAATACGCTAGATCAAATAATACAAACGCCGTCGTCGTTTTCCCAGTCGCCGGTCGTAGAATAATTATAATTAATAGGTAATTGAAATAGACATACATTTAGGTTTAACTAATAAAAAATAAAAATACAAGTTATAACTGATAAGTCGGGTGATTGTAAACTCTCCCGTTTTTAATGACCCGTGAACAGAACCGAATAGTAAGATCTCCAGAATTCCGGGTCTACTCCAGTTACTACCCGACGAGAACATAATCTCTCACTTTCTACTTCAGTACTATCTTAGTTTATGCTGTCCATATATTATATTACCAGACGTATCTGTGATTGAAATATTGTGATATCTGGATTTGTAGAATTATAAAAAAATTTGAGAAATAATATGCCTGGGGGTCTTAAGCTCCTCCAGTGATCCGTCCCTGTCACCTTGTTTTGGTGGCAGGGCAGAGTGGAATGCGCTGTCCATTAGTTTATAGATCGATGAGTTTAAAGGTCTATGCATAGAGTAATTTATCATTACTCTATTTCTCTATATGATAAATTGATAAAATTAAGCCAACAGTTAAATATGCGACGGTTAGCCAATCGCCTCACGTGAGGTGATATCCTCTAATTGTACAAATTATACAAATAAAAACATAAGGTAAACTTTAATAGAACCAAGTCTTGAAGTCTATTGGACTTACGTCCAATTACAATTGTTATTTAAATTACTAATGCAAATTGACTGAATTTAGCCAAAATATGATAACGTATACAATTATTTTCGATACTGGTCTAGTTGACCCTCGCCAAGAAGTATTCTCCCTGCCATTCTGGTTTAGTTGACGCCCGCCACTTACATCTCTCGTGTTTGGAATCAATATTTTATAATTTATAAAAAAGGTAAGGAATGAGCCAATCTATACTGTATTAGATTGAAATAACTTTAGTAGAGATTTAGAGAAGTATGTGAAAATGGAAAATTGTGTATGGAAAATTTCTCAGGACGATTCAAAAATAGGAGGTGCTGGTTGCATTGTTGAGATCGATGAGAGTCTATTCGTTAGACGTAAATATAATGTAGGTCGAATACTACCGCAGTATTTGGTAGCATATTATGTCGTATTGTCGTGAGAGCAACCAGTGCTACGTCGTATGTGTACTAATGCTGGCGGTATTTTTGGTAGACCGGTATTTTAGAATACCGGTTTACCGTGAATCAGTAATAATCAATTATACCGAAAATACCGTGTCATAAAAATTATCGAAAATACTGGATACCTACATTAATTGTTATTTGTTATTTTTATACTATTAATATGACACAACATAATAGCCCTATCCTAGGTTGGAAACTTGGAAACACTATTAAACTCACCGAGATCCGGTATTAACCGAGATATGGTATTTTCGATAATTACCGAGGTACGGTATTTTTGGTTATTACCGAGGTACGTTATTT
Organism: Nasonovia ribisnigri; assembly: GCA_027563435.1. Classification (NCBI taxonomy): domain Eukaryota; kingdom Metazoa; phylum Arthropoda; class Insecta; order Hemiptera; family Aphididae; genus Nasonovia; species Nasonovia ribisnigri. The sequence continues at coordinate 30,961 of JANEHU010000320.1, read as the reverse complement.
TCGTTACTAATCGAAAATATCGTATAGCTGGTAGTACCGTGGATACCAGTAGTAAAGAAATACCGGATACCGGTTTCAAATGGTACATGTATTTCCGCTGCTCTCAGTTAAGTTATTAATTAAAATGCATTTTTTGAATGACGATCAGTGCATAAATGCATGCGTATTTCGTACGGTTTTAGGGCATATAATTCCGGGCCCTCATTATATTATATTCCAAATTTATTGGCCCATTTCACTTGCTCTTGCAGTTCGGGACTTTAATTTTTAAATAATAATTAATAAGTTGATATTGCGTTACGTAACATAACTTATATTGTTATCATTCTTATCATTATTGGGATAACTCACGGACTAAGATAACATATCTTAGTCCGCGACACGGCTATAGATACTATGGTTGCACGACGATGAAAATTTTTTGACCGTGCAATGTTCTTATCAAAAACCTCGTGACTGCTAGCGCTTTCAGCGGAACTTGTAGTCTACCTAATCAATCAACTCGGTTCACCTTCACTTCACTTGAATGAGTTGAATTACTAATCTCAATTCTCAATTCTTTTAACGATTCTCAATTACCTATATGGCTATATAGTATATAGTTCCACCGAGGTACTAAATCATATTAACTCATAGCTCTCGCAAAGTTTCATATGAATATCATTATACTATAAGATACAATATGCATAGGTCATTTTTCATAGAATTGTAAATTAATTTGTGTCAATTCTGAATTTTTTGAAATTAACTGTGGAACACTAGTCAAAGTCATGTGAGTTGCCGATTTGGCTCACTCTGATTTAACTCATTCAGCTCATCTTTGATATTCAACTCTTTGAATCAAATAGTTCATGAACTACACACCTCTATGCAAATTGCAACGTACTCTGGAATTGTGCACTGGAACTGTGCAGTGTGCTGGGTGCGGGTGACCACACATACTACATTGTACATAGTACATAATATGACTTATAGCAGGACACAGAGATTATAAAGTTATTGATTTTGTGATTAGTAATAACAGTTAATAGGTAGGTAATTATTAATATTTTGTATTTAATAAAACAACTATTATTATACACCTATATAATATTTAATAGTAATTAGACTGCATTAAATATTAATATTCACACAAAATAGGTTAAATGTAATCAAATAAATGTATATTATAATAGGTACATAATATATAAATATATTTGGTATATTATATTTATGTATGAACCAACTTTGAAACTTTTTTTTTACTTTTGTTCACTTTTTTAACATCTTGATTTTTTAAATAACTAAACTGTCTCATTCTCATAGTGATGTATGAAACAAAAATATCAGTCAACATATTATCTGTTTTATGTACTTTTTCTTCATATCCTCATTTTGAGGTACTTTAAAAATTGTTTTGGATATGGTATGAATTTCTCGTACACAACAATAGTTTGGCATATTTATGTTTGAAAAAAAAATTTATGTTTTATTAAAATAAGAAATACACAATTAAAATATGTACTACTCTATTACTATTAAATAGTAAGTAATGACTATTAATGATTATAAATAGTCCACTAAATCATAAATACCACTATAGCAGATATCTATAGCCGTGGCCGTGATAAATACTCATTTATTTGCGGTAAACAATACCAATTACCAGTTATGTGATTATTACTATACATCAATTTTATTTGAACAAAACCCGGGATTTGAAAAATAATATGACAACTTAATGGTACACCACAAATTCCGCTAAAAGCGCTAGTAATCTAGAGGTTTTTGATAAGAACATATAACGCCGTTTTCTTCTGCAACACGCTATATGCCGTCGCGCAACCATTCATATCTATAGCCGTGGTCCGCGATCGTTGGATAACACTGTACGCCGCCGTCACGCAAGCGCAATGCGCATTTGTCCGTTTCAAATATGTCAGTGCGTGCAGTGTGGGAGACTATAGCGAGTAGCAGGTACAATAATCGAGGATATCGGTCACACTGTTTTGGCGCGCTTGCGCAATTTTAGAAAAACGCAACCACCCGCCGGCCGCCATCGCCCAACACCGCGATCAATTCCAGTAGATAAAGTATATACCTATAGGTGTATTAATATAAATTATAGTGCTGTAATGATATTTATTGTAATAAATATATTAGTAAAAACACATTATAATTTCTAATATTATCCTAAGTGTTCCTACGTTTACGTACTATAATAAATAATACGATACATCAGTTATTTTTTCGCGTATAAAAGTAATTAATAAAAGTAATTGTCTTAACGTCCGTCTTTACTTTCGCCACAGTAAAGCCATCTCGTCGTTTGCCGTCTTCAAAACAATCGTTTGGTCATCTGCTACTCGCGCGCGCGCACGCCCTATACCTCACTATGGACTGTCGTATGTGATACCGAAAATTCGACGACAACCTTAGCGACAGTATCTTCGTCCATCTGGCACCTACCACTTACGGGTCCACGAACGTATTGATAACGCGTTTCGCAGTTTTAATTTTATTCATCGCCGTTTATCGACGACCGTACCGCGTGTGCCATCCGCCGCCGTCGAAATGGACAAGAGGAAGTTGTCGTGAGTATATTGTAATAATAGTAAAATAATATTACGAACGGCGAACCAATGACATTGTCGTAGAGCCTGCGAGAGAAATTTTACGATTAACTGCCGCCCCGCCGCCGCTTGGTATTGATTTTGCGTAAACCGAAATACCATACGACGATTTATGCTCTTCGACATACTTCGTTTCCCGTGGCCTGTGTACGTGTTATGAAAATGGCTAATAGCGTATGGTGGATTATGTCGGAGTTCTTATTCCAACTTGGGTCCATAAATCTTTTCAGTTGATGGTGTTCAATCGGTGCGCCATTTGTTGATGTGTGTGTTAAAACGGAGGGAAATAGTGAGATACATCCCTAGTGTTAGTGCCGAAGGAGATTTACCCCCCACCCCAACAATATTGTACTCACTAACCAATAAAAAATCTATTGTATGCGATTGTCAATCTCCTCATTACCCTAGGACCCTATTTATATTTGCCTAAAACTATATTATTATAAACCTTTGAGAATTTTATTTTTACAACGCTAAGCCAGGTTCGCTGTATCGCGTCGTGTGCCTTATATTTATTTACACATAGGTTAAAATCTAGGTAACACATTAGCTAACAAGTTGAATATATTCTACTTCAAATGGCACTATGTAGTGTGAGTCCAGCTACATAGTATTACATTGGCTATATACCTAGTATTATTTATCTACATATAGTTATCATATAATTTTCTCATTAGTTCAAATAATTAGCTTGTTTTAAATCAGCATAATATTTAATAAAGAACCATTGAGTCTCTAGTATGGATTTTACCAAACATATTATGTGAATGCATATTCCATTTTCAGTAAAATAATAGGTAGACTTATAGGATATTTTCTTTAAATACATTAGTAAAATATATTAGTATATAAATATTCAGTCCAATGGTAAGTAGATAGGTATGTGTTTTATGTCATAAACTTTGAAAACTATGTAATTTACCACACATTTTACGACATTTAAAACTAATGATTGGCTGAATTGGCTGTACACCATAGTTTAAACAAATATCTAGTACCTACCTACTTTAATATCATTAGTAGAAGCAGAAGAAAAAACGTTAGGAATTGAGCTCTCAATATTAGCGCTTTTTACATTTTTGGTTGTGATTGATGTACAAGGTAGGTATTCTACATTCTACAATATTACTTATCATTGTCTTTTTGTGTCCACATTGATTACCATTTTCAATAATTATTTACCAATTTTGTTTTAAATTCTTTTACTTATCATTTATTATAATAAATAAAATAAACTAAACAATAAATATGTATAGTAAAAAAAAAGGCATTAAAGCCATAGTAAAGTCAAATAAAACATCTCCATCACTCCCGTTTCCAAAATGTTCAGCTATTTAGCATTGTTCTTGTCAGTTACACAAGTAGTAGATATTTTATTGATTTTAGTATAAATTTAAAACATGTATATAGTTGTAATTGTTTAAATTGATAGGTTGGTGTAAGTCAATGATGTAACAATAACCTACAAGATAGTAATCGGATAACCATAACTAAATATTGGTTACAGTGTCATTTTATTTTCCCATCTCTGATGACCGTGTATAATTAAAAGTAGTACCAAGTTAACTATACATAATATATTATATAAGCATAATAGTAGGTATCCATATTACAATATTTTTTTCAGTTTATATTAAATAACAATTTTTGTTTTATACTTGATTTTATTTTAAATATTACAAAAATAAACATTAATCATAAATAATTTCAAAATAATTTGGTCTAGTTTTATCTTTACTGATAAACTTTACAACAGAAAAGCAATTAAATTCAAGAATTATTAAAAAATAATTGACAAATAAAAAGTAAAATATAGCTTATTACTTATTACACAACACCTAATAAGAATAACTTGATTATTTAATTATAATCTTAATGTTAGCACTTACTGAAGTAAGAAATAAAAATGTTGTTAGTGTTGTCATAATGTTATGTCTGGCTTCTCTATTTGTAGATTAAAATAAAATGGTAGCTAAAAAAAAATATTTTCCATTTGGTTCCATGAAATTTAGGTGTAAATTGTTTTGTTGACTGCTATACATATTTGGTCTATTTGATTCTTATCTATAAAATCATGTATAACACTATGGTTTATACGATGTTTGACACTTTCCATTAGAGGACCTTTAAAAAACACTTCTACTATGTATAATGCTCCATTAAATAAAAAACTTGGCATGTATTTAGGTAATTCGGACACACTCACTTCCATTGTTCCGACGGTATTTAAATTAATATTGTATGACACCAGGCAGTTGATCGGTCTTACAGCCATTTTCACATCAAATTTATTGTCCAACATAGTAGCCCAAAGCTGACATTTAATTCCAAAGCAAGTTGAATTGTCCCAAATCACATCTAGGTGTTGCACAATGAAAGACATTTCTATCCAGGTTTCATCTTTTCCGGGGTGCACAATAACATTACCAGTTCGTTGAATATTTGATATTTTATTAATACGACCACCTGATCCTTCAAACAATCCAACTGAAAAATCATGTATTCCTGTTTGTAGCAATGTTTTGTATCGATTCTCATGGCTGTTGTCACTCAATAAAGCATCAAAAAATGTATTTAAAATATTTTTTCTATCTTCTGCTGTTATAAGTAATATATTGATAAATAAGATAAAAAAACATATTTTTAAGCTCATTTTTAAATTTGTTTTGAACATTTCATTCCTATTAACTTTATGGTTTATATTCATTCAAATGAATATTAGCTTTAGTTCATGAGACAGGATGTGTTATATTAAATTCATCTCTTGTAAAGTGATTATTAAATAATGTGATGACTGATGTTAACGTTCACGCTGAACAAAGATATGTTTAACCCCTTCCAGTGCAGATCTATTAATTTTTTGAAATATATGTTAGTTAAGAGGCTCGATTAAGGGGTTGCAGAGATAGCACCTCCCTTCAGATACAAGTATTTTTAAAAGCACAAACATTTTTATTTACAATATATTTTATGCTATTATAAATCACTGGGGATTGATCCAAAAATCTTGTGCTTGAATAATGTTTTTTTGGTAGAAGTATCATGTATGGTAATCAGTAATCTTACACATAATAAATAATAAATATATTATCAGCAATATTTTTTATACTTTTAATTGATACATATTAATTATTGTTGTAATTTAATTGTTACATTTGTGAACAACTTATGAGGAACTGTGTATTCAATTTACAAGGTTTTGGAAATTTTTTTATCAACATGTAAAACAAAAAACCTATTTATAGCTCAAAAATAGTCAAAATGTTTTAAAATTATTCCTTGTATAGATTATGCTAATATAAACATTTTGAGAAGATTTCAAGTATTTACTGTTTTTCGTTTTTGTTTAATACAATAAAAAACAATCAATTTTGCATAAAAATTTCCATTTTTTCTTAATTTTTTTTTTGTTTTTGCCGGCTATTTTGAAAAGTATTGGGATCTTTTACTTTTGACCTACAAAGTACTAACTAAATCCAATTTTCTACCAAAAAACAAATACTAAATTAAGCATTTTTACTGCCCCAAAAGATGATGTTTGTCATAAAAATAATAAAAAACATCATTATAAAATAAGTACATTCATATCATTGCGCAGCGTCTAAAATCAAAAAAAAAAATTGTGGTTATATTTATAAAGAATATGTTATCCTATGCTATTTTAATAAGTCTTATTATTTTGAAACCATGTATATTGTGTATAGACACAACTCAACTTAAATATTACTCATGAGATTACTGATTTATGTTTTTACTTTTGTTTAGAACGTCTGGAGATTCTCTTTATGTTACACTGAGCTTAGCAAAAACAGCAGAAACTGAAGAAATTAAGAAAACTTATCGAAAACTCGCATTAAAATTCCATCCAGATAAGAATACTGGTAACCCCGAAGCGGAAGAAAAGGTTTGCTACTTATGTTCTGAATTATTATTTTAACACCCAAATTTATTCTCATAATTTGTACGTGTACATTTATTTATGTTTTTAGTTTAAAGAGATCAATAAGGCATATAGAATATTGACAGATCCAAGCAAACGTAATATATATGACAATTATGGTTCCCTTGGATTGTACATTGCAGAGCAGTTTGGTGAGGAGAATGTCAATGCTTATTTCTTTGTAACCTCAAAATGGTGCAAGGTTTGTTTGAATTTTAATTGGTTTTTATATTTTTTTGTATGTACAGGTGATATAAATCATATCACTAATTTTTAATTATTTCTTTTCAGGCTTTAATAATTGGATCTTGTGTAATTACTGGATGTTGCTGTTGTTTCTGTTGTTGTTGTTGTTGCAATTTCTGTTTTGGCAAGTTTAAGCCTAATGTACCTGAAGATCAACAAGCAAATTATACAAATTTACATGTAAGTTTTCATAATCATTGAAATGTTTTATTGATGCTATTCGCATGCAGTCAGTTTTGGAAATGTTAACAATAAACACAGGTTCCAGGTTTGTTTTGTTTGGCTAAGGGCACTTGTAAGCATGTTATATAACAATACGAAGAAATATTTTATACCTAATAAAATCAGTCCATTTAAATTTTATATGTTCAATGATTGAAAAGTTTCAACTACACCAGATTGTCTAATAATTTAATTAATAATGGGAATAAATAATATATACCTGTTGTTGGTTAGGTTTTATGATAACATTTACCGATTTATATATTATATACATTCAACGAATTTATTTTATTTTAATATATGAAATTATTATTGAATAGTATTGAATAAATCACAATAGGCGTATAGATACGATACAGTACTGTTGCTATTTAACACAACATAATTTGCAACAATATTTTGAATATTATGTAATGTAGTATACATATATTAATCTTTTTTTTTATTAATTAAAATGTTTTAGTTATTAAATAAGTACCTATTTGTGCAATGTAATTTTTTCCAGAAGGAAATTTGTTATAAAATTATTGTAAGCCTATTGGATAATACATTTAAACTGATTTAAACTAACTCTATACTACCTTGTGGCCTATAATCGACTTTTTGAGATGTTTATAGAATGCTAAAAGGGACTTTTTTGTTTCATACATCATAAGCTATAACAATAAGTATACTGCTACATCCTTAAAAAGTACCTAATTATTGTTAGGCTAAACTAATCATACCCAAAAGCCTAAAAATTTTAATTGACCAATTTAGAAAAGAAAAATATCAAATGTATCTAACTTATTATTCTTTAATGATTTATAAATGAGTATTGTTATAATACACAGTGTACAGTAAATGCTGTTTTGGAAACAATATGGACAACTTAACCAATTGATCTAAATGTATTATTGGTAACTGGTATAAGACTATACTCGTGACATGTAATAGACCCATATAATTAACTAAAAATTATTATTCCTTCTATTTTTATTTTTATTTATAACTTTTATGAATAGTAGAACACATTTTTTTAACTGGACTAACCATAAACTAATGATTACAAGGTATGTTGATACTTGAATATATTCTAAAATAGCTATACTGCATAAAATATCAAAATATAAATGTACAGTAAATATTTTTAATAAATTCTACCATATCTTCAAAACACTGCTCATATTCTCTCACCAAAAATGTACTGTTGAACGTTTAAAAATATTTAAGAGAATGCTACATTAATTTGTGTTGTCTCTGTTATACACTTAACACAACATAGCAATTCTATGTATGTGATTCTTACTACAGTTTATTTAAAGTTAATATTAGAGGAAATTTATATATTATCTAATTTGTACAGAAGTATATTATGCTGTGCCTAAGTAGCATTTTTTTCATACATTAATTTTAAAACAAATTATATGAACTTTAAAAAGAATTATTCAAGCACTTAAAACAAATTTATTAAAATTAACCCTCTGCTCAGGCACAGTTTATATTCTCCTCTACAAATTCAATAATATGTACATTTGCACTAATATTAACTATAAATAAATGGTAATAAAAATCTAGTAAATAGATTTGCTATGTTCTGCGTTTGTATGACAGATAACGTCTTTATCTTGTTACATTACATGTAATGCCTGCTTAAGTACATAGTGAAAATATTGAATAGGGTTGAGTAGTTATTTGATTTTTGTATGTATTTTTACTTTTATCACTGTTCTTAATTAATATATAATATTATGTGACTTAATCACAATTTTAAGATGTTGATATCTGACTACACAAATTAGTAATTTATTTTAATAATAAACTAGTAGATGTTTTAATTTGCTGCAACTATTTATTATATTGTGCTAAATAATAATAAAAATAATAAGTTGTTAATTTTAAAATTTTCCATTCTATTAGTATATTATATTTAAACTCAATATATTTTATATTGAAACAACATTTTAGTATTGTTGAAATGTACTATGTAAATAGTTAATTGCCATACAATTAGTTGCATGCTACCAATATATGTCTTAAAACTTAAAAAGTAATAAAATATTTATATTTAAATCAATTCTTATTCAACTTAGGTATATCATGTAGTTTTATTATTTTTTGAATATCATTGGTCCCATTTTTTGCATTTAATGTTTGCTTGTTTTCGGTGTTTTATTTTGTAGAACGATGGAGCGAACTCAAATATAGATGGTATACATAAAAAGGTAATTTTTGTATTAATTGTTACTTAAAACAAAACAAATATATGTTAATGTATTTTGTAATTTTATTATATTATGTACAAATAAATAATTTAGAAACATATTTTATATTGTTTTTATAGTTATTTAGTTGATAACCATGCATAGTCAATACATTTATGTTTCACAATAAACTGAAAATTATTTTTAGTTGTATTCATACATTTTTTAAATTTACATAGAAAAAAATCTTATAAAAATAGTGATCTTACTTATTACTAATTTAAAATGTGTGATTACTAATTACATAACTAATATTAAAGATGAAACACTCTATTGAAATGTCATACCCATGTATGTGCTCACCCACAACATAATAATTTTAACTGCTCTCCTTTAAAATTAACATAATATTATCTAATTTATTTTAAAAGAATTAATACTATTTAAATATGTTATTTTATGAATTTTTTAATGTAGTTTTTATACTAACTATAAATAGTTTTATCCAAATAATTTTATAAATATAGTAAATAATTACTCTGTTATGCTAAACATTGCCATTACCAATAAGATAAAACATCTAGAAATATTGAGGTTTAAATCATAATATTTTCTTTTTTATAATTTACACAAATAATCTTCTAATATATAGTAATTTTTGGTGGAAAAGAAGTTTTGGAATGAAATAACTTAGTAATATTAACTTTTCATCAGACAATATTATTATAATCTTAAGCACTAACTATATTTTCCATAATAAATTAATAGTTTGTATAAAATAATAATTGGTTTAGTCTTTAATTTTAATTGGCAAATGGTAACTTTAATAAATGTATTAATGCATTGTGTGCTTGCTTATCAACAATGTTAAAAATATGCTATTTTTTATGAAATAAGTATAACAATTAAATAATGGGTATTGTTGTTTAAAATTAATTTTTTTAAGTTGGTCACTAGTTTCTAGTTTTGTATATATACTATGACAAATTAATAACAATTTTTCAATATAATTGTTGACATTTAGCTACTAATTGGTGGCACTGATTTTGGTTGAAATACCTATGACAAATTGCACTTTTTTTAAAATACCATCCATCCCCCTTTAACAAAACATTGGTTAGGATATAAATATTAATGTTATTTTATTATTTATTTTTTAGTTTTAAATATTTTATGGTTAAAAATATTATTTTATCACAATACTTATATAATTTTATATGAAAGTAGTAGGTACCTCTCAGCCACCCATTGAATTACCTATGCTATTTTTTATACGTGAGTTATACTGCCATAGGATTGACGCCAATGCTAATGACTATTGGAAACAATAATAATTACTCATCAATTATATTCATAATAATCTGTGTATATTTTTTTTATAATCCAGGAGGATAGCGAAGATGATGTTGTAGTGAATCAACCATCTTCTACAAACAATGCTACTGGAGGTGCAGCACAGCACACTAATGCGTTTGCCATGCCACCACCGCCTTCGGCCAATGAGACCACTGCACTGAATCCAGATGGTACTCCTACAAAGTACTCTGCAAGCAAATAATTATCTTTTGAGTCATTAAAGCCCGTCCCCTCAGACATATTATAATACTCAAGTATGACAGAGTAATTGTCCTTAAAATTAAGGAATATTATTAATCTTATCAATTGGAGTTTTATCACAGAGCATTTTACAAAAAATGATTTTTTTTTCATATTTATTAATCACATTTTAAAAATTTAAAAACAATTTTAACATTTTGATTAGCCATATAAAAATGTACCACCAATAAGTGTGTACGTACAAATTTTTCTTGTGTGTTTTCTCCTATAGCTTTTACATGTATTTAATTTTGCATGGTTTTACTGTTTTAGTAAATATAACATTATGATAACTTATTTCAAAATGTGCCAGTTTTTTTTTAAAAATTCTTTTATATAGAATCTTAATAAAATAATTGAACAGATCATTTATATGATTTGAACAATGTAGAAATATTATGTTTAAATGATTAAAAATAAAATAAAATAAAATTATACTTATCGACTGAGTTTCCAATATTATATATATATATATGTATATACATACATACATACACACATACAAATAAATTACATTTTTTTAAATTATATTTTGTGGACATTTATATAATGTTGAACAACTTATCCAAACAGGGACATTTGGTAAATACTTTAAATTAGTTGTACTATATATACAATAGATAAGAGTCACAATTACATCAAATCATTCTATAATATTTTAGATTTTATTTTTTAATTTACTAAGAATCAATTTTTTGGCATGTGATTTATTCTATTTTAATCTAGCTTAATTTGTATTAAGAAGTACCTATATTAAATGTATAATTACATTTTAATCATTAACATTATTCATAGCTTATAATAATACAATTATTCATTAATCATTTTAATATGATACAATAATTTATCTATTCAGTTTTACATACTTTGTTTATTATTGTTATTTGCTACTTGTTAAAAAAAAAAAAAACTGTGTTCGTGAACAATTCGTTCTCATTTTTTATGTTAATTATTATTTTTATAATTTTTTTTTAAAAGTTTTGTTTACTCAATGAAAGTAAGTAGTGATAACCAATATAAATTATTCTAATTTCTATGTAAGCAACAAAGTGAGATATATTAGAAACAAAATTATCCTGTATATTTTTTTTTTAATTATAGGTTCACTGTCTTAAAATATAATTAGTTCATTTATACATTTTATCCGGTGACATTTGTGTTATTTCCTAGAGAATTTTTAATTTTTTGTTTATAATATTTAAGTTACTTAAGATTTTTGAATCTCTTCCAGGAATACATATTTTGTAAATAACAGAACCACCTTTATTAAATATTTTTGATTTAATGCCATGCAGAAATTATTTGAATTTTGTAAGTGCAGCATTTTAATATTGGTGTAGAAAGTTTTAAGTTAATAATTTTTTTATTTTGTACTATAATATCCATCATCTACTACTATTTCTAAACAATAATAACAATATTATATTCCTTACGCTGTTGATTGTTATTTTTTAAACATTTTACTCCATAGACCATCTTAATCATAATTTAATATTATATATATTTTATTAGTAGCAATTTTTGGTCTGATAAAAATTATGTTTATTAAACAAGTAAAACACAAATATTCTTAAATAGCTTTAGAAATTTGATTTTGATTTTGATCTACTTAAAAAAATTAGCTAGATAGATGTGTTTTACTATAATACTACTATATTACTATTATTATTTTTAATGTGAGATATAAAACATTTGTCAAGTTCTTGGTTACATATTGTAATAATAAATAATAATATATAAATTAAAAATTCATCAATTTGTGTGTTAAAATTACAGAGGGCATTTTGCTATGAATGCTATTGATAAAAGTTAATAAAAAGTGAAAATATCTCATCTTAATAAAATCACAGCCACTGTTCAATTTTTATAATCATATTACTGTGGTGCTTCCCAGACATCCTTTTTGATCTACCAATTGTATAAATCATGATTTATCTATTATTATGAAATAAAATAAATTAATGGTTTTTAATATTAACAACAAATAAGTTAATAACAATGATAAAATTATATTTTATGTTTATTACATTATAATATCCACCTCACTAGTTATGAGGTATTTTCGACAAAATGTCAATGATGTCTGCTGTATTTAAATATTTATTACGATTTACGATGCACTGTTATGATTGATAACCCATTCATGCTTTCATAAGTTTAGTAAGTTTGCATATAAAAATGTATAATTTTGCAAGTTACAAAAATTATAACATTTATGATAGATGAGTAGATTAACAAATTTTAGCTAATGTGGCTAATGCTTATGTTCTTACAAATATTTATTATTGTCTTATTGTCTCGTCGCTATAATATTGAAATATTCACTCTGTCGAAGGATAAAGTATTTAGTATTGACCAGTATTAACAGAAAGACTGAGTTAATAGATTAACGTCACAATATTTTAGGCCTATTCAATAACGGATACTTGTTGTGGGTGGACCATAAGGTTATGGGGTGCAATATAATATATATTTTGAACTTTAGAACTTATAATTCATATCAATATTATACTTGGTAGGTATCATGAATTAAAGACATTCGGAAAAAAAAAGCCCCGGAAAAAATTACATTTAATTAGTTTATTATTATTTGTTAGACAGTTGTTTTTTAATGTCAATTATATTATGTAAATTTAGATTCTGAGCGGAGCGATTAATGTATTGATTTTGAAATGATGTGTGTTTTTAATTTTTGAGTCTATAATCACCGTTTGGGATAGTAAAACTGCTTCGAATTTTTTCAACAGTGTCTTATTCGATGGAAAAGTGAATTTAATTAGGTGCATTCGGGAGAGTCAAAATTTAAAATTCCCAATAGTTTTCATAAGACAAATTACTGTATGTACATGATATTTTCACTGAATGTTTATATTAGCATTTTCTATACATGATACAATTTTCAAAATCTTTTAACTTGTTTTGAGCTGTTTACGGACATATTCAGCTTACAATTTTTTTAGTTTTTTTTTCTATAGGTAATTGTCAATTAAATGTTATTCGTTGGGTGAAAGAGTTTCAACATTTAGTACAAGGCTCCTAATATATTGTTATAATGACATTTTTATAAACATTTAATGTTAGAATTTTAACAAATTACTTGAAAATCACGAAAATATGTAAATTATTTTAAGTTAGAAATTCATGAAACCTTTTTTTAAATCTAAGATTTGATTGTAAAACGCGACTGAAATTTCGACGCACACGCTAGTTGGTCGGTTACTGGCGTGAATACCTATAATACACCTAACCTAATCAAACACAAATTTTCATGAATTTCTAACTCAAAACAATTTACACATTTTTATGATGGTTACGTATTTTGTCAAAATTTAAACTTTAAATGCTAAAAAAAAAACTATGTGACTATAGACTTAATATTTTTCAAATGTCATTGCAACAATATAATATGACCCTTGTATCACATTTTCAAGCTTTTTTACTCAAGTAATTGGATCATTTTTACTATAACTTTTACTAAACATGAGAAAATTAAAGTTAATACCTAACGCAGATACCACATTACCCTTCGAGGGTGTCACTTAATAAATACATATAAGTTATAACGACTAATGGTAATGACTCAATATGTTATTCGATTATCCTGCAGATACCTATTGAGTCTATAGAATTGAAAAAAAAACATTTTTGTTTTCTCTAGAAGGTAAAATAGAACTAAAAAAAAATGAAACTTACACAGAACGTTTATGGTATCTGCAATGGTTAATCATTTTCTTTTTAAATATTCACTCGTGTATATTATAGTACATAAATCCTACATATAGTAGGAACAGTTAAGATCAATTCATTTAGATCACCATAATTCTTATCAGTTATTAGCGCCACCAAAAAGTTTTACCCCGAGTTCTAGAACAAAACAAAAATTGGTTTTATAGTGTAAATAAAAAATAATTTGAGTACACTTTTTGGAAGCATACATTTTGGTTGATGGTCTAAAGTTTAGTTTCTTTTTTGTTTTGGATCGAATTTTTTTTGAACTGTGTCGGACTGTGAAACTTGGAAATAAAACGCTTAGTGAAATTCTAGGGCTTTCTCTTGTGGCAGTCTTATGTCATATAGTCTTCGTTCATATTTAGGAGCAAAGTTAAATGCCGATACTGATATTGTACATCTAGTATTTTATGACCCTACTCAATTGGTTGGTGAATGTTGAGTAAATAAATATAAATTATTAATAACATACAAATTTATAATAAATCCTAATACCTCTCAATGAATAATTGATCCTTTTTCCACCCACAATCTTAGCTAAATAATAAATAATCATCAATTAAATATGTAAAAGTAATCAATATTTTTTATATCAAATCTAAATAAAAATATCAACAAGATATAAATTGAGTAAAAAAAAATTTGGATAGGAACGTTGGAGCCCGCAGGCTAATACTTTTTAAGGAGCAAGAAAAAAAGTTTAGAATTTAATATAGCACCAGGTTGTTTATGTTTAAAAACTCTATACAAAAATATCATAAAGATTTAAATTGAGTAAAAAAAATTTGGATAGGAACATGGTTAGGTTAGTCGCAGGCAAATACTTTTAGATGATCAAAAAAAAGAATGAAGAAATAAACTATATGGCACCCGGTTGTTACTATTTATAAAAATGGTTTAGAAATATCAACAAGAAAAAAAATATAAAAAAAATTTGAAGGGGAACGTAGTAGGTAGCCCATAGTCCATATTTTTTAAGGAACAATAAAAAAATTAAGAAAAAAATTGATGTGGCATCAGGTTATCGATGTTTAAAAAATTGGTTTAGAAATATCTATAAGATTTAAATTGATAAAAAAAAATTTGGAAGAGGAACGTTGGAGCCCGCCGGTAAATACTTTTTATGGAGCAAGAAAATATTAACAAAAATATGTTTTCTTCAAAAAACTTTGTATATATGTAATACAAAATTCATCATAATGTATTTGTTCATTTTTTTTTCTAAACACAATGCAGTTTTCAAAATATTTCAACTAATTTTCAGGTTTTATTTTGCGATACACAAGAACGCCCGTGTGTTGCATGTCCAACACAATTTATAATTAATCGTATAAATATATTATTATTATTATTATACTCTACGACCTGCGTGTACCGTCGTCACCTGTGCTTACGTATTTTATAAATTGCTCGCACCGCACGTAAAATATGCATCTACGTCGGCCGAGCAGCAGATTGTTCGTGGCAATAAATATTAATTTTAAGACAAAAAACTAAATGTAAGCCCCTAAAGAATAGATAATCAAACTTACGTAAATGTCGACGCTTCGGGTTGAATATAGGTGTGCCATATCTAGAATTCTAGAGTACAGATTCCATATCAAGAAACTGCTATTTCTTCATCCGTCTTAATCTCGCTCTGAACTGATAGTATCGAGACGTTTTATGAAATTAACTTGAGCGGAATGAAATATATGAATAAATGTTGTATAGGTACAAAATTACTGTTTAACGACTTGTCTGTTCATTGTTGCGGCTTATTCATTTTTTTTTTCGTTCATTGAAATCATTAGAACTGCGAATCGTCTCCAAGAATGATCAGGATTGGCGTTTGCCATAGATAATAGATACTATAATATGACATCGTCATCAGTTTTTAATTTTTTTATTTCTTTGGACGAGACCGTTCATTTTTATTTCATATTTCAAAATAGAATATTATTCGGAGTATTTAAATCTATAAAACTAATATAACAAGGAACTCTGTAGGTATAATATGTTATTTAGCTACATTTCTTTTGCCAGTCTATTTTTTTTCGGCATCTCGCAACATTGGCAATAATAATATTATTTTTAGTTTTAATGGCAATACTATAACTTAATATAAAACTACTCTAATGCCGGGTTGCACTAAACACTTAGAGAATAATGAATCGATAGTGAGCTAATGGTTCCTTATACAAGGTTTAGTGGCCCACAGTCGGTTTAATTTAATAAATTGTTTATGCAACACTGCATTAGAGCGTTGAGACTCAAGAGAAATTCAAAACTATGATTTGAAATTTAGGGGAATTAAAAAGATTTGGAAAATTTTTACTAGTGTCGATTTCTATGGGGAAGCATCATCCATCATCGTTAAAATTTAAAACGTTAGGTTTTAAATATTAACAAAAAACATTTTTACTAGAAAGACATGTTTCTAGACATTTTCATAATATAATCTGTGCTTCAGCTACTTCTTGTAAGTACCTACCTATATTTTATTTTATTTTGTTTTATAGTTCCAACATCTGAAGCCAATTTTACAAAAATATGAAGTATTTATAAATCAATATACAAGTAAATAAAAAAGTAATATGGTATGTAAGTAATACACGTATAAATAATGATATATAAAACAAATTAAATCCAAACATATGGCTCCCATTACATACTGCATCAATGTGTCATTTTTGTTTATAATACCTACAGTATATTCTATACAATTTCCATTAATTGATTCAAACTTTCAAACATATTATAATTAATATTTTGCAAATGCTAAGTCTGGTCAAAATTAATCAAAAAAAAGTTTTGTTCTTTCATTTAACTGTATAATAAATTGTACATTTTGATTTGATGATAAAAATAAATAAATAAATCAATATGGATATTAAGTCAAATACATAAAAATTAAGAAAATATATTGAAACCTAATTAATTATATACTGATTAATAGGGCTCGGATTTTAAAGCATAGGTAATAAATAACAAAAAAAGCACAAAATTGTTTTAAAAAAGCAAAAATGAAGCATATTTATTTTTTAAAAAAGCAAAAAAAAGCATGACTAAAAATTAACATGAATTAGTTATAATTTTATAAAACTGAATAAAAAAAATTGAAAAATTAATTTAAATTAAAAAAAGAATTTACTACCATGTATTTGGCAAGATTTTCAGAAGTGAAACTGACTCTATTGTCCGAAAGGATGTATTTATACATGGAAAACGAACGCTCTACATCCACTGAAGTGATCGGTGCATACTTCATGCACGAGGTTTCGTTTAAATCAAACCCATGATAATTAATTTCGTCTGATGAAACGCCACACAGTATAGTATTAATGTCCAGTAATTGTTTCCAGCCTTTGTTTTTCAAAAGAACACGATTTAGCTTACCAGAAATAGCAGTTGCAATATCTCCATGAGCTTCATTTAATTTTTTACAAATTACAACACTGAAAAACTGAAAAAAACTGAAAAAAGCAATAAAAAAGCAAAAAAAAGCATTTACACAAAAGAAGCCAAAAAAAGCAAAAATAAATTCGTTTATTTGGAATCAGATTGACGTGAAACGAATTTATGTATAAAAATTAGATTCCTATCTTAAATATATAAAAAGAAGCATTTCCTTTAAAATTCGAGCCCTACAGTGATTAATGATTAAGTACCTTATTATTATTAACTAATAAATATTATACTATGGTTTTAATTTTTACCAAACACGATACATGTATTTTATGTATAACAATGCATAGGTAATAAGTTCATGAGTAAAAATCTTTTGTTTTATTAAACCATATAAAAAATAGTAATAACTAATAATATAGATACTTATGTAGGTTATTCCAATAAGTAAACAATATAGTTGAATTTATTCAAATAAAAATTATTGCATATAGGTACCTTCTATGTGTAAGCTGAAATCCTCAATATACTATGAATAGGTACCTAATAAGTAATAACTATTATACTAACTATTAGCCTCTTAAGTACTTATTACCAAGTAATTGAACTCAGATAAGTTTATATGAAATTACTATATCAAAATAATTAGTAGTACCAAATTTTATTATAATTATTTAAATTTAACTTTACATATTTTTGTTATAGATATACAGACAAGGAAGTGGAAGATTTTTAAAAACTTTTTATGAATTGTGGTATGGAATCTTAATCATTGATATCATGCATAATATGTTTTGTGCATTCCTTACAATTATGTGTCCCGAGTACCTAGTTTAAAAATGCACCCATAGCCATTTGTGTAACTAAACCTAGAAAAGTCCATAAAAACAATATGGTGAAAGAAATTAAAGAAAAATATTTGGAAAGTAGCAAATTCTTAGCGGGCATAAACACGTATTTTTTGTATAATGAGAATGTGTACCTAAATGTATTATACTATTAAGGTATTATGTATACATAAAATAACAATATTCTCATTTCATTTATTGTTTGTAAACTGTTACAGCATTTTTTGTTGATTGGTATATTATAATATTTTTAGAGGCCTAAGTTATGGTATTTGATGGCACGTATACCATAGACCAAAAAATACTGTACTCTTACTCTAATGATTACATTTATCTATAAGAACATAGAGTCAAGGTAAAAAGGTAAAACACATTGAAAAAAAAAAGAAAAAGTATTTGAAAATATCTATAAATACTTTTTAAAAGTATTTGTATTTGTACTTGAATGCTTTTTTTCCAAGTATTAAAATACCTACGTATTTTAGATACTTTTGAAAATAAGTACTTGATTAAGTACTAAATCTGTACTTGAATACTTTTTAAAAGTATCCTTTACAAGACTGATAAATGGCCACATTGAGGAGTCCCTGATGAAACTGGTATTAAACTAGATGAGAATAAACTGAAGTAAATTGAGACCTATTTTTCAAGTATTATTATTAAGTTAGGACAATTTAAATAGAGGACCACCAAAACCTAATCGACCTAAAGCAATAGAGAGTAATTTATGATCAATACGATCAAAGGCCTTCTCGAAGTCCATGCAAATCACATAAACTTGGTTTTTTTTATTTAAAAGACTTGTATTAAGTGCTGTAGGGTTAAGTTGCATGAAAGGGTTGATCTACCAGGCCTGAAACTGTGTTGGCTATTGTTCAATGTTCTTAATTGGATTAAGTATGTGCCTAAGAACTAGTTTCTCTCTGATTTTTCAGATCTCAGATGGATGGGAATACACCTTTCTCGAGTGATTTGTTAAATAACAAGAAAACAGGATAGGCAATAGAATCTGATAAATTGGAGATAAAATATTCAAAATAGGTAATAGGGGGTAAAATCATGGGGTAAAAAGACGCATTTGTTATAATTTCTTGTTATAAGAATTTTTGGAATTTGCTTTGGTAAAATTAACTTTCGAGCGGAAAATTGAAATCTACGTAATATGTATAATAGGAAAACAACACAACAATATATCTGAAACGTCTATACCAGTGGTGTAACTGAATAAAAATCTGAGGGGTGGGCAATATAATTTATTCAGTATTCATTAGAATCAAAACTCTGTCTTATGACTCATTTTAATGTATAGAAACAAACTGTAAGTAGTAGGTACTGGTTTGTTGCTATACCCATATTGCTAAATAGTTAATACCAAAATGATACCTTTGCCCCTCCACAAAAATGTCTGGGATGGCAAGTGCCCCCTGCCCCCCCCCAATTACACCACTGGTCTTCCACATAACAGCTGCTAAATGTTAGGTACGCCATTATAGTCCAGGCGTTACTCTTTACATATCGCTACAATATCTGTTTAAAAATGTTACATATGCAAGATTCTGTTTATAAGCAATTAAGTTTAAATTTTAACAAAATGTATATCAAATTGAAAATTTACAAAATATTTTGTAGTTGACAATTTATAAAACGTTCAGTTTTTACAGCTGAGGATTGAAAATTTAAAACAAGGTTTCAGGTTATGTAATAAACAACAAATTAAAAAATATATAAGCACAGTTTTTTTATGGTTACCTATTTTATGTTCAAATTTGGACGAAATTACTTATTAAAACTTGGAATATCGATTTTAGTTAGTGGGAACTTGAAACTTTTAAATAATATTATTAGATTTTCTAAGTATACACAAGGAAATCTTAAAATGAAATTTTTGCGGAAAAAAATAATTTAACCTTCTGTTTACCTATGGCCTATGCCTAACAGTAAAATAAATTACTTTAATCACAATAATATCATATAATTTACTTAGGCACCTAGATAATAGTTATATTATTATAGGCTGACTGCATAGACATAAAATAGAATAGACCAGGAATGAAGTGAGATATGTGAAGCTAACATTTCTAATTAGATCCATATAAATCTGCGGTTTTATCAAGGAGATTATAACTTAGCATAGGCATTATAATACATAACATCGTGTGTCCTTCTCGCACATAAGTTGGCTTCATTGCTTCAACGTATTATAATATGTAAAACAGCTTACTTGAGTAACGAAGACTTGGAGGCCGTTATAATGGAGTTGATTATCATCATTGATTACCTACTATGCCAGGCCTTACTAGATAGAATCCATGTTATCCGATTTGCAGATGGCATAATGGTGTAGCAGGAACCAGAGAGTCTAGTTAATAATTATAATATATAAAGCCTCTCTATTAGGAACTAGTCGCACTAAAGATATCTTGGAGGAATGAATAGTGCATTCGCTCAAGTAAGTGATTGGATGAACGAAAACGGCTTAACGATATTATTGAGTAAGACAATACTGATTATATGTTAACGACAAGTTAAAAAACACCCATAATGTGTGTTTCAAGGGCTTACCTGCGAACTCAAAGCGTACCTGTTACGTTACGAACCCGACCGTACGTTATGGTACCTGAGCGTTGAGCATAGAGTAACGCTTACCTTTATGGCTATTAACTACATCAATGGGGTCCAAGCTAAAGCTCTGAAGACAACTGCTGCTCTTTCACGCTTGATGCCTAATTGCCAAATTTTGGAAGTCCTAGGTCGATCAAAAGGAAATTTATTACGTCCATGTTGTACAGCCAGTAGTTATATACAGCTCCTGGGCGGAGTTCCTCGTTGGTATTCCAGAACTATAGACAGCTATTGTTGCGCTATCAGCGCAGAATTGCGTTTCAAGTGACTAGTGCATACAGAACAGTGTCCATAATTGAAATATTGGTGGTGGTATAGTCATGTTTCTCAAATGGCATATATGTATGTGTGGAATATGTATTATGGCACATTGGCAGTGTCAGATTACCCAGTGGGTTATACCCACGCATTAGGCGAATTAAGCACCAGACTATAGGGGCATCAATCTGCAATCGTTATAAAGAGGCCACGTAAAAACAGAAAACCGTTTACTTTTAAAATTATAAATTTAATTTACGGATTAAAAGAACAAAGGTCAATATGTATTGTATGTAGTAGAAATTACTTTTTCGATTTCGTTGAGTTATAAATAGGTACTATCAATATTTATTGTATATTATTTGGCGGCGACTAACATTACCGTCGTCCGTCGTGCGTTGCATTTTTTTTCGATTTTTATCGACCGCCTTAAATATTTGATGTTCAATTTTTTTAAACTAAGCATTACAATTTGTATGGTTTATTAAGAATCATTTTTTTTTATTTAGTAGAAAAAATAAAAATACTGCTTCGAGGTTTACCTGTATAGATTTGTCCGTCAGCCTAGAATGTGTGCCACGTGGCGAAGAAAACACGTTTTTCAGATGTGGGAAAGGAACTTAATGTAATTGAGGGCAACAGTAGGCAAGGAAGTACCGCTGGATACGACTATCACCATCTTATTATGAAGTCGAGGAAAATGAGATATAGTAGAATGGTACATATTATCATATATCCTGAAGACTAAGAAGGAAGAGGAGTGATGGAGTCATCATTATCGCTCTTAGTATGAGACAACATAGGCTGCACGCCGATCTGAGAAGCGAACAACAGTTTTCTGGTGCAATGCATGGCGTGTAACGTTGATATTTTTGTTAAAGAAAATTGTAGGCGATCGTATTATGATAGTTTGATAAATTAGATGAAGCCTATGTATTTGTTATTAATTATCATGGTTATTTAGACGTAAGTCATGAATCAGTATTGACGAAGTTTAGACGCAAGTCTTGTAATTTTATGATTTCATGGTTTATTAAATAATTTATTTCGGCCCGGTGATTTAAAGATAAAAAAAAAAAACAAAAAAAATTGTAATACAGTAGTATAGTAGTAATTGTAGTAGTAGTAATTGTATAAGATTGTCCTAAAATTGCTTTTTCATTCTGATACGAATATTGTTTTATCCATTCAATCTGCACGTATACACTTTTATATAAAACAATATATATATATATAATATACATTATGGCTAAATAACACGAGAAAACAATTTAATTTATTTAATTGACAAAAACAATATCATAATGTAAATAACGAAACTAAGGAACTACATAACATTTTTTCTCGTATCTACATCGATAGTACTCGTTTACTTTATGTTTTTTCTCTCTAAAAATGTAATTTACATAAAATACAAAAAAAAAAATAGAATAGAAAAAAACAACAATATTAATTATAATACGATTTAAACAGCCTCGAGCGTGCGTGGCGTTGGAACGTCGTCGTTTTTTGGTCCCGTAATGTATGATTTGTCTTCTGAAAATAATAATCATACAAATTTTACTATTATAATTTATAAATCTATGAAATGATGATGTGATGGAGAATATTTTATTATTTTATTTTATGGTTATACTAGTAGGAACTAAAAAAAAACACTTAAACAATTTGACGTGACACAATATACCAACCCGTTATAACTTTATAAGTTATATTTTTAATAATAGAGTCAAACATTTTTGTTTGGTTTCAATTTTATACGTCGAACTACGTATCAAACGTACGTGGAAATATTGTGTATAATGTTTAACAGATAATATGCTATGCCTTATACTTTATACCTACTACTGCAGAGTGTAGATGGTTCACCTTTTTTATAATTAAAAATAAATATACCTATCTATTAAATTAGTTTTTAGTAATGTATACTTCGACTTTAATCATTGAGTATATAGGTAATATATTATATTAATGTATTACAATATATACTAATATAGTAATATAAATGCTATTAGGTATGTTTGATATTTTCCACTGAGAAAGCGCAGACAAAAAATTTCCAATTCGACTCTATTTCCGCCCATTATATAAACATTAATTTTTCATTTTTGGTTTTAATGCGTTGCTTAATTGATCGGCATCGAGAAATAGAATCAAACCATAGTTTAGAAAACCTGTCGATCGAGTGGATTGTGGAAAATTGTCATTGATCTTGCTCCAAATATTCTATCTATGTATAATCTAACAAAATATCTTATCTGTGGTATCTACTATCAAGAAAATATAAACTTATTTTGCCAGATTTTAAGCTCACAGATTTAACGACTAATAATGATTATTAGAGTTTTTGATGTAGGTATTATTATTTAATTCACTTCCAACCACTTATAAAACAAGATACAAAATATCACACTTAGAAAAATCACTATTGCTCCACACTTTACCTTAAATCTGACCCTCCACAAAGACAAAAAGTATAAAAACAATAGAAAAATAAATAGAAATTTTCTGTAAACGTTTTTACATTAGATTAGAAAACCACGAAAATAAAAAAGCTTACATATCCCGTCACTTACTAGAAATCTTCGATGAAGACTTAAAATAAAATGGTGTAGAGATCATTTACCTTAGTCCTATAATAACGCAACATCCATGCTAACTGCTACTTATGGGTGGCTCTTTATTCACGTAATCCCACAATGTTTTGTTATCCCTATCTTATATATTTTTACTGTGCTTAAATGTATAGATTGCATATTTCTTGTAAAAAAAAAGGTACTTATTTGGTTATACTTTTTGTATACTGTAATATTAATATAATTATTATGTGAAAAGATTTATAAATTTAACCTAACCTAACCGATAATTTTTATATCATTATTTGAATTTTTAATAAGTACCTACTGACAATATTATCTGTAAATTATTGTAAACTCAGTAAATAATAGAGTCCCATAGTCCTTGTTATGTATAAGGGGAATATCTAACTTATAAGTATCATAATTATGGTCTTTTCGGGTACCTACCTAGTAATTTTTTTAAAAAGACCTTTATTCTTAGAATACATAGAATGGAACATAATAATGGTACTTATTATCAAAAACATTTTTACATTGTATTGTTGGCATTTAGAATTGGATATAAATTACACTATGAGGATAATATTATGACTAATGACTTATGAGTACAAAATATATAAATGTTATTCTAATTGAAAGGATCTTACGAAGTTTTCATTCATTTATTAGGTATATACCGTTCGATGTGTTACCTATATTACCTAAATTAATAATAAACTGGATTTTATGCTCGCCTTACGCGACTTAAAGGCATCGTGATATCGCACATACTTGTTATATATTTATGGGAAATGAGTTTTATATATTATATTATTAATAGGTACCGTTGATCGAAGAGAATTTTGATGAAGGTGCACGTAATAGGAAGGCGCCTAGATACATAAATAAAAGTCGTCGAGAGAGCACTGATGGCTGCAGTGTTCAATAGCGATTGCGTGAATTTTTTATAAAGTACATATACTGTAAACTTACACAATAGACTAAAGGTACGCGTCATCGTAAATCTATTCTTTTCACCCCGACCAATGTAGTTTTACCTTTTTTTAGGAGACGCGTGAAACATTTTCAAACATTTATAAATATTGCATCATGTATCGCATTATGTAAATTACGACCAAAGTTGGTTGGTTATAGGTACCTACCTATCTACCTACTTATGACATATGCCATTTCATATTTAAGAACTACCTACACTTACTGTAATAATATAAGTTCTATTTTAAAACCACTTAAGTACTTGAAAATAGTATATATTAATATATAGGTATTATAATATAATTTTTGCGTACTGTTAAACGTTTTTTAAAGAACATTTGTGGGCCTCAAAGTTTTTCTTTTTGTGGATAAGAATATATGAGAAATGAGAATAGGTATCTCTTTTTTAGGTAGATTATAAATATTTCGTTTATAAGAAACAGTAATATGAAATACCTACTCTATGAACAATGAAACCGTATTGACATATAGGTATTTAAGTATTTAATATAACAGGATAGTAGGTATGCGTTTATTAAAAATTAAAATAAACCAAAAATTAATAGATGGATGACCTTTGATTTAAATTAAAAGTGACTATAGTATTAAATACTTTTTAATGTAGTTTTTCATATAATATGTTTCTGGAAACATTGGAGCTTGTCATGTACTATCAGATAATATTATAAATGTATAATGAGTCATTAGTCATTAGGTACCTATTTTGATGTTCATAGAATATTATGGTAATAAGTAATATTACCAACAACCGACCAATAACCAACATTATATTAGGGTTAAGTTCACCTTCGTAAATCGTAATAGTGCAATATACCCTCAAAATATCAAGATAGCCGACTAAGCTATTATTATAAGGTAACATCAATTCAATTTATATAGTTACTCGTTAGTTATAAAATATGGCGCTCGATCTTAGTGTAGAGTATAAGTACCTCAATTCGCGAGCACATCAATTCACGAGCACATAGGAATCGGTGTACCTCTCTTTGTGCACTAATTCGACCGTGATGAGCAATCCCCGAATCCCCCTGTGGCGTATTGGATATTATAGCACTTATGTCTTGTAGTATATTTACGAACACGGTTTAAACAATTCTCTAAACTTTTCTGATATCTCTAAGAACAATCACAGGTAGCATGGGCATAACTTGGGAAATTTGTATGGGGTGGGTGGGGGTGACTTTATATTATGTCGATAAGACTTACTCTGTGGATTGGGGAAACTGGAAAGTCTAATATATTAATATTATCTAAGCTAAATCTTTATTGTAGTATGTAAAATTAAATTACGTGACGGAAAAAGGTTGATGTAATGATGGCATATCCAAGCAAAACGTTCTGTATTTCTACATTCTGCTTACTACTTTATATTTACATAATATGGAATTTATTTCCGAAGTCCATAACATATTTTAAATATAGATATATAATATACATTGCCTAATATAATTATTATATGTAACTTATCATATTAAATTTAATACTAAACAATTAAATATGATTAATGATTATATTAATACAATTATTAAAAAGTTATATCTATATAACCTTGCAACAGTGCCAAAGTCAGGGAGGCACTGACGGCACGTGACCCTCCGAAATTTTTTTTGGTTTGTTTTATATTTCACTAGCTGATCCCGCGCACTTCGTTGCCCATAAAATATGACAGCCCTTAAAAAAATTGTGACTGATCAACTCCTTTTGTGTGGAACTCCCTGGAACAAGTGCAACTCAGCCACCCTGGTAGGCAATCCAACTATACGTCGGATCGCGGACAACGCCGATGAGCGGCTAAATGTGAACAAATCGATTTGATGCCCGATTAACCTTTGGCAACCAAAAAATAATAAACAGTAATTTCTAGTAACTATTTATCCTATAACCAATAGCAACGATATAAAAAACAAAAGTGTCCATCGTAACCTGACCTGTTTGAGAACATCCCCGGGTTGGGTCTACCGGGTCAAAATTTAATATTTAAATTATTTTTTTTAATACAATGGAGAGATTTTATTATTTTTAATGTTTGATTTTTCTTAAATGTTTTTAGAATTATTACAAATTGTTCATAAAATATGACGTCACTGTACATTTTTTAGAATTAAGTTAGGTTGTCTATAATATACAAAAAAATATAAAAAAAAAAAAATAAAAAAATACCTAACCTAACCTAACCTACATTATATTATTGACTCACCTACGTCATCGTAGTCTTCAAATCCGCTTTGGCGGCGGTCGCACTGGCAAAGACGAAACGCGTGCCAATTAGAGGTACTCGACGATGTCGCACTTGACCGCAATGTTGGGACACGACGCGATCGACGCCCTGTTGTGGTGGTGCGGTGGATGCTGCTGTGGGTGAGCGTTGTGTGGGTGGCGGTGGTGCTGCTGCGACGTTGACGACAACGACGAGTCGTGCGCTCGCCTCTCGGTCAAAAGCTTTTGGAATATCGGCAGAATGGCCACGTCAAGCAGCTCGCCCTCGGACAACGTGTTCACCCGGGACATGCCAACGCCGCCAAGCGTCGGTGGCAAACCGGGTGCGTTTGTCGGTGACCCTCCACCTGTCGATCCTCCAGACTCGCGCCTCCGGCCGTGGTACACGTTTGGCGTGCTATGCATGTGCGGAGCCGACGGCCGCCTGAGCCCCGGGCCCCGGTTCCGGGTGGACGACGATGACGCGCCACCGCCTCCACCACAAGATCCGCCTTTCTCGGACACTGAGCGGTGCATGGAACTGGCCGTGGTCAGCGACGATGAACTGTCATCCTCTAAGGAATAAAAAAAAAAAAAACAGTTTATTTTTTAAAAATTTGAATGCAAATATTCAATAATGTGTGTGTGTTGCTGGGTTCTGGCTGATCCCCAATTGTCATGGTTGTACTCTTACTTAACTGACCATCAACAATTTACTAATATTCAAGTTCATATGTTGTTGACACACTTATACTGTTCCCTCCCTCAAGGACACCTGTTACCCCTTTCAATTTTAATTTTTAATTAATGGCATCTCATCTGTTTTTAAAAATAGTAAATTCTTAGTATTTGCCGATGACTTAAAATAATTTGCTTGAGTATCTTCTATCTATGCTTGTATAATTCTACACAATTGACTTGACGTTTTGGTTAAATAGTATTAATATTTGGGAATGAGTTTAAACATATTATCTAAAAGCCATTCGATGAGCTTTTATAGAATATATATTATACAACCTAATAAAATGTAGATATTAAACTATATAGACACTATCAATAACAATATAATTGGTTTTGATTTATTTGTTAAACACCTCGTCATTATATTGTCACATGATTTAAGTTTTCGTGAACACTTTGAATCTATCGTGAATAAATCATTATGTATTATCAAACGTCACTCCTCCAAGTTTACAGATCCTTGATCTTTTAAAGCACTTTAATAGAGTTTGGTTTATTTCGGAGTATTGCTCCATTTGAATCCCATATTATAAATTAGAATGTCAATCAATCAAAAGAGTCCAAAATCGTTTTCTTAAATCACGTAACTGGCTTTTAAATTCCATTTTCTATTGGAACCACACAAATACAAGCATATTGAGTATATTTGGACTTGCTTACACTGGTTTTCAGACATGGATTGGTGGATATATAATTTGTTCATAATGTAATTTATATTCGTATAAATTCTCCAATTTTCAATTTTTATAGCTAAGAATTGAAAATTTAAAAAATGGTTTCTCAAAAATATTTAATATTGAAACCAAAAAATCTAAAAATTAGATATCAACACGGTTTTTTTATAGTAATTTTAAGTTGAAATAATAATAGATATTATGTAAACCGATAATAACGATGTTAGTTATTTGATTGTATTTCAAAAACATTAAACATTATTCGTGGAAACTTAAATTTTTACGTGGATTATACATTTTACTATACGCAATGACATTTTAAAAATATTTTCAAAACATTTTTATTAAATTTAAGCAATTACTTTTTTATACCATGAACCTATATTCCCACAGTTCAGCGGTAAGGTGGTACTAATTTAATCATTAATAATAAATAATAATTATATAATATGATATAAACATACACTATGCAAAGATTTTGCAAAAATTAAATCAACCCGCACCTTAATACCTTTAGTATATGTATCTTTAGTATATGTACCTTTAGTACACCTTAGTAAAATAACGTTAACAGCAATATCAAAAAACATATTATGAAATAAACTTGATATATGCCTATAGACCATATATCATTAATTGTATGTAAACCATTCTCGCTCAGAATCATTTTTTGTATTCAATGATAAATCATTGAATTTAAATTTAACATATCCATTACCGTGACCCATTTCATATCTACTGTACAGCAGAACGGCACCCACTTGCCCACCTTCTTAAAATTAATTTAAGATTCATTTTTTACAAGGTATTTAGTATTTACACGAATTATTTATTATTAATATCTAATTAAATGGGAAAGTTTATATTTTTACGGTACTATGTAGCGGCTTCGTTGCTCCAAGACAAATGTTCGAACTATTGTGTTTTTTACTTGTTGGTTTTTGGTTTGTGGTTTGAAAGATAAAATATGTAAATAATGAGACACTGAGTCAAATTAATAGTTTTTTTTTCATCGCACACCAAAATGTCATTCCACCACAAAAAAAAATGACAAAAACCACATAACTAAAAAAAATAACTTATTCAAAAAAAGTGAACCAATTTAAACTTTCTTATTCTGAGTTCACCTCTAAATCGATTTTTCATCTCAAATAATATTAGAGGACTTAACTATAGTTTTAACAGAATTAAATATAAAACAATATCAGGGTTCAGTCGCTGGCTCTATTCAGGATAAAGAATATTATTTAAATAAATAATATAGAAATTAAAAATTTTAATTTAATGCTATACTTCCCAAGTTGAATTATAAAATATGGATAAAATATTAAACGCAATGTTACCTACTACAATCAATAAGTAACAGATTTGATGTGAATGCTTTCGATTCTATTGTTCCACGCAACTAATAGCCTATGAAAATCTTTTGTCTACATTAATTTTGGTTAGAGATACCTATTTTTTTGGATTTAACTTTTCTGTTTGAAATGTTTTAACAAAAAACAATTTAATTAGTTAAAATATTGTTGTTATAAAAAAAAAAAAAATATATATTTATATGTGTAAAATAATGAAACAGATAATTTGGTGTGGTTTCATTGCTATTATGATCATAATTCATAATTTTCAACGTATCAACAAAAACCCTAAAAATATTAACATTTACTACCAACTACGTCACTCAGTCACCCATTGGCCATTGGAAATGTAGGAAAAAATAAATACCGTTTTGTATTTTAGTCATACATAAGTAGTTAAAAATAATGTGTGACTGAATTGAAAGAACTTCGTCTACGACTATCCTCCATTATTTAATTCAAAATTAGCATGACATAACACGTGAAATACTTTGCGTCAAAATTAAAACACCGACGAAGTAAAAATAAAAAAATATAGTTCTCGCACTTAGGTTTTGTAACGAATAATAGTTATTTATTTAAACTGCATAATCTGTTGTAAAAATTCTACAACAAAATATTGGGGCCCGTAACTTTTTAGTACCTACATCGAGAGCAGCATACGGTATTTGAGCACTCGAGTTTGGAAAGACAAAACCGATTTTCAATATTTCTTCTACCGCGAATCAAAACGAACTCTCAATGGCGGGGTGGAGACGCCGACGTGATTGTCAC